>OX638202.1:5052527-5652527 GCA_951805265.1 Schizotus pectinicornis | reverse complement strand
TTATCCAAAAGTATATTTAAGATGCGGGCTCTTTTGGTCAGCAGCATCATGATGGAGTACTGATCAGCTATGGCTACCTTGCACATAGACATTTATTGCTTCTTTTTCCTGTCCAGCGATGACCTCTTTTGATACAGTTCCACAGACATTAAAGCCACCTTGCTAACCCGTCTTAAAATCGGTCAATTAAAGAAAAATACAAAATTGTAAAAACAGGTTAAATATTGATAAAACTAATAACATTCCGACAGCCGTAATTTACTTATTTTGTCACATAGCCCCATAAAATTTGCTACTTGTTGAATTTGGCCGTCACTTAAAGACACCACCTGAGATAATTTTGCCACTTGCTTCCTTCAATAGGTAGCACGCAGTAGGTGAGGTTTTGAGGCCCCACAATGAACGAAACAGCTTCTGATGACGTTGGAAGCATCAATGTATCTTACACGTGCCGGCCCCAGCCTGTTTGCGGAAACTTTGGAAATGCCTAAAAATTCAACATTTTTATGCAAATATAGATCAAATGTGAAGTTCTTACATACTCGCACTGTTCATTATCCAAAAGTATATTTAAGATGCTGGCTCTTTTGGTCACCAGCTTAATGATGGAGTACTGATCAGCTAAGGCTACCTCGCACATAAACATTTGTTGCTTTTTTTTTGTCCAGCGATGACCTTTTTCGATACAGTTCCACAGACATTAAAGCCACCTCGCTAACCCGTCTTCTATTGAACAAAATAACTCTAGCGAGTTCAGCCTTACCAAGTCTAAACCACATGGCATATTCAAATCCATGATTCTTCAGACTGTTGAAACTGTCCCTTGCTTCCTTGGTAATATATTCGGCAAATACTTTCACATCCTGTGGCTCCGGTAAAGGTTGTTCCCGTTTCGCCTTTTGATGAAGTCGCAATCTGCCGGCTGCCCGTCCTACGTAAACGCCATTGCTTTCCTGGTGCAATGAGAGGAAACGTTGCATGCGTTCACATTCTGGAGAAGTTTTCAGCAGTCCTTTTTTCAAGTAATCTGTGGCTAAGACAGTAATAAGCATAGTGATTGTAGACTTGAAAACTTTCCAAAAAATCCGGTAGAGTCACTGAGATCGCATAGTATGTAAACACTCTCCAGCAAACTATCATAGTTACTGTTTAATATGCAGTCTTCAAAATCAATGACTGTTGGATTCATATCTCGAATCTCCATCAAAAGTCATGCCATTCGTCTTAGGTGTTGACGATCATTCTTCCACGCCGTAGGATTTCTCCCGTGCATATACGCAAATTTTTCAGATAGCAGTTTTAAGCAGTGGTCAGAGAAAATTTCGTGAGCTTGTATGTCATCTCTCATTGGTTCCAAAAAGTCAACAATTAAGATTTGTTTTAAAGTAGAATGTGACTGGAGATTGGCTGATTATTCCACTCTGCGAGTCTCTGCCACAACTCGTTTTCCAACTGTTTCCCTCCTCGTGCACTTTTTCTCGTGACGTGCAAAGTTTCTATGCGCTAAAAGACCTGAACACTTCGGACAAACCGGGCATGATTGCTCCTTGGTAACTTTAAGTTTTCTAAGCGTGATTCTCTCACTTGGTAAAACAGTATTGTTGTAGTTAGCATCACCCTTCAAACGTAACTCCCTTAGACGCTGATTTCTTTGCTATTCGCGGGAGTAGGGGGAGATGGACGGTTCTAGATGTTCCCTGTGTATTCTTATGAACGGCGGCTCTAGATCCTCTCTGAGGAGGAGGACTCTCATGTATTGTGTGTGGTGGAACCATTTGGGCGGAGTGAGTATTTGTGAAATTTGTTCGGTGTGTATTGTGTATGGTCTAACCACCAGGGGTGAGTGTTGGAATTGGAAAAAAAGTCTGTGAACCTGACTAGAAAAAAAATGGCGGAAAAAAAAGATCACCAACTTGACAGAAAAAGATGGCGGTCAAAGATTACAAAAATTTTTGTTTGCTGACGTTATCGTTTTTGGCTGTGCGATTGTCGCAGCAGCAGCGTGGTGGCGGTGACGTCAGAGGCAGGGGGAGGGGGGTAATTGGACTCAGAAAAGAAATAGACGCGGTAAAATATATATACGTATTTGAAATTATACGTTTA
Organism: Schizotus pectinicornis; assembly: GCA_951805265.1. Taxonomy (NCBI): domain Eukaryota; kingdom Metazoa; phylum Arthropoda; class Insecta; order Coleoptera; family Pyrochroidae; genus Schizotus; species Schizotus pectinicornis. Next base: position 5,650,424 of record OX638202.1, on the reverse strand, counting down.
CAATATGTTGTGGCTAAAAAAAAAACAAAAAATAAGTTTCATTTATTACCTGTAAAAAAGAAATACTTACACCCTCACCCACAGGGGGTGCCCGTCGGGGTTCAGCATCCCCCGAATTAGCACCCCTCCCACTTGGATGGGCCCTAGAATCCACACCGGTGACAAGATTCGTAGTGGTGGCGTGTCCTTCCCAATAAAAACTATGGGCGGCTGTAGAAAATTTTTTTTTTTTTGAAAAGTTTAAATTAAAAAAAAAACATACTATGGGGCGTCCCCCAAATTCCTCCAACCATGCTTTCTTTGATAAATTTTTCATATTCCATTTTAATCTAAAAAAAAAGAGTATGTAAAGAGCCCACGAGAACACAACTTACGTTGTTGAGTATTCAGCAATCAACTGTTGAAAATGAGAGGGAAATTTGCGCGACAATTGTTAATGCGATAAAGTGGTTTACCACTTCCAACTTTCAAGTTTATAAGAAAGAAAACGACCAGATTTGAAAACTTTATGTGTGTATTTAAGTACGAATATATATTAACAACATACAATAAATAATTTCAAAAATAACTGTTGTCACAGACATGGCTAACAATATGGACTTTTCTAAAATACACTTTTGTTTGTGATCATTGTTGTTGTTGTCGTCGTATGAAAACATTTCCCATTCATTGCTTTCGCCCAGACTTCCGTTCATAAATTGTAATCGAATCTTATAATAAACATTGCCCCAGATTGAGAAAGATGAAAGGTTCTTTTGGAAAACGTACATGCCGCTCTCGTTCACATACCCCCGTTTCATTTCCATCCATTTATTGCACATTGTTGAACTGTTTATACATATGTGCGCTTCACCCACATCCATTGGATGATTTATATAAATTATGTCTTGCACTAAAGCAACTAATAAAATATAACTTGCCGGTAGGAGCGTCATCTTGATACTAAATTTTTCTATTGCCATTTGGCAAGTTTTGTCAATAGTTCTTTTAAGCTTCAAAATGCTGGTAGTGGGGCATTGAATGCCGAACATTTCTCGCCGGCTCGAATTAATTTGTTGGAGAATTCGTTGAATTCGTAGTAATTGTTGTTGTTTTGTAAAAAATTATGGCATTCCGTTCGTGTAACGGAAGACACTGGAAATATTTGTTGGTATGTCGTGTAATTGAACTTGTCAAAATCAAGGTTCTGATTTTCAAATGGAAAACAACGAGAGTTTAACCACAAACGAATATTTATTATACTAAGATTATCAAACTTGGAGATATCCTTATCTCCTTTATCCTTGCGGTCTGTCTGGAAGCCGACAATGATGTATCGTAGTCGTTCTAAATTCGTAGCCGTTTTTACACTCTATACATCTTTGTTGGTTCTCTTCAAGCTTCAACATACGTAATTTGATTTTATCGTTGGAATAAATGTGCTTTACTTTCAATTCAATATTGTCAATTTGGATTTTAGCTCGTCGCGTGCCGCTGCTTTGATAACAATTATCGTCTGTTCGATTGTGCACTAATCGGAATTTGTGTTTTCCTCTCATCACTTTGCGATAATCTTGGAATATGCCAAAGAGAAAATGCAGTGGTATACGTAATGCAAACAAGCTGTCCGCTTCATGAAAAGTGCTGATAACGTTGCCATTGGGATTCCAACCGGCAATTTCGAGAGACTTTGTTTCTTCCGCACTATAGCATACTAGACCTCTTATCGAACTAGTGGTTTCCGGGTCATGGACATTTTCACGATATCTTGATTGTCTTGTTCGGGTGAGGTACCTGGTTGTGTTTAAAATAAATCAGTATTGGTCAGACAATTCTTAAGAAGAGAACAGACACAAGTGCTGATGATACCTCTGACACTTTAAATTGATTGATTTCAGAAGAAATTTAAATCATATACCTATGGGTGATTATAATTTTTATTTGTAGGATTATAATTAATAAAGCTAGCATATTTGATTATGGCAAAGCGGTAAAGCCTAAATAGAGTGATATCCACACTTTAAAACACTATTTAACAGCACTTATTATTTTGGTGAATCCCGTTCTTCATTGCACCTCTGTTGCCTCTCTTGGATCAGGGACAAGCGGATCCTCTCCGCAGCCTTAAAAGTCTACTTTTGGCTTTTTCGTAAGTCCAGGTCGACTGCGGAGGACATTCATATTTTCAATATCAGGGACCTAAGTCCCTACATTGTAATGGTTCCAATTCTCTTCCTCTTCAATTGCCGACTGTCTTGCGGCGTCCCTGCAGCGCACTACCTCTTGTAGTTGATCTAATTTTCCCCATTTCTCATTGCAACTCTGTTGCCTCTCTTGGATCAGCGACAAGCGGATTTTCTCTGCAGCCTTAAAAGCATTCTTTTGGCTTTTCGTAAGTCCAGGTCGGCTGCGGAGGACATTCATGTTTTCAGTATCATGGACATAAGTCTCCTCATTGTAATGGTTCCAATCCTCTTCCTCTTTAATTGGCGGTGGAGGTGCAATCACATTTTGTGGATTGACCTGAGTCCCCGGAGGTCTTGGTGCTAGTCGGCCGGTTCTGCCGACTGTATTGCGGCGTCCCTGCAGCGCACTTCCTCTTCTAGTTGATCTAATTTTGCCCGTTCTTTATTGCAACTTTGTTTCCTCTCTTGGATCAGCGACAAGCGGATCCTCTCCGCAACCTTAAAACCCTTCTTTTGTCTTTTTGTAAGTCCAGGTCGGCTGCGGAGGACATTCATGTTTTCAATATCATGGACATAAGTCTCTACATTGTAATGGTTCAAATCCTCTTCCTCTTCAATTGGCGGTGGAGGTGCAATCACATTTTGTGGGTCTTCCAGAGTATTTATCTTCTCCACTTGTTGCCTTTGGACTTTGGTTAGAGTTTGCTCTTTTGAGCAGGCTGTGCCAGCACCGTGATCTCCCTTCCATACTACCGTTTGGGTGTCCCAGTTTCTCGTTTCGGCTGCTCTAGCGGGGAAGATTTTCATGTCGTCGTTAAAAAGAAGCCGCTTCTTGAACCACTCTAGCATTTCGTCTGTGGCTATGCGCTCGACGCATTTCCCGAGGATCTCCACCGCCTGCTCAATTTCCTTTTTCGGGTTGTAGGAGTTTTTTATCTCCTTCTGAAGCTTCTGGACTTCCCGCTTACAAACAGCTGCCATCACCTCTTTTAAATTCTGAAAAGAGCTAAAACAACTATCACTTTTAGCTTTAAGAAACAGGGCTGCGCCCTAATAGGGCACGTCAGAGAAGTTCCAACTCGTAGAAGGTAGTTTTTTAGACGACGATTGTTTTTCTTTTTCCAAAATTACAATAAGAATTTGAAATTTTTAGCTTACTTTAATTTGATTGTCGTCTGCCTTTAGCCTTCTCTCTCTTTCAATTTTTTCTTTGTTGGTCCCTGTCTCTTTGTTTATTTCTCTATTTGTTTTTTTCTCCCTGTAAAAGAAAACTATGTGTAGGTTACGCCTCCCCATTTCTTGACAATAATTTGCATTGGAAAGTATTAATATAAATCATAGTTTAAGTGAACTTGACTTATGAATCTTAAAAGGTTAACGGGCGGTACGCAATAGTACCTAGATACTTTACAGTAGACTCTACTAGCACCGCGCCATCTATCATTGTTGGCACACAAGAAATGTAGGCCGCTATGCATTTGCAATTGACGATTTCTTTAGTTGCAGTTGGGGATTTTGTGTTGTCGAGTTGCATTAGTTGAATTGTATGGAATGCAAAATTTACCTGGACGATTTTTTTTTAAGGAGCATGCTGGGAAGGAAACTTTTGGTTAGAAATTAATGCAAGGCCATGATTTTGAATTTTAATTTTTAATAACTACATTTAGCAATAAAAACATAAAATAAAATATGATTATTATTTTTGGAGGGAGGAAAAACTACTTCGCGAAGTAGTTTTGCCCGCTCTTATTGCGACTGTAAGAAAATAGCATTTGTCGTTGCAACCCCCTCGGTGGCCATGGCCCCTTCTTTGACCACGGCCCTCCCGCTGCTGCTGCCGCCGCCTCCTTTTCTTAACTCGTCATCACCTGCAAATAATGCTGAATTAGACGGTTACAAATGTTGGTGAAGATAATAAACTTTTGATTTCTGGTTAGGCGGGCTTGTTGGGGAGGCTCTGCCTCTTCTTGTTGGGGTGGCTCTGCGTCCACTGGTTGGAGGGGCAGAGGTTCTGCCACCAGAATTTGGTCATCCTTGTGGACTTCCGCCACCAGGATTTCCATAAATTGTCTGGAAAAAAAACGAATTCAATATAGATGTTGACATAATGTAAAATGCAAGTGTAATTAATGCACGACAAAAGGAAGTGTAGAACGCAATCCTGTAACAATATCGATAAATAGTTTGGCAAACCACATGTTGTAAAAGGGAAATTCAACGGCAGTTAAATTTTTGAAGTAACCTAAAGAACTGATTGAAAAGAGCAGTCTGGCAAAGCATTATAAAAGGGATGTCCACCGCGAATGAAAGTTAAAGGAGATTTATATGAAATTTGTAATGGACGCCTGTAAAAATTGAATGTGAACGATTATGTTGGTTCGTGCAAAAAATTTAAGTTTTGTGTAAGTCATGGTTTGTGCAAGTTTTATTTGGTTAGTTAGTAAAATGAAAAGAAATAAAATTCAAATATACATACTGTTCTTCGGCCTTTACGATGACCGGCTCAGTCGAGAGCTCAAGCTCCATGTTGTTGTTGTTTAACAATGATGGTTGACCGCGTTGGCGGTAACAACGATAAAATGGCAATGCGACCAAAATGAGTATCGCTGAATCCTTGGTAGGTATCTAAATATGAGTCCCCGTTTTTTATAACGTTGATGTTTTGCTCACTTATCACGATTATGTCTATTCTCTTTTCTATCGCGGTGACGTGGAGCAGGTCGTGAACTCCCCTACTCCTGATATGACAATTATACATATGAATAGATGATTCGATGTCTTCTAACGCTTCTTTCTTTTCGGAACTGCAACACTGTCTATCTCATCTTTATTTTCAGTTGGAGCAATGCCGAGGAATTGCATCATCTCTTGTTTCTCTTTGGTGTAAGAGCGTGCAGCACCTTTTACAGATCCCATGTTGATCAATAAAGTCAACTCGGACTCGGGAACAGTTGTTGTAACGTCCGTCACTTCGAACTGACCGGCCTTGCCAATCCATCTTTCGTCCGAGCCGTATTTTGTATTTTAGCTCACAGAAATACAAATCGGGGTAGTTTCTGTGATTCAACTCCTCCATTCCTGGTATTTCTAACAACTTTGCATATTGAAATCTTGTACCTAACCTTTTTGTTACACAGAATAAATTTTGTATTAATTATGCGCTTGAAATAGAACTGTGGGATTGAGTAGAGCACGATTTTTAGTGTTAATGAATTGTTTCATCACCACGCACGATTTCATACCTGCAAAGCTGTAGGTCATGTCGATTTGGACTGCAACAGCTTGGTGAGCTTTGTGCCTATGCTCGAACCATGTCTGGATCGAAATTTGCTTAGCATTAATACGAGAGTTAACTGTCAATGACCAATTAATTGCTGTAGTTGTTAATGCTTGCGCCTGTTGAGCAAGGGTGTCATTGGTACCTATTGAGGCACAGAGTGTGGTCCATCTCTTGGTGAGATATGTAGCATTTATATTTGTGATGGGTTTTGCCAATGACATGAATCCTGCCATACCTAGGTATATCATCTTTTGTTTAAGTTCAGTTGTTACAGGCTTTGCGTCTGCTATGATGTCTTTTTCAAAGATGTCTGTGGGGACAAACTTTACAATCGACGCCATGAACGATTGAACGTATACTTCCACAGTTCTGTTTTCGGCACATGCTGGATTTCTTATTAGCTCGCACCTTGATGTTGAAGCATCAACAAAGTCGTACGACTCGATTTCAGTATCAAGTCCTTGAAGCGAGTCGGACATTCTGTCATCGTGGTCCTCTGACTTCTCACGCCTTGGCGTCCTTCCCTGTCTTCTGCTTGGTCCGGGGGTACCTATTTTGGTCGTTTGGTTGGGATCTTTTTTGATTTTTTCTGTTCTTCTTTTTGTTCTGGGTTTCTTTGTTTATTCTTTTTTGTTCCTTGTGATAAAACAGCTCCGAGACCGCAGGGACCTGCATCTACATGTAGATTTGTGGTTTTCTTGATATCATAATATGCTAGTTTTTTCGTGTCGCTAAGTAGTCTTTTTAAGTTTTCAAATTCTCGTTGATGACTGACTGACCACATCCATAGAGTTTTCTTTTTTGGTAGTTGTCTTAAATGTTTAGTGTTGGGTTGCTGGTGCACAGGCTTCGGTTACGGTTTGTAATTGGGCTGGACCGTGTCCGTCTCCCCGATAGCTCGGGCACCTCTGGGTTTGCCAATACCCGTGTCTCCCACGTTCGTGAGAGGCCCCTGGGAGATTTCCCACCCTCAGAAAAATTTTTTGTTGCACTTTTTTAGAATTAAGTTTTTTGTTGAAATAATACAGGGTGTTCTCTTGTCATGAATTCGGCGATTTAACTATTGAATTTCTTTACACTAGAAAGTAAACTTGTATACAAAAAATTGCGTAAGTAGGTACAGAGAAATATTCAATAATGAACATCATTTACAATTTTTTGTATACCTCGAAAAGATAAATGCAATACATGCGAAAAGTTTTAAATTGATAATATACCGTTGCTCGTTTCCTCCTCTCGCTCGACCCCCCACCCGACCCCGTGGCGTAACGGACGAGCGGTCCGTCAAATTATCCCACAATACTTTGCACTTTTATGAAAATGTAACTATATTATAATATAAACATTTCAAACAAATTTATTATTAATATTAAAATTGGTAAAAACTTAGATTTGTTGAAACCCGAGGTAAAAACTGCATTAATTTGTTTTGATCTTGATAATGTTTTTTAAAATTTTATAATTCTACAACAAATAATAAAATGAAATAAAAAATTGTAAACACAAAAGTAAATAAGTACATGTGAGTCATGATGGCGTGGCTAATGCCTCTCCAGACAAAACAACCGTGATTTCCGTTACAAGATGGATCAAATTACCTCAATAATTTTTCACTGACTTCTGCAATTCCTGCGACTTTATGCTCGCAACATCCCGAATGTATCATTAAATTTAATCAACTTTCTCTACTTTACTTCAAATTTATTGTCATGAACGATTTTTTTTTTGGGTACTGTGGCATCAAACACTTATCACACCTGTTGAGCTTATTTATTTGTTTTGGTAACCGCAACTTTATAAGTAATTTCGCACGCTTGCCACTGATGGTGCAATTATTGGGAGAAATACCAAAATTTGAAGCCAAAAAAATGTTGTATATGTGTACATATAACATTAGCCTGAATCGTCATCAATCAAATGTTCTTCATTTAGTGCAAACCGCAGATGACATTCTGTACATACTGTCGTAGTATGCTCGTGACAGATATTTTGCTTACATCTCTGGCAAATGCTTTTTGTAAGCCTAGTCTTACGAGAATTGTAGCACAGCTTACAGCGACGACGATTACCCGCGTTGGTGGCAGGTTCCTCTTCAGCTGCTTGTCCAGCGTTCTCATCTCCCGTTGGTTTGAACTTTCTAAGAGCTTCAGTAAGAGAATTTGGAATGCCTTGTGTCTGAAGACTTCTTCTTTGTAGCTGTGGTAGTACCAATTCATGGCCGAGCTGCCGGATAAAAAGGCGACGTCTCATTTCTTTCTGTCCATTGCCAATCGAAATTATTTGCGCATTGATACCTGCAATGTTGAGCATCGCAAAAAACACCACCATTGGCCAACGTCGTACATTTCTGGCAACATTGTATGCTGCGCACAGTTTATCAACAACGCCGACTCCTGATTTTGTCTTATTGTAGTACGTGATCATCGCAGGCTTGACAGCATTGCCTGAGTCTTTGTCTATCTCATCAGCACACTGCTGTGTAGATATAACAACTACATTTCGATTTTTCTTTGGTATATATGAAACAATCGTACAACCCTCTCCAAAACCAAACATGCTAGATTTTAGAGGTCTATTTTTTACGTTGAGTAGATCCGGTGGTAGCTCTCTTTAATTTTTTCTTATTGTTCCAACGTAAGAAAGTCTATTCTGTTTCAGCTCAATAACTAATTTTACATCCGAAAACCAGTTATCAGCAGTAATGTTACGACCCGTGCCGTATATCGGTTGTGCCAACCTTCTCACAACATCTACTGGCTTGTTACTCAATTGATAAAGTCCCTCAGGTTGTTTGCCAGCATATATCTCAAGATTATATGTGTAGAAAACGGCTGCATCGCACAGTGCGAAAATTTTTAAACCGTATTTGGCAGGTTTTGAAGGTATATACTGTTTGAAATGGCAGCGGCCACGAAAACTTTCGAGCTTTTCGTCAATAGTTACGCATGATCCAAGGGAATAGCTCTTTTTACAATTGCCAACAAAGGCATCGAAAAGGTCACGGATTGGAGCTATTCTATCTACGGCTTTCTTTTCAGGTCTTGAGGGACGGTCATCAAAACGAAGGCATCTTATGATAAACTTGAATCTTCGAAGGCTCATCACTAGCCGAAATATTTCCACTCCATGCCCATCTGTACCCCAAAGATCCTCCAGCATCAATCTGTTAGCATGTAAAGTTCCTGCGATGTACAAGAGCCCTATAAAAGCTTTCATTTCAGTCAAATCCGTGTAATTTGCATCCCTTTCGCGTTCAAATTTATCCCTTACTTCGAGTCGAATGTACTGGTTGTTTTCCGATTCCTGGTTCACATTTTTGGCGCAGTCGGTAGGATCCCAACTGTTTCAACACAGGGAAAATCTTAATTTTCTTCACGGGATCACGAACTTCAGGAATCTTTAATCAGTCGTCGACGATCGACATTCGAAGAATCGAAGAAAATTCGTAAGTGCAATCCTTTCTTTTCATTAACCAATTCTGTCCTCAAAACTAACATGTCTGAAGTTGATGGTAATGAAAATCCTGCACAATCAAACACTCTTCAAACAAATGAAGTGGTGGTACATAAATTGTCTTTTTTATGTTCATTAATCCCTAAAAGTTTCGATGGGGAACGAAGTGAACTGTACGAATTTATTGGCAATTGTGCAAATGCTCATCGCTTTGCTCATTATACTCAACAAGAGTCTTTACTAGCTTTCATAATTTCAAAATTAACGGGAAATGCCAAAGCACAACTTCGTGATAAAGAAATTGCAAATTGGAACGAATTAAAGAATATTTTGATTCAATTATATGCAGACAAAAAGCATTATACCCAACTAATGGAAGAATTAAATTCCTTAAAACAATTTAATAATGAACCGATTATTAATTTCTATAATCGCATCGATAAACTTTACACTCGCATTTTAAATGTGATTAATGACAAACCAGGTCATCACATAGCCAAGAGCGAGGTTATCACCGAATTAAGTCTTCAACGTTTTATTTATCACTCTCAACCAGAGATTTCACGTTTCTTACGAGGTCGTGAGTTCAAACTAATATCTGACGCACTTAATGCTGCAGTTGAAGAAGAACGAGCTTTACAAATGAATAATCCAAAATCTTTTTCCAAAAATTCTAAACCTTATTGCAAGATTTGTAAAAATTCAAGTCATCATACAAAAGATTGTAAACGTAATAAAAATGTTCATTTTACCAAACAGGAAAAGTTTTGTCATCATTGTAAAATTGGTGGACATACTACTCAAGAATGTAAGAAAAAACCACAATTCTCACAATCTAATTTTACTCCTGATTCCAATTCAAATTCTGAAAAATTTTGCAAGTATTGTAAATCCAAAGGACATCTTATAAATGAATGTCAGAAGTTGCAATATAAAAATAATAACAAGAAAAATGTCAGAACAATTACAATTTACACTGATCATAGACCTTTAACATGGTTATTTAATTGTAAAAATCCAAATAGTCGTTTAGTTCGATGGCGACTTCGACTTGAAGAATTTGATTACGAAATCAAATATAAAGTAGGAAGAATTAATTCAAACGTTGACGCTTTGTCCAGAAATCCTGTAAATTCAATTTATTCTTTATCCGATCAAGACAACACAGAAAAATATAGTGATTTTATTAAATATCATTATGAATCAACAACCTTACCAAAAATTTAAATAATTAAAGAAAATATTTGTACAAAGTTTCCGAATGCTTTTCTTTATTCCAAAGATCTTGATGAAAGTAATCCATATTTTGGAAATCTAAGCAATCTTTATAAATTAGATGAAAGTCTAATTGATGATAAAGATTTGTATGATACAATAACTTTGAAAAATTCAAATAAGCAAACTTTTCTTTTGTTAGGAAAATTAAATCATTTTGATAAATTAAGTTATGTTGATTTATTCCATTCGTTACAAAAATTAAAAATCATATTAAGAAAAAACAAAATTATGAAACTCTATTTAAAAAATTCTATTGAAGAAAACACTAATTTAAAACAAGATATGTTTAATGAACTACTTGAATTTCTCTTTTTAAAATCAAAAGTTTCAATTATTTTAATAAATAAACCACGAATTGAACCAGAAACTAAAGATTAAATTAAAGAAATTTGTAAAGAAAATCATGAATCCTCTTTAGTAGGTCATTCAGGTTTTCACAGAACGTATAAAAGGATTAAAGAAAACTATAAATGGCATAACATGAAAAGTGATATCAAAAATTTTATCAAACAATGTCAATCTTGTCAAATTAATAAAACGAGTAATAAACTTAACAAAGCTCCGATGGAAATAACAACTACGAGTGACAAACCCTTTCAAAGAATTGCTATGGATATCGTAGGTCCATTACTCTTAACTGAAAAAGGTAACAGATTTGTTTTAACAATGCAAGATGATCTTACTAAATATTCTTATGCTATTGCAATTCCGAATCATGAAGCGAAAACCATTGCAAATAAATTTTTAAATTTTATAACTTTATTCGGAATTCCGGAATCAATCCTTACTGATAATGGTTCAGATTTTACCTCTCACGTTTTAAAAGAATTGAATAAACTTTTTAAAATTCGACACTTATTAGCCAGTCCTTATCATCCACAAACTAATGGTGCTCTTGAACGAAGCCACCATACATTAAAAGAATATCTAAAACATTACATTAGGAAAGATCAAACTAATTGGGATGATTATATAAATCTTGCTATGTTTACTTATAATAACCACATACATCAATCAACGAAATTTACACCTTATGAATTAATATTTGGAAAAAAAGCAAATATTCCTAATTCTTTAGCTTCCAAGCCAGAATTTAAATACACTTATGATGATTATTATTCAAATTTAAAGTTAAAACTCAATCAATCTTTTGAAATTGCAAAAGAAAATTTAATTAAATCAAAAGAAGTATCAAAAGGTTATTACGATCAAAAAATACATGAACATAAATATCATGTAAAAGATTTGGTTTATATTCAAAATAAATCCTCAACACCAAATCGAACAAAGAAATTAGCTCCACTATTTAATGGTCCATATGAAATTGTTAAAGTAAATAATAACAATACTTACGATTTACAATTAAAAAATAAAATTCAAACTTATCATCATAATTTACTCAAACATTAGAAGAAAAACGCTAAATCAATTTTAAGAATATACGTATATTAAAACAAAAAAAAAATTAAGAATTATGGATACATATTATAATAATAAAAAAAAAACTACAAGGATTACATGTTACTATATTAAGGAGGCTAACAAAAAGTACATTATTCTCTCTGGATTTCGACCGTTCTAAAAAAAAAATATTTTTTTTTTATCAACAATTACAATTTTACCTGGTAATAATGACGTACATATAGTACGTGTCATGCGGATTCATCCACACGCGTAGATCAAATCCATACCATCTTCCCGTAAATAAATGGATAGCTCCTTCCGGAACTTCCGTCACATTAAAGACCTGGTTGATGGTTATCGGCTAAAGAAAATAAAGAAATTAACCAACTAAAAACAAGTACAAGGAAAAATTTAAAATTACCCAACCGATCAAAAGCTCTTCATCCAAAAACGCCAACATTATTGGCCGAATGAAGTTGATTAGTGCTAAATAATAAATTTTATTAGATAGGTATCTATTTGATCACAATGAATAATTAAAATTTACCTTTCTCTGAGACCGTCCAACTTGCCATAATGCAAACTTCACAAAAACTTTTTATGGAAACTAACGAATAAAAAAACACGTGAGACTTCGACCAAATCTAACTGAGAACTAAAAATGCAACAGTTCTTTAAATTTGACCAACACCCTAATCGCGTGAATTTTGACACTTGAGTTTATCCCCTAACACTTAACCTCATTGCACAGTCAATGGGCAACCCTTCGGCTCCATTGAGACATCCAAGTGCTTCTCGAAGTCCCATAAATAAGGATCATAAATTAGATAAAAACTCTTCGTTGTAAACAGCAACATCTGGTTCTAAAGAAATTGTTTGTTACAGGAAATGGTTTCCTTAACCTTCCTTTTCTTTGTCTCCTTATGGCAAATCACTTCAGCCCAATTGCTTTACAACATTTCAGTTATCAATGAAAAAGCTGGAATTTTCTACCAAGATCTAGGACGAGTTAAACTCTCCGATGATTCTTTTACCTTATTGTCATACACTAATTTAAGTTTCTATCACACGAAACTCAATTTTGTTAATACAATTTATTCCAAGTCCATTAATCTTTGCAAACACCCAAGAAATCCTGAAACTACAAAAATTCCAACCGTTGATCTTCAAGTAACATTCCAATGTAAAGAAGATTTAGAATTTATCGAGCTTCAAATAACGAACTTAAAAGAAAAATTAGATTCAATTGGCCATCTTACAGGTCATTTTCTTGAACGCCAAAAGCGTGGAATTTTTGTTGGTGCTAGCTATGCTTTTAAATGGTTATTTGGTGTTCCTGATGCCGATGATGCTAAATATTACACAAAAGCGATTAATAACGTGGTTCATCAAAATCACGATATTCAATTATTAATGAAACAACAAATTCACATCATCTCTGAAGCAATTAATAATTATAATAAATCAGCTCAATCGCTAAAAGCAAATGAACAAAAGTTGAATGACAATATTCAAAAATTCAATCAATTCGCAATTTCTACTGTTCAATCGATAAATCAATTAACATATTTTCAAACGGTTACAGATCATTTAAATCTTTTGACTCAATTAGTAAACGAACTAAATGAAGAATACGATACTATAATAGCATCAATTCTTTTTTCAAAACAAAATGTTTTACATTTTTCAATAATTACCCCTAAACACTTAAAAAACGAACTATTAAAAATCACTTTGGGTAATTCTGTAGAATTTCCAATAAATTTTGAAAAGGACGATATTTACAAATATTATTCACTCAATTCATTATCTGTAGTTTATGTTGATACAATCTTAATTTTTGCAATTAGAATTCCTTTAGTAATTAAAGGATACTTTTCAAATTTTTAATTTAATACCATTGCCAATTCCAATGGAAAATACTTCAATTTATTCCTTTATCAATCCTTCTTTTCCATATCTTATCCTAAGCACTACAAGAACATATTATGGAACATTACAAGATTTGACGAAGTGCAATCATTACGAAGACAATCAATACATCTGCCATGGAGTAGTTATTCATCTTCTCAAAGAAAAACCAATTTGTGAAGTTAAACTTAAAATCAACAAGGAGAAATCCGTGCCATCTGATTGTGATACAAGAACTATTAAAAGCGACGTCGAAATTTGGCATCCAATTTCACCCAATCAATGGATGTTCATTTTATCACAACCGACACTCGGAAGTATTAGTTGCGAAAATCAAGACCCAGCAATCATCGATGTTCCGATTAAAGGAATGGGAATCATGGAATTAAAACCAAAATGTAGATGTTACACTACATCAACTTTATTGGTCGCAACATCCAATCGTTCTTCGAAATATCAAAATTATATTGCCGAAATAGATATCAGCCATGATGATTGTTGTATCAAGGAACAAAAATATCTTCTCACATCCGAGATGGAAGCTATTGATCTCCGAAATTTGGATCTGCATGATTTGAAACATTCGCAAAAAACAATATGACGAAATTCTTCAACAGAGCTTAAATGAGCCCTATATTATTCGTCATAGTCGTATAATACCTTCTTTGGTGTTGTTTCAATTGTGATTATTTTGATTTTTATCTACTGTTTCTGTTGCAAGTGCTGCAGAAAAAGATGGTTCTCTTCACTATTTCAACGCCTGTGCAAAAAGAAATCGTGTTGTTCGTCCGTTTGCATAAACAGCCATAATCAAATCCACACGTCACTACCAAGCGAATTAGCAGAAATGCAACGTTTTCGTAACATTCGTCAAACTCCACCATCCCTAGGTTCAAGAGTCTCAATTCATCAATCCGATGAAGATTTAAACGATGTGATTAGCATCTATGAAAGGATGAACATTCCGTTTCCAGTGCCAACCGAACGTGAAAAACGCAGCGGTTTAAAAATTTAAAATTCTACATTTACTTACACTCTTCTATTTTACTTTTTATAATTTTTTAATGTTTTGATAAGTTTCTTAAAAAATTCTTATCAAATCACTTAAAGAGGGAGATGTTATATACCTACAATCTACCCTTACTACTTATTAACATTGATTATTGTTTAGTATTCAATCTCAATATTTACGTCACATGTAAATGACGTGAATTACTATTTTTAACGATTTTTATCATTTTTATTAGAAAAACGCGCTTCACCTTTTGTAACCTCTTGCCGAAATTAACACTTTGGACTTTGTTTCTCAGACCACAAGTGTTATCAATTTGTATCAAATCAACATCCGTGAATTAGACTATAAAAGCAACCACATATTTAGAAGTAATCAGAGACAGATTTAACTTCTTCAGATCACTTTGTTAGTAGTAATTGTTAAACTCGTAGAGACCTTCTACATTATTTGTCAGTACTTAAACCATTGTTGATAATAAATCAAAGTAAAATGCGACAAGTGTTTTCCTTCGACGTTAAGCAACGTTTCCGATTCCTGGTTCACAACACCGTCAATGTCAGCAAAAATCGGCGGCGGCTCCGCCATATTGTTGCACAACGCTTTCTAAAGTTTAACTTTTAACTGGCACGGCACAGGATTCTCGGGTAGCTTTAAAATCACTTTCGAACGACGCACGTGAGGAATCCCACTTCTGATGTTATATAATAAGGGATAAATATCCATTAAACCCCGAAATAGACTTGGACAAACCAATTAAGCGGCGGTACCGAAGATGGCGTACCCTCGACTGACTCTCCGCCAGTCGGGCCCATACACGGTGTATTACTGGTTGTCTAATCAAATAATTGACTCTATAACACCCCCACCCGACCCCGTGGCGTAACGGACGAGCGGTCCGTCAAATTATCCCACAATACTTTGTACTTTTATGAAAATGTAACTATATTATAATATAAACATTTCAAACAAATTTATTATTAATATTAAAATTGGTAAAAACTTAGATTTGTTGAAGCCCGAGGTAAAAACTGCATTAATTTGTTTTGATCTTGATAATGTTTTTTAAAATTTTATAATTCTACAAATAATAATATGAAAAAAAAAATTGTAAACACAAAAGTAAATAAGTACATATGAGTCATGATGGCGTGGCTAATGCCTCTCCAGACAAAACAACCGTGATTTCCGTTACAAGATGGATCAAATTACCTCAATAATCTTTCACTGACTTCTGCAATTCCTGCGACTTTATGCTCGCAACATCCCGAATGTATCATTAAATTTAATCAACTTTCTCTACTTTACTTCAAATTTATTGTCATGAACGATTTTTCTTCTGGGTACTTACCCCTCTTACCTATCTTAATTATTTTTGGTACTTTTATTTTGGCCGCTGTGGCATCAAATACTTATCACACCTGTTGAGCTTATTTATTCGTTTTGGTAACCGCTACTTTATAAGTAATTTCGCACGCTTGCCACTGATGGTGCAATTATTGGGGGAAGTGTTAAGAAAACAACACTACTCATCACAGGAGACGGTCGAATACGATGGCGACAATATATCTGTTTCATCTCTTGATGCAGAGATATTTATTCGTAAAGCTGATGCAGTAGAAGGCTGCAAGAAAGTATAAGGTGCTTCAGAATTGTGCGGTGTTGAACTTTGTGACGCTGCCTGTCCAGGACGAAAGTGAGATGTTGATGGATAAGAATGTATTTGCTGCGCTGTTTGTTGAGTAGTATGGCATACTAGATTGGAAGTGTGATGAAACTGTTTGAGGTGTAGCTTGTTCAAAATGATGCGTGTTATTTGTTTGAATTTCTCGTCGCTTTAAGGACTGAATTAATTTCAGTACTCTAATTTGGAACTAACAAATTTGATTGTCATTAAAATTTTCCAAAGATGGCACTACTCCGGCAAAGAATGCCATATGCCGGTCTTTAAACGTTTGATGTAACGGTGCTGGAGGTGCTTCTAATGCTCTAATCATCCTATCTTCGAATGCAGTCATTGATTTGTTTTTTTCTTTTTGGTGCTGATTGAATTTCTGGCTCATTCGTCTTATTGCTATTTTTTTTTGGAACTTTTGTTGTTGAAATCCCCTTCTTCGGTGATAATACTATCATCAAAACTATCTTCAGTTGCGTTTGGCACCGCAACTTTCTTCAAAAATAACAATTGGTTATGATAGACGTATTTTTTTAAACTATTGCTGGCACCAGCACCCGAACGTTTTGACTCGTTATATTTTTTTAGTCACCTTAAGAAACTGTCCTTTATATTCGTCCACCTCTTTGTCACATGTTTACCTGCAAATAATACTCGACTAAAGTATTTATAGTTTAGGATTGCAGTATAAAGAAGCTTTTTGTTGTTTTGGGATAGTGACGTTTTCGATAACAACGGGTACAGTTTATTTTCGACCATGTACACCTTTTTTATGAGATGCTTTATATGACTAAAAAAGTTTGGTCGTTAGTTGTTATGTCTTTGCCGTGTACTTCCGCTTAACCGGGATTGTAAGGTTAGAAAAAGAAACTCTTGTGTAGGCGCACCACGTTGTGTATTGGTTATGGTTAGGTTAATAGTCACAGGTTACAGTTGATGTTCTATGCTGGCAGCTTCGATGGGAAAGAGCTCGGTGGGAAAGAGAGCGATCTCTTACATACCACTGTATTTTTACTCAGCGTCGTCACCAACTCAAATCTAGTTACAAACTTATTACATGTTAAATCCCTGTACAGTAAAACTTCTCTTGACCGGACAGTGATGGTCCCGAATTTTTTGTCCGTACAAGAGAAGTGTCCGCTTTAGAGGACACCCAAATTATGTAATTTTAAAAAATTCAAATTTTGTTTCATAAACCATATGACATTTATTATTAAATATATTAAAATAAAAAAAGACATAAACAATATACAATAAAATATATGTGTACATACATGTTAGGAAAGTATGTACATATACCTACATGGATGTATACATATGTATATGTACAGACATACATACCTATATGTAACAAATACATAATTATTACTTAAAAAAATCAACTATTTGGGCCTGTTTCTTCCCCATAGTCATTTTCTCCTGAAAATGGGTTGGTAGTCTCATTAAAAGTTCGAGTCCTATCCCGTCGTTCTTTATTGCTGCAAATGTGTTCAATTTTTCTATGAACTTTCCAGCCTCTATATGAAGTTATGTTCATTTCCTCTTCGGTGGCAACGGTACCGGTATCATCGGAGTCCTCCAAATCCATAGGTTCGGTGTAGGTGATAATCACATCGTCTACTTCATCTTCCACATTCACATTACTATCAATGAGAATGAAATCTTCCGGTGCTACAACTGTCTTAAAATGGACTTGTTCAATTAATTTGGACATCGATGCTATGACTGACAAGGGAATGTTATCTTCCTGATCAAATCCCATGTCATTCTGCAATGGTTCATTTTCTACAAAGCCACATTTTCGGAAACAGTTTTGTACAGTTGTTGCTGTTACTTGCTGCCAGGCAGAATGCACAAAATAAATTGCATCCAGAACATGAATAGTTTTTGTCAATGCAGTAGCTGATTCAGCATGATCCATGTTGCTAATAAGGTGTTTTAAAATAAGGGTTCGGTAGTGTAGGGGAGACTGGGGAGGGTTGATACACCTAAGGTTTAGAAATTCATGAAATTGGGATCGTTTGTTTTAAATAGCCGATATTACGTAATATTGAACTTCAATGTTATTTCTAACGATTCAAGTGACTGAATACCCCAAAATCTCAAGAAAATAGAAAATACTCAATTAAAAGAAAAAAATGTAAAACGTATCAACTCTCCATTATTATGGGAGATATGATACATGCGCAGGGAGCATTGATACAAAGTGTAAAAATAAGATGTTTTTAAAAATATATTTATTATTCTTACACAAGAACAAGTAGAAAATCTGAAAATAGAAACGACACTATATTCAAAACCTTAAAATTATTAAAAAATATAAAAACTCAAAACAAAACAAATATTCTGTATATGATACAAAAAGCAAATTACAATACATTGCCATATTTTTCAAAATTGACAGGGAAGGAAAGTTTTCTGGTCATCCGAGAAGTTCCTCCGACGAAGCAAGGTGGTGGTAATCGGATAAGATCTTCCTTTCGCACCAGTGACAAATCCCGGACATCTGGAAATACGAACGAGTATCCTGGCTGCTTGCGTCTCATGAAACTGATAGTGTAGTCCCCTTCATCTTCATCATCTGAGGGCGCATCCTGAACTTGCCCTACGTAATGTCTCACGCCTTTGTCAACAGTAAAGCCAACTTCGCGAAATAAGCTCGAATGGACCAATTATTTAGGAATAATTATTTAGAAAACTAATTGTCATACGGATGAAATAACTCAAGTGAAGAGAAAGCTCTTCAGCTCAGTTATTTCATCCGTATGACAATTAGTTTTCTAAATAATTATTCCTAAATAATTGGTCCATTCGAGATTATTTCACTGCTTCATTTACGCCGCTCGTACCTTTCACCGTAGATTTCCAGGAGGACTCTGGCAAAGGCGTTACCTGCTGGCACGTTGATTATGATGTGAAGTTTCTTCGTCTTGGTCTGGACCACCATAATCTCTTCGACAGTGGCATTCTGCACGCCAGTGTTCAAAACTTTAATTTGAGATATGATAACGACGTGTAGATCAGCCTTCCATTCGATTACAATCGGAGTAATAATAATAAATTTATTGCCTTACCGAAAATTCCATTTACAGGACAATACATCAAACTAAGAATACAAAGTATATGAAAATGCCGGTGCAGCGTTCCCATCGAAACGGTCCTCGGCTTGTACAAATTCTTCGAGAATGTGGCCAAGAAAGAATCCTGGATCACGTAAATTTCGATTTTGGCTCTTCTTCACGTCCTACGTCGCCTGTAAATCTTCAACCAAGCCTGGACTGAACTAGATACCAGAGAGACATTGTCGGAAAATGATTGGTTGCTAAAATAACATAAGATTATTGCAACTAAATACAAAATCAATAATGAGAGATTTTTCGTTGAGGCTGGAGACTTTCGATGCAGGTAATTTTAGTGACAAACTACCAATATTAAATAAAAAGTTTGATTTTGATGCTTAAGTAAGGTGCCCGAAATTGTCATTTTCACATTTATTCTATAAATAACATTAAAATTAATAATTTTCTAATTTAGGTGTTGCCGCTCTCGGTCTCGACAGTATTGACCCACCGGAAGGGCCCGCAACCACGCCCAGAGCTCTACGATATTGCAACTCTACACCAACGTCTTTGGCAGATAGCCAAGGGGTTAGGTATATTTTTCTTTCTGGTTACCTGTAAAAAATTTGTAACTAACTGTTGATAGGGATTTTACATGTCTATGGTTATAGCTTTACAAAAATTCTCTTTGGAGGAATGTGTTGCGAATACAAACGTGACTTTTTCTCCGTCTGTCAAATCCAACCTGATGCTATTTGGTGTTAGACTTGTAGTCCGTTCTATATCCCCAAATGGTATGATACGTCTTTCGTCAAGTATTCTTTCAACGCTTACGTATGCGATCAGAATGTCTCTCATGTTTTTGACAACATCCAGATGGATCTCTTGTTGTGGCGAATTAACCCCTTTCTCCTCGATTTTAGTCGAGATACAGATGCTTTCCCATACAGAATTATTCATTTTTCTTCGGTATTTTCTACAAATACAGAATATGGTTAACTAGATGCACTGCTTTATGTCAAGGTACTTACCGAAATGTGCGATTTAACGTTGAGAATAAATTCTCTGATAAGGCCATTACGAGCAAAAAAACAGCCAAAACAAGCGACCACGTCCACGTGGGTAATTGACTACAAGAAGGAGACCATCCACCACATGAACAGTGTTGCCACTGGAAACAAAGTTACCTAATCAACAAGTTTACTTTATGAAGCGCTTACCATTGGTTATGATTATTATTGTCGATTGTGTTATAATTTTTTATGGTTTTTATTGTTTTTCCTAAACTACGTATGTATTGTTTCATGGGGATGACACGAGCAAAGCGCTGTACCAATGCAACACCACCAAGCACGTACCAAATTACGCATCTTCACAACTTCACCTCTGCAGCCCAAACATTTAAATGATTCAATTCCACTACCACCATCTGACGGCCCTGCATCCAAAAGTCGCTACATTGAGTGAGCTAAATATACCAAACAAGCAAGAAAAAGAAATATTCGCCAACGAGAACAAATCCCAAAATAGTGGTTCAAACTTTCCCAACAAACTCAAACAAGCCTGGCTACTATAACAAAAATGAAACTACAGGAATTCGATCAGTAGGTGGTGATTGAAAGAACAATTTGGAGCAATTCCATGCCGAGCGGGGGCAACAAGATCCAGTTGTGGTGATAATGGTGGACAGCATGGTGACAAAGTGCAATGTGGTGCGTTGAAGACTAAAGAACAAAAATAAGGACTAAATCGAACTGAAACCTGCGCTTTATTTGTCAACAGAAACTTGTTTTTCTAATTTTTTTTTATATTTTTGTATTATTATTATTTTGCACGTGTCATTATCCTATATTATTTTAATTTACCGTATCGTCATATACAGGGCGATTTACGTAGCCCGTGCATTAGAAGTTTTTCAACTTGCAGTTGGATTAGAAATTTAAAACTTGGGAGGCAGTCATAATCAGTCATGCTCATTCTAGCTAAAATATTTTTAGCTCCTTAGCTATACAGAATGTCGGTATCAACTTTCTTATTTTAAATGGAAACATACCATTTTTTCTACATGGTTCGATTGGTCTTCCAAGTCTGAGTTTTCATAACACTTGTTATGTAAACTTATGACAATTTTTGACATTATGTTAATTTGTGTGAAAAAAAATTGTCGATGTGGTAGCTTATGAAGAAATTCGTATCGGACAGACGGTTCAGAATAATGAAAACTAGTTTTTAAAGTACTTAGTTCAAAGTCCAGACTAACTTCTGATATTTTAATAGTGGTTCCATTTTGTACCATATGGTCGCCAAACAATTTTCAAATATCGCAACCAAAAAGAAGTCATTTTTTTCAAATGGCACCTACTGATTTTTTTTTGCACCATTCGATAGAAAATTGTATTTTGGGATGAGTTACTTGAGTATTTCCTATATCTAACTTCATTCCCTATCAAATTAAAAATTAAAATCCAGAAATTCAATCGATCTTGTCGAGAAATTTTTTGGTTTTTCAAAAATGCCATATGGAAACAAACGAAGCAAACAGTTTCCACGATATGGTACCATATCGTGGAAACTAATTTTTTTTTGTAATCAATATCGCAGAAAGGAGTAAACATGTTTCACTTTCTTTTTTTTTGTGAAATATGTTGGGATTGTCTTGCAAAATCTTTAAATCTTGGAGGATACTGATTTTCTTTAATGTATGGATTTAGAAATTTTAGTAAAACATTCTTCTCTTCCTCCTTCCATAGAACCCTCTTTCCTTTTGGTGGTGAAAGAGCAAACAGTTCTCCCAAGGATCTGGTGGATAGCTTATTTCCCGACTTCATGGCCGTGTTCAATAACGTCTTCTCACATACCCTGTTGAAGTGGCGCTTGATCGGTGTTCTTTGTTTAGCATCGTGTTGCGAGGATCCAGCAAAATCGAAATTTTGAAGGGATCTAATTTCGTTTTCAAATTGAGATGGTCCGGCACCATCATCACGTGGAACCTCATTAATTGACAATTTTGATGAATCAGCATCTGAAAATTATTTACCTTTAGTTTCCTTCATTATTAATTTAATCATCTCCTAAATTAAGTAGATACATAATTTATTGACGGTTACCTTGTTCAATTTCATCTATTATGGAATCATCTCGATTTCCTTCTTTAACGTTATCATCTTGTTGGATTATAACTTTCAGTTCTTGGAAGCTTTTGTCTTTAATGTCGTCTCCAACTGCCATAAAAAATCTTGGATGGATAGTGGCTTCTTGTACCAAATGGGGGGGAGGGGTAATATTTTCTATGAACCTTTACTGTGTGATCTAACGTTGTCATATGAGTCTTGTCTTCTTCTCGAACTTTACTTAATTGTTGTATGCTCATCTTACACATCTCGCCAATTCGTCGGCGGTTAAGTACCATCATCAAAACTAACACAGATCGTCCAAGTGTTAACCAAGCCGTATAATTAAATCCTATTGAATTAGTGTGGGCTTCCTTGAATCAGAAGCTACACGTTGCTGAGAGAAACACAGATTTTAATTTTAAAAACGTTGAACTTCTTTGTGACGAATATTTTAACAAATTTTCCGGGTATTAGTGGAAGTCACGCTGTAATCATGCGAAAAAAATGGAAACATATTTTATGGAGAAGGAACCGGCGTTAGATTTAATTGTGGTGTAACGTTTTGAAAACCGTTACTGGTTCGTTTTGATAGCCCCCCATAAAAAGTGAAGCTAAGAGCTAATTGCTGCTCCCGCAGACACAAACTTTCTTCTTGTTGTCTCGTGAATTATTGTTAAATGTTCCTTCTTTCCTAAAACACCAAAATTAGAAAATTTTATCTATTGTATCTTGTCTAAATAATTAATTTTTTCAAAATCAACGGCCTTACAAATAGAATTGTCAGTTCCATCCAAGGTATAAGAATCAAATCTTGTGTGCAATTCTCTAACGCTACTTACGCCACAGTTACAGCTTAAAGAGCGTCTTGTCGTCTTAGGAGTTCCTGTGTTGACATCAATTTTTTTAATCTCGATCAAGACTCGCACAGTTTGAGGATTTTAATATCCTCAGGTTGGCGAGACACTGATTAGAGAAAGCAAAAAACTACAAAGGTTCAGTCGAGTTTTGGTGATAGCGTTGCGAGGATGATTGAGTTTTGGAAATTTTGGTTTATGCCAAATTTAACGAACACCCGGCAACAATTATCGTTCTATCGCTTATCGCTACAACTCTAACCACTGTCTCCGAGTAATTATCGTAGAAACCCTCCGACATAAGAGGTATGTAGTTTTTTGCTTTCCACCGTTATGATGTTAATACAGGATATTCTAGGCTTTCTTACCGACTCCACTGAGTCGATTTCTTACCGACCCCGCTGAGTCGATTTCTTCTCGACTCCACTGGGTCCACTGTCTTGTCAAACCCATTGGGCCCATCTTCGATTTTTTTCAACATCGCTTTTCGCCGCTTTTTCTGGGCGTTATCTCCACGATCCGTCCAGACATATATTATTGCTCCCGGTACGACGACACCGACCTCCAGGCCTCACAGCCAGGTCTACAAGACTAACAAGACCAGCGCAAGTAAAGTCCTAGCCACCTTTTAAGTTTTCCGTTACTTTTACGTTATATTTTGTTATCTCATGTAGGTACAGCCCCGAAATATCGATATGACGACGGCCAAATCTTTACTGTAAATTCATTTATTTAATTATTAATTAGTTCATTTTGCCTTCAGCGACAACTGTTTTTCAATTTCAACGCTTTAAACTCCTTTTTTTTACTTTTTTTTTTTTTAAATCTACGTTTCCAATTTTCAGTGGACAAAACTCCAAAAATTGGTGGTGCCCATTTTTCCCTTTTTTTGTTGAATAAAACCCACGACCCCCTTCCACTATAAAGGCTGCCGTTCGCAAAACTAGCGTTATTAAAACCCAGTAGGTTTAACGTTACACAGTAAATTTGGGTTTCGTACGGATCTTGATACTTTTTAAGATTTGACTATTTGAATGTTTCAATTAATAACTTTCGTGAAAATTTGATAGCATTCGATAGCCTCTGTGAAATGGAGAAATTTGGTGTATCTGGATTTGATGTGACTATCTCCGTTCAAAAGTTACAAGATTTTAAAAATCGGAAAAAATTGTAATTTGTGGGTTTTCTATGTTTTCTATCTATTTGAATTCAGGAAGGTCGATTAGTTGAGCTACTAAGTAAAAACCAAAATCAAATTTAACTACTAAGAGGGCCATACGATGGACCATCTTGTACATTATTATTTCATCAATTTAAAGTCATTAATTAAACGTCAAGATGATCAAGTTTTTAAGGTTAACAAATATAATACTAATTTCAAGTAAAAGAGCAAAAATAACAGATTTTAAAAATTTATACTAGAGAAAATTCATTACCTATTTATGTATGATCCCATTACAAGAGTAAAAACATCTCCATGTTTATGAACTTCTTCAATTGATAAATGTTCCTAATCATGTTCATAAGTACCATATGGACCACTTCTCTTATGTCTAGGATATGAGCTAGCAAAAAGTATTACTTCTCTATGTTTTTTATTTTCTTCAAGTTTACCATATAAAAAACCCCAAAATACTTTAATATTTTATTATGTAAATTATAATGCGTAGTATTGAACAACGTAATATATTTTTGTTAACAATCGCTATGACCAGAGTCACTGGAGCTGCAAAAAAAAACAGTTAGTAATTTCATTAATAAAAAAAACTATATTTACCTATACAATGTACTGGTAGCAATGAAAGATTTCTTAGCACTGAGTGTGCTAAACCGAAACTTGATTTGTTCACCGCTTAAAAGCTGTATTACAAATATAGTTTCCAAAAGGTCGTGCGTGCTTTCTATGTTAGTTAAACGTTAAACGTATACAGTTACCGCCCGTAACCATGGAATCTTCCGGGCCGTCCGTGTAAGCAATAATAATGAGTTTCAACATTGGGTCTTTTGCCACGCTGACTTCTGCCATCCTTTCAGGACCGAACGGCATTTCGATTCCGTTTGGCTTACTGGCTTCTATAAACGCCTCTTTTGCACTTAATGTGCTGAATTTAAATTTTACTTCTTCACGCGTATCTAGCTTTAATGCGTATACGGTTTCAGAGAGCACGGCCGTGCTTTGTATTCTTTGGAAGTAAATATATCGACCATAGGAAAGCGCGGAGGCTTCAGGGCCTTCCGGCTCATCTAAATATCTTATAAAGATCACTCTTAATGCTGGCGATTTTGACACCTTAATTTCTGCTAATCTTTGTGGGCTATATTCTTCATCGCCGTTTCGGCGAACGGACAATAACACGTTCCCCATCCACTCCATTTTCTTACTACAAAGAATTTTATTAGCGCTTTGCGGTCGACCATGCTTTGCTACTTACCAACGAAATTGCACCAAAACTTTTTGAATAACCTACCTACCTCCTGATAAAGCCATGACAAAAAATGACAAAGTTCCGGAGATAAGAGAACAAACAGATAGTTTTTTCATATACGTCCAAGTGGCATATGCGCAAATTGCTTTGTTACCGAAATTTTCTTAGAGCCGTTTGACACAATGCTTATTTTAGTGGCAATTTCAGTACTGAAAATGCGCTCGCATTTTTAGCGCTATTACATCCAAAAAGTTTGAACTTGTTCTATTTTCTTGTATGCAAGTTGACTAAATCGGCGCTTAGTGATGAATTTTGTTTTTGTTAAACTTCCAAAACTTGTCCTAAATTCGGAACTGAAACTGCGCGCGTAATTTCAGTCCTGAAATTAGCACTAAAATAAATGTCGTGTCAAACGGCTCTTAGTAATGTGGCATTTTAAATGGAGTTTTTTTTTTTTAAAAAGACTGGGACCTGACCTGACCGTGTGTAGAAATTTCAGTTTGAGTGGACAGTGAAGACGGCGCTGTAGCACTGTCGCCGTCGTCATTTTCACAAACACGCACAAACACGAAAACTATTGAAGTAAAACGAAAAAAGGGTATAAGGAAGTGGAAGTTTTTTTGCTTTATTTAATGACTTGACCCCTTCGGGGATCTGAACTGACCTAGGTTTATCACGTAGATTAGTTGGAAGAAAGAAACATTGCAAATAAATTTGTATTTAATGTTAGGGCAAGAAGAATGAAGTTAAAATTGTTGCAGTTTAGCTTAAAAAATGCAAAATAAGCAGAAATACCCCTATAAGCAACTGTCTTAGCGGGGGAGTGGAGTGAATAGGGGTGCTGGGTGGGTAACTATAATTGTAAACAATGGAAATTATTCATTATAGTTACTGTTCTTAATGTTTATTTTTGTTTTCTAATGTCTTATATTTGTTAGGTATTGCTTTCTAATGTATTTTTATTATGTTTATTTGTCAGGCTTTAGTTTTAAAGAATAGTTTCATATCCGCTTTTAACCTTAACAGCTTTCTGTACCTAATGTTTTTTAGTGAAAATAATAACGCTGATGTTAAAATTTTAACAGTCAGCAATTTTCACAATTATTACAACAATAAATACATAATGGTCTTATGCCCTGTATTTTTATATTATTTTGCCTTTTTGTATGTACCTATTTTGTGTCTTTGTTAACCCGTATCTAATTAAATTTTGTTGATGTCTGCCAATGACTCTGTCGTTAATAAATCATATGTTTAATAGTAACAGAAATATTTTTTATTTCAATTTCTTCGTTTTCTCTACGACAAGTAGTGTTGCTTTTGACACAGTCTGTAGTGGGATCCTGGAAAAAGCGATTGCGACCGAGTCGCTTCTAAGCAACCGAAAGCGGTTGCTTTGGATAGATATCAGCCGAGTCGCAATGGATTTCCATCGGTTAAACAGAGAGTTCCAAGAGGCTATCGCTTTTTTTGGTGTTCCGAAGGTGCATCCCTATGAATGGCATTGGTAGATGACGGCTTAGGGCTTAGGGGCTAGATTTTCAGATATTTTCAGGTACAAGTGGAAGGGTTATAGCCTCCGGCACCCAAGTTTACCTGTTTTTGGTAGAAACCGTTTCTACAACTCCAAAGGTGCTGCTTTAAAAGCGATTCTTCGGATATTGCATATTTATTGTTATTTGGAGATTAACAAGGGGTTTTTAAAGGGGTTTAAAAAACGTGCTTGCAAATTTTACAAAATCTTAATCTCGACAAACATTTTGATTATTTCCTTGAATAAACGTTATATCCCAGTCAACTTGGACATTTGTAATTACATTCAGAAAAAATATCTGTAAACAAAAGTCCTAGGTACAATCGTACCATAAAGTATGTTTTTATACAAAATAATATCCTCCACAAATTTTGTTACATTTATAATAATTTGTTGGATTCATAATATACAGTAGCTTATATTCTAACTCTGTCAGATTGAAACGCAAGTTTGAATCTATACGCATATCTCAATTTTTGTATACAGAGTGTCCCGGAATAACTGTTACAAACTTGAGAGGCGGATATAAAATCAAAAAATTAAACGGCTTTTCTTAATAAACATGTTCTCGAAAACGGTTGATAACGGAGAAAGAGTTCTTGAAAATTGTCGTAACTCTTGACTCTTATGATCAATTTTTCCGAATGTTTGCACATGTACTACTGAAATAAGTCATCATGTATCGTTGGTATCCATTTTGATGAAAATCGCACGACACCGAAAAGTAGTCAATAGAAAAATAGAATTCGATGTCGTTTCTATAACAATGTAAAAATTTCCTGAAATTTTTTTTTCCGGAAATTTTATTCACTTGAGCTTTTTGTAGGATTGCCATAATTAAAAATTGGTACCAGCGCTGCAGACCACAACAAAAACGTCTTTAAAAATCGTGCCAAATCTTTGGAAAAAGCTGGGCAGTAATGAAAATTGTCATCAACTGTGATCGCTCCACATTCGGCAAGACTATCCCTCAGCAGGTTTTCTATCCATTCATTTATTTCATTATGCTCGATAATATCTTTATCACCATCCGCTTCATCTCTAGGGGCTTGTGATATATATGCATCTGTTGCTTCTAAGTCTTCTAGGTCTAGGTCAATGGGTTGAATTTTTGCAATCAATTGAGCGAGAAAGTTTCTGCTTATAAGTGCAGGTGTTTCATCGCCATTCGAATCTTTCCCAACAAATTCACTGTTAGCAAGTATGAATAATAATTTTATTATCTTTTTCGATTCCTTAAATCGCTCACATTTTATCAGAGTCGACATTGCGTGTAAATAGAACTCGCGGAATCGGCAAGGTTTTTTTCTCATACTTTCCCAACTCGACACGATCTTGATGACATGCGCATAATCAACCCTAATGAAGCATTCTGGTAGCTCCCCATCTGTAAGCCTTAGGTTTGTAATCTGGTAGTTACTAAGTAAAATGAACATTTGCTTCATGTAGTGTTTCAAATACATTTGGTTGAATGACCAACACAAAGCTCCCAACAATGCCAGTGAATGATCACAAACGACAATTTTTGGAACCCTGACGTTTCCACAGAAGCAACCACATAGCTATTGACTCTATGTTGTGTGATTCAGACAACATTTGAGTGACAGGAATCTGCCCATGCTTGTAAGTCGAGTGAATCACTCCCGAATATAAAAATATATTGCCAGAATGACTATTGTGGGGTCGCGGTAGTTTTTTAACAACGCTTCCTGTTGCATCCACGGAAAGTTTTGAAGGAATGTCTTTACAGTCTCTTACGTAGGCATTGTATGTAATTAACTGTTCACGACTCCAGTATTTTAAGTCGAATTTGCACAAGGATAAATGATGAATTGCTGTTTGATAGGGCAACGTGAACTGGAGTATGTGTAGCTTTTCAGTCGGGCCTTGTTTTGAAACTGACTTTGTTTGTTTTTTATCATAGCTGTTAAATTCCTCCTTGCATTTTCTTAGGGCTTTGAGATTTGGCAACAATCTCAGCTTCGGATCGGTTTCAATTAAATCAACTGCACTGTTTCTTTGGAAGTTTACAGGTGGAATGGAATCTAGTGCTTTGCCGATCTGCAGACGTCTTTCTCCTGTCAAGTGTCTCTTGTAGTTTCCCGTATGCTTTCCTTTATTTATGTTTGAAGCGTCAAAAGTAACCAATACTCCATCATGAAGAATCTTAAAATCCCGTGCAATAACACTGCCAAAACACTCCGTACACGATGCTTTTATTTTCAAACTTTGTGTATTGCAATCTGTCAACATATAACCATGTTTAAATGCCCAAATGCATTCACCCAAATCTCCGTTTTCCATTAGCAAGCCGTTGATGATGTCTGTCCAGCCCTTTTGCAAAAACCTCTCGTTCGATTTAGGAATGATTTTTGTCCAAAAGCTTAAATCTAACTTTAATTCATACCCCATCGTAACATCACAACTGCTGTCACTATCCCCACTTATATCCATCCCCCTTTTTTGTTTAAAAGGGGCATCGATCTTCAGGACATCTAAGCAGTTACACCTATTTAACTTCACAAATGTATATACTGCTTTTGGAGTTATTTTTCCCGAGAAGTGATTGCTTATCGTTCTCCAGATAACAGCTGAAGAATGGTGTAGAGATTGTTCAACTTCCTGATTATGTTCAAGAAGATTAAGTATCAAATCATTAGTATCAACTTTTGGTAACCTCATCTTGTAAACCTATGTATGTCTGAAATAGAAGGCGCTCATATAAGTAGACATTAGCATCTTTAAAACATCCTACACAAATCTTATACTGAATTTAGAGCACTAAGTTTAAAATAGCAAGTGTCCTGGTAGAAAATTTGGATGAGTTGGAGCATTTGCATGAGGGTGTAAACGATGCTCCAACCTCAGCTCTAAAGTAGGTATATAATGCGTATTGGTGACTAATTTTGCAATCGACGTATGCACTTTATAATAATAATAATTGTGTGTTTATTGATTATGCTTAAAAAACAGTAGCATCGACCAAAGTCGCTGTTAAGCTCTACCGAACAATATCAATCATTAAAGGCAATAAATTAGTGACTGGTAAACAAATTCGCCCACAAATTGTTGCACACGAATTCAAAAAACATATCTCTGTTGAAGAAAATAAAAGAAATCACACTGCACTGTACACTTGTGCAAATTTGCATGCACAAGTCAGTTTGCGCAAATTGCATTAAGCGTATAAACGGGTCTTTAAGAAGTTATCTATTCATTTACCTGCGATATAACTCGTAGTAGATACCGATAAAAAATGTTAAAAAATATTTCACAAACTGAGAGGCAAGTCAAAAGCATGATGGGAAACGAAAACCACTTACTTGCATCAGAAACTAGTGTTAGCGACCAATATTTAACCAATATTTACATCCACGGACTGATGAGGTCACCTCCAGGAAGTTGGACGGTTACTCAAATGAAATTGTTTGATCCGGCGTGCGTTTCATTCGATCTGATCATCAGGCATACTCGTGTCAGCTGTAACTACCACACGGCAATTTAAGCCAAAATCCGTAAAAATTAAAAATATTCTTTTGCCCCTTGTAAGCGTAATGGGGGCAGCACTAGGCCTAGTAGTGCCATCTCTCTCGCCATCTCTATTTACCGCACAACCTACCGGTTCCTGTGTTTCATTTGGAGGATCTGTAGTTCTTATGAAGCGAAAGCGTCTGATTTAACGCGACGATGTACCCCTCAAGTTGTGTTTCTGACTCTACAGATGGCGCTGTTTCTTTGCTCAAAATAATTTATGACACAACCCCATGGAAAAGAAGATTTACTGGGTCCTAATCGGCAATAAACTTTGGTCGACTACCTTCCGTGAAAAGGTTCTCTTATCACAATACATGCCATCTGGTAACTGCCACGAGGCCTGTGACGAGGTTGTCGGCGAGTTGGTTTTCGAAATTTACGTCTACAGACAGACGTTCACCAAGTTATTGCTCTTGAAAGATGCGCATTATGTACTTCGCGCATGGAGACAAAAGACTTCAAAGATAGAGCACTCGAGGGTTGCTGGTAAGGTAGCCGCATGGGATAGTGGCTGAAAGTGGACGGTCGAGGTCGTAGGTTCGGTTCTTGGCCCAGGACAAGGATTTTTTTCCATTTTTTTTTAGAGGCACGCGAAAAAGTTTTGTACAAGGTCAGTTCTGGGTCCTGTAATTTTTTTTTAAAAGCACGATTAGAAATTACCACTAAAAGAAGTTTTACGTTTTACATAATGTGGTCATTGTTTACTTTACCCACTTCTGGATTTTCAAAAAGCCAATTACATTTATATATTACGGAAATCAATATCTTTTTTTGTGCAAACCACTTCTATTTTTACTCTTATTTTCTTTGCCTTAGCACATCTACATCTCAAAAACCAAGAAGTGGACATTGTAAACAATCACCCATAATGCGCATGTTTCAGGAGCAAGAGCTCCGTGGAACGTCTGTCTCTTACAACCTTGTCCGCGGCGTCCTTTATAGAGACCTATGTCCTATAGCAATTCCACAATCGCTGGATGCCCGATGGGCTCACACCAACATCTCTTGCAACTTGCCGAATGGAAGTTCCATTTTCAATTAGAGCAACACCGCGTGCAATTTCCACCTCATTGAGATACCTCATTTTGATTTTAATACTGGTTAGATGACATTTAATGTCAGTTTTGAGTAAGACAATCAACAAAGAGTCGCATTACATTCACTTTAATTTTCTGTTCTAGTCTTTAGAAGAAAGGATTGGTTGAATGTTGCTGCAATTGTTTCTTAGGAAAATTAGATGACGGAAACATTATTGAATAATAAAGACGTTTCCATTATTGGTAAAGACCAACTCCAACTAACCATGAGAAAAGCTGTTGTTTCAAAAAGACGTAGTTTTTGTCTTTCTTAGGAATGTGACCAACTAACCCTTAAAAAAACACACAATTATTACTTTCAAGTTCAGGGACAATTGAGGATCACTAATGCAGTGAAATGTTATTTTATTGGGTACAATGAGTTTGAGGAAAATAATCTATTTATCAAAGAATCTCCATGTCGATTTTGTTTTCTTCATTACCACCGTAACCGCTGGCCAAGGAAAATAAACTATTATGTTTGTCGTGGTTGCTTTCGTTCCCCATCATTTCAGTTCATTTATGGTACATTAGCAAAGTAACAGATAAGGGATCATAAAACTGACCGCAAGTGCACCCCTGATCGACGGTGACAGGTCTGTGACAGCTCAAACTTTGAAGCGCCACGTGGTGGCTCTACACCGAACTAAATTTAACATGGCAAGCATAGGACCGTAGGTTGTCGATTAAGATAGACAGTAGAATAATTAACTTTTCTTAAAATTTCTTTAACTTTTGTTAATAGCGCTTTAAAATCTAGCTATTAACATATAACCGCATAGAAAAAAATAATGGCAACGTTGATTAATTAATCATAAAATCAAAATTTCAAACTTTAGCCGGATTTTGAGCTCGTTATTTTTTAGATTACAATTTTTTGTATACAAGGAAATGATCAAGTCCTCAAAATCTTTGGTTGTAACCGCGATATAACGATCAAAAGATTGCTGCAGACGTATTCTAAATTAACTATTACCACTTTGTTAATTGAGGTGCATACTTCAATTTTACGGTAGTATGTAACTGAAAGATTCCTTTATTATATTTAATAAAATGTATTTTTCTAACGCCATAAGTTTTCATACTACAGTGGTATAAAGTCGAGCAAAATTTGGCAAAATGTCTCCTTCGCCACCTTAAGTTTTGGTATGAAATATAGCGTAACGAAATGTTAATGAAAAAAGTACTTTGTATAGTAGGATCATTTGTGCTTCCATAATAAAAAAGCAATGACCAGCTTTGACGTGTGCACTTTGAGGCTCTATTTCTCAGGAACCGTGACTGTGGCTGGGTTCTGGTTTGAAGCACAATGAAGCACTAACGAAGCACTAAAGATTTTGTATAGTAGCGTCATTTGTGCTTCAATAACAAAAAAGCTGTAGCCAGCTTCCAGGTATTTATTTTGAGGCCCTATTTCTCAGGAACCGTAACTGTGGCTGGGTTCTGGTTTGAAGCACAATGAAGCACTAACGAAGCACTAAAGATTTTGTATAGTAGCGTCATTTGTGCCTCAATAACAAAAAAGCTGTAGCCAACTTCCAGGTATTTATTTTGAGGCCCTGTTTCTCAGGAACCGTAACTGTGGCTGGGTTCTGGTTTGAAGCACAATGAAGCACTAACGAAGCACTAAAGATTTTGTATGGTAGCGTCATTAGTGCTTCATTTGTGTAGCCAACTTCCTGGAGCCCGAGATCAAAAGGATGATGCTCTTACTACGAACCTGAGGTCCGAAACCTTCAAAAACACATCGAGCAGGTCATTGAACTGTTGAAACTATTCCAGCCGTTTTATTCAAGTTTTTGATGGGTTGTAAGAAAAATTACTTATAAAGTTGTTAAAAACTAAACAAATTTTATTAACGTCAGTTCGACGAATTTATCGGTAAATCTGTCTTCACTTATAGCAGAATCTATCCCAAAACACCTCCAGGAGTAGTCATGGGGTTGGCTTGAACAGCTTTGGGTATAAGGAGTACCGATTCTTCGGTGCGGTAACTATAAAACGAGTGTAAAGGTGGCACCAATTTGTACATTGAAACAACCACCAGGAGGTTTACTCAACAAAAGGAAGCTGACCGTACTTTAGAACTAACGGGATGTTGAAGAAGCTCTACTTTATTGAATTTATTGCCACGTCTAAGCGTTTGGAAAAAGTCGATCTTGAATTTCATTTTTGGATCTTGTATTGCTTGATCTGACTCATAATTCAAATTGTCGCTTCTGTTGCCGTGGTTGGATATTTTGAATGTTTTTGAAATTGGGCTTAACACTTAATACTTTTCTTTAGCATCAGTTACCGTTCCTTCAAACCTACTGTCACTTCTATATTGTTGCAAATAATTTAAAACTTCTTTTAATTCAGTGATGGCATTCGACAAGTCCATATCCACACCTTGAAGCAGTTTGCTGGCAACATTTATATGGTTTAAAATATTATGCCAAGCGATCAGAGAGCACAAAAGTTTAAAATCGCAAATACTACTAGTATGCTAAGCACTCGGCTTCCCGTCGAACCGTGCGATCAATTAGTACATCGCTTGAAGTCTCGAATAGGGCATCATATATTTTGCCCATCTAGTATTTTATAGGACGAACCGCATCAATTCTACTTTCCCATCGGGTTGTACTGAAGGGTTTTACAGTAACCGATGTTATATGCTTCTTTAAGGCCAAATTGTACAATAAGAACCAAAAGAGGGAGAATTTTGCAATATCCAACATTGAAAAGCTTTTTTTGAAGAGAATAATTTTTGAATTACATATTACTTGGGGCCATTTTTAGTCACGGTACAATCTGTATGATATAAAATATACATACGTATACTTTATATTATGCAACTAGTGGGAAAAGAACGACGCGAGGAGTTGAAACATTCCGTTGGAAACAGTGAGCGTGTATAAATCTAAAGTCGCTAAACAGACAGAAAACAACACATACATGTATTTTCTGTTTAATGCAAATATTATGCAGATAGGCAATTAACAACTAGGGAAAATGTTATTTCTTTTATTAGATGACAAAACTCAAATACATACATAATGATTAATTCTATTAATGGGGAGTTTACAAACTATTATTATCAATAACTTCCTGCAATCTTTGTGACATTCTCCTACTCATGTTGGCACAGTAATTGGACCCTCTCATTCGCTCCCACACCGCCATAACATGACGATGTAAAGCCTCCACATTTCGAACATTTGGAGCACCATTTGCTTCATCCCACGGCGTCGAATCATGATTCCCCAAACATTTTCAATTATATTTAAGTCAGGGAACTTTGATGGCCACGGAATTAAAATATTTTCTGGATGATCCTCAAACCAGCAGGTTAGTACTCTGGATGAATGCACTCTGCGCTGTTATCTTGAACCATGTGTGTATGGGGTGGTACTTCATTTTCTGGATATATCGCTCTCACGGATGGCAACATTATATTTTCCATAATATCGACATAATTTTTGGACCATTCATACGTGTTGGTACACTAACAAGTTCACTTGGTCCTGTAGAAGATACCCATCCCCAATATGCCAATGATATTCTTCCACTGTGACTTTTTTTTTATAACATTTTCATTATTGTATCGAGTATTTCTTGGACGCCATAATGGTTTCATGCTGTCTACGGAGCTTGAAAATACCCTTTCATTGGTAGAACGACAAAATAGAAAATAAATGGTTATCTATGTTGATATGAATAATACTGTGACTTTATTGTTACCCGGAAATGTGCAATCGTCATCAAAACGGCTTTCTTCTCCCGTTACTTGATCGCGAAGAATATTTTTTAAAGCAATGTTGACCTCTGTAATTTTGACAGGGCTTGTTTTTGGCCCTTCTCCTGTACCAATTACATGCACCTTCTCCTCCGCAAACTTCTTTTTGCACCTCTTTTTTAAATTTTTATATTTATTTTGCAGCATTTCTGCTGCCCTAAAAGTGGTGCCACATTGTGCGTTGAACTCCCGTTCAATGGGTTTCCACGCTTTTTTTTAAGTATTTATTTCTGCTTCCGTTCTTTTACATTCTACAGTAGTGTGAAATTTTTGAACGAGATCATGATTAACTATAAAAAATGGTATTAAATTAATATAATAATACATCGACCTACCGCACCGTTCCCTTCAAGTAGCGAAAAATTCGTTTTACCGCTGTCCAATGGGGTTCTCCAGGATCTTTGTTGTACCGACTAAGCTTATTTACAGCATAACTTATGTCGGGACGTGACACTTGGGCTACATACAGAAGGCTTTCAATCGCTTCCTGATAGGGGATGCCCTTCATTTTATTCCGATCATTGTCACTTCTTGGACCCATATTCTTCGTAAGTTTCACATTGGTCTCGCCGAATCTCGCGTAGGCCTGGGCCCATGACTTGTTTTATAATAATACTCATAATAATAAGTTTATTGTGAAGCCACAAAAGGTATAGTTACAGTAAAACTGATCCAACAACCGACCTATTACAACTATTTACAAAATTAAAATAATTTGTTCTACAAGGTAATCCGCTGTATATTGCGAGTTCTCCGCCGCGATTTCTTTGAGAGCGTTTTTCAATTCTTTGCTACTCATCTTTTCTACTTTCCAACTTTGTCTGGTGTTGGTCCCCGGGCTCCGCTTCTTCCTTTCCAACTTGAACTCGATGTAGCGGTGGTCAGAAAGTGTCTCCTCTTGTAAAACATGCCAGCCCACCACCGTTCCGGCAATGGGTAGGGTCGTCAACGTGATGTCCAGTATAGACTCACACTCACGTCTGACAAATGTAGGTTCGTTACCGGTGTTCGCTACCGTTAGGGCCCTTACCCACGAGACACTTTGTGTTCGCCACCGGTGTCCGCCACCGGTGGTCGGACAGTCGCAATGACAAAATTTGCCGACCACTTTTCCACCAAACACTGACCTGACCTTCCGTCATTGAGAAAAACAACGTTCGCGAGTCCAGTGCAGTTATGAAGTCAACGGACGAAGAAATGTTGTTAGCTTTATTAATTCGAAAAAGGCTAAGAAAGAAGCGTAAATTTAAGAGAAAATTTTGGGTGCATCCTCTATTGGCAGCAAGGAAACAAAAGGGGCTTTGTCATACGTTGTACCAAGATCTGCGTAAAGACGATAAAAAGTTTTTCCAATATTTTCGGATGTCAACGAACTCTTTTGATGAATTGCTCGCGCTTTTAGAAGGTACACTTTTAGGAATCAACACAACTATGAGAAAAGCTATGTCACCTGAAGAAAAACTTATAGTCACAATTAGGTAAGAAAAATGATTTATTATTTTATTATTTTTATTTGTTGCACAATATGCCAAAATAATACTGTTCTAAAATAACAAAAAGAATATTTAAAATAATACGGCTTTGGCAAAATAATTAAAAATATTTCAATGGTATACGCAAAATTAAGAAAAAACAATTGTCATTAATATTTAATTTGAAAAATTTATATAAGACATCTCCGATCCAGCACTGCAATTAGAATCTGCAGGTGATGGCACATATATGTTGTGTTGAGTTAACCCTTGAGATGTTGACGGGATGGGTGAATGTTGTTGCAAATTTTGAGATGTTGACGGGATGGGTGAATGTTGTTGCAAATTTTGCGATTTTGACGGAATGTTAGGTGAACGCTGAACCTGGGTACTTGCATAATACGTTAGTGGATGTTGTAGAAGATAATCATTTCGCGAGGATGACTGTATAAAATGGTGATCGGAAGGGTGATTGATATTATTAGAAAATGTATTGGATGTCGGGTAGTAGTGTAATCTTGCCCGTTGCAACACCTTCATGAGTTCACACTTAACTTCCAACTTCATATTAGCCGGAACTTCTTTTAATTCGGGAACAAGAGACATCATAAATAAAGTGTCAGCATCGGACTCTTTCGGAGGTAATGACGTATCTTTTATGATCCTTTCTTTAAGAACTTTTAATAACTCTTCTTCTTCTTGCTCTGTTGAGCTCTTATTCAGCCTAGAATAACGTCTCTTCCGTGTAGGCTGCGAAACTCTTGGAGTATTAATTTCTTCAGCAGCTTGGCTGTCTTGTAGCGTTTCATCCAACTCCTGAGTCATATCATCATCTTCAATGCTGGAAGTTGTTGCTTTTGTAACCGTTTGAAGAAAGCTCAACTGATTGAAATATACGTATTGCTTTCTGGTCACAGCGGCACTTCCAGATTTTTCTTTTTTTTTCTTTAACAGCTCACGCGTAAAACTATCGCGTAAACTTTTCCACTTGCGCTGTAGACTGCAAGCTGAAAGAAAAATAATTGCAGTATTCTCAAGCCGCTAATTGAAAAAAAAATCTAATTGAGCTATCGAGCTCTTAAGTGTCTCTTTGTGAGTTTTTAATAATTCTAACATTTTAGGTATCTTGCTACTGGCTGCTCTATGATGGAACTACACTTTGCGTTTCGATTTGGAGTCACAACAATTGCTCGAGTAATACGAGAGGTCTGCAAGGCAATATGGAAAGTCCTGAAACCAATTTGTATTCCTACCCCAACCGAAGAACACTGGTTAAATGTAGCAGACGGATTCGAGATGAGATCAAATTTTCCTAACTGTATCGGTGCCATAGATGGGAAACATATCCGAATAATTAAGCCAGTGAATAGCGGCTCTCTTTTCTACAATTACAAACACTTTTTTTCCCTACTTCTACTAGCAGTGTGCGACTCCAATTATCGCTTTCTATACATAGATGTTGGTGCTTATGGAAAATCCTCTGATTCTACCATTTACAAGAACTCTGTGTTTTATAAAAAACTAAGTGAAAGTAGGTTAAACATTCCCGGAGATAGACTGCTGAAAGGGTCAAATACATCTACTCCATTTGTAATTATTGGAGATGAAGGTTTTGCCGTTTCAAAACATTTGCTGCGTCCGTATGGAGGCAATTTTTTAACAGTCAAGAAAAGGGTATACAATTATCGTTTGTCGCGAGCAAGAAGATATATAGAATGCAGCTTTGGAATTCTTGCAAATAAATGGAGAATTCTCCATAGACCTCTTAATGTTTCTTTGGATCTTGCTGAAGATATTGTCCAGGCGTGCTGTGTATTACACAATTTTGTACGCGAACGAGATGGATTT
Organism: Schizotus pectinicornis; assembly: GCA_951805265.1. Classification (NCBI taxonomy): domain Eukaryota; kingdom Metazoa; phylum Arthropoda; class Insecta; order Coleoptera; family Pyrochroidae; genus Schizotus; species Schizotus pectinicornis. The sequence continues at coordinate 5,611,552 of OX638202.1, read as the reverse complement.
AATTTTGAGCACACATTAACGGTTGAAGGTTTTGATGATATGCCTAGAAATACAGTACAGGGAGGCCGATCAGCTAATAGTATCAGAGATCAATTTGCAGCATATTTTGTAAATGAGGGGCAAGTCCCTTGGCAATTAAACAAAATTTAAAATGTACATTATATCTTAAGAATATATGGTTGGCTATATACTTCTACTTCTTTCTTAATTCATTATTGCAAAAATAAATAGATTTATAACACATACCAATTTTGTTTTTTTCTGTTGAAGATTTATCGTTGAAATCGTCCACAAATTTCAAAATGATACGCTCCCACGCATTCTTTTTCAAAATTTTATTGCTGTAGTCATCTAGAGACGTGTTCCAAAGACATGGTTCACTTTCAATTTCGCTAATAAAATCATCAGTATTGATATTGTTAAAAGCATCCATTGTTAAAAATTAAAAAAACTTGAACAAAACTAACAAAATCGGCTCTTCCTACAACTGCGGCTCGAGAAACACTGGACGTCCGGATTCCAAAAATCAATTCATGACAAGTGTTCGCCACATGTTTAGTGGTCCGTGGGTATACGGTCATTTAAAAAATGATCTGCCGGGCCCAGACACTGTGTCTGTGTTTGAGATTTGTGGCGCAACGAAACACTCATGGGCCACCGTGGCTCGGCCAAACACCGAGTCGCTGGAACTTGTGGTCCGTGGGTTCATCCCGATTTAAACCAATGTTTTGCTAAAATCGAACACTGGTGGCGGACACCGGTGGCGAACACAAAGTGTCTCGTGGGTAAGGGCCTTTAGATTCAGCGTAGCGATCCACTCCGCCAACACATCGCCTCTTGCGTCCGTTAGTGACATTCCCCACTCCGGGGACTTAGCGTTCAAGTCCCCCGCTATGATTGTCCCCTTTCTTTGCTCTCCTGCGAACTAATGTTTCAATTTGTAGCGACAACCCGATCCACCAAACCGACATCCGCGCGCGTTCCCTACATTTTACAATGCCTTGATGTCCCATATGGATACATTCCAAACATTTCCCCTGAAGACTGGGAGGAATAATTCAATAATTATACGCGAACCTTTTAGCAATAAGTCCTCACCCACTGAAATGTCGTTCCTGAATTGGTAATATGGTACCATATGCTCAGGGAGTTTTGACTTTTCAGGCCAAGACGACGCGTCGCGTATTGTTTGAGTTTCATGTAAATTGTGTTTTTATTCTGTTCGGACTTAATCGCGTTAAGAAAGTCATCGGTTACCGGCAATGACTTTACTACGTTACAAACATAAAAGCCCGTTCACAACCACTTAGCATACGTAACGTAACATTAAAACATAACGTAAGAAAAGTTAAAATGCACGGTTTTAGATGTATCCATTCACAATAAGATAAAACATGGCAGACATAACATAACGCACGGAAAAGTTGAGCCAACTTCAACTTTCTATGTCTCCTGTGCTATGTCTCCCATGTTTGGCCAATGAAATGCGGTCTTGAGTGCGATGTCGTGCAATGTCGTGTCTAGCCGTCTGGTCCCCGATAGTCATGTCGTGTCCTTGTCTATAGTGTCAGCTGAATAATAGCCAAACGTTCTTCTCTCTGCATATTTGACAGAATTTTTCTTTTATCCCAATGATAAACTTTTACCTTTAACCTCAGACCACGCTCACACTGACAGCTACTGTCACTGTCCTGTCATATTTGAGGTTAATCCACACTATGCGCATGTGCAAGTCTTATGTTTCCCATGTCTTCTACGTCGTTGTGAATTTAAAATAACTTTGTATGTTTCTTACGTTATGTTTTAATGTTACGTTACGTATGCTAAGTGGTTGTGAACGGGCTTTTAATTCTCAATTTTGTCGGAAAGTTCTTCCTCAGCAGGGTAACTCTTTTTTATGGGACTTCGAGATAAGGCGTCTGCGACAACTAACTCTTTACCTGGTGTATATAAAACTTTATAGTCGTACCGCATCAGCCGCATCCGGAACCTTTGAAGACGCGGGGTAAGATCGTCTAATTGCTTGGTTCCCAGAATTGGCAACAACGGTTTATGGTCCGTCTAAAATATTACCTGAATTCCTACAATAAATTCTTGAAATTTTTCAGCCGCCCATGTCAAAGCCAAAGCTTCCCTTTTAATTCAGTGGGTGTCCATACCGTTGATGCGTACGCTACAATTTCCCGTTTGCCCTCGTGAATTTGCATGAATGCACTCCTTACCCCGTATGAGGATGCATCGGCGCTTATGATAATTTGCTGCGAGGGATCAAAGAATGTCAAAGTACTCCCTTCAGCTTGCAGCAGCTCCTTTACTTTGTTAAATGCGTTGTTTTGGGGTATTTTCCAAACATATTCAACATCATTTTTTAACAAAGCGATTAAAGGTACCAAAATTTCCGACCGGTTCGGAATGAATTTACCTGCAAAATTTATCATCCCTAAAAGCCGTAGCATTTCGGTTTTATTTGTAGGCTGAGGAAATTGTTTTATTGCGACTATTCGATCTGGACTAATCGAAATGCTCTTATCCGAAAATACATGCCCGATATAATTGATCTCTCGCACCCCAAATACGCATTTACTCTTATTTAGTGTAATTCCTTCTGCACCAATCCTGGACGAAATACTTCGCGAAGTATTTCGTCATGTTCCTGCATTGTATTGGCTTTAATTACCTCTTCAGTAATAAATGAAAGATGCTCACTAGACCACTTATTTAATTTCACACATGTTGTATCAAATACATCTGATAATAATTGTCCATACAAATTTTCAGAATCATATCTTATAAGATATAAAGGAATTGGTGAATTTTCTCTTAACACCCTGATATGGTTTGGAATGTTGATTCTTTCAGAGATTAGGAACATTTGCCATTGACATCTTTGATAGCAGACTGTAAGTGAGAATCTGCAATATCAAAGCCTGCTTTACTTCTATTATTAGCCATCAGGATAAATATTAACAAGAAAAATCGAGTAAATGATTATTTGCAATTATTTGTCTATACAGACAATTTAAAATATAATATATTTAAGAGGAACGTCTCCGCTTTATCATCTGTGATTGTAGAACGTCAGCAAAATGCATTGACGTGAGTTTTTGTATTAGCAGGGGCACGTATTGAAAAGAGAGAAAATGCATTTCGTATTTCCAAAATCGCTCCGTACAGGTAAAAAATATCTAACTTTTGTTTTTAAGATCTGATACGTCACGATAGGGACTCCGGGGGATGACGCTTTGAAGAAAGTCAACATGCACGTTAATATGAACAAAATACAAATGTTTACTTTAACATTAAATAACTAGTCCAATTTGACTTCAATTTGCTGTAAACCTCATCATCCCCCATTCGCTATTGAACATTCTAAATGAAAGGTTAATTATATTACTAAAAATATGCGTGTTTTATTTGCAAGTTTGAAAATACGAATTTGGTGCTTATTGTCGTTCTCTGTTCGACACTCATAAAATGGGTTATACCCATCTGCCTCACTTTACAGCTGCGCGAAATAATGTAGTACAATTACTCTGCAGAATACTGAAAATGATTTCGCGTCAAACATTATGAATATTGTCTTGAGTCATCATACTGGCGCGCGAAAACCAGGCCTGTATTAATACGTTTATTCAGTATGAAGTAACGACGTGTAAAATAGCAACCTGGTGTCAAGCCAACCCTGGATTAAGGCGGAGCGTATCACTGTGGAGCAGCTGCGTACTCAATGCATGCCCGCGACGTCACTCCATTAAATTAACTGGGTTATTTACTTGCACTTGATTCATTCTATTTCGTTTTATGCAGTGATCTAAAATGAGAGAACTAATCTCGGCACGTCAACATGCACACAGTGAGAAAAAACCACATGTGATAGACGGAAACGTTCCTCTTAACGAAAAAACAATTTATTATTAAAAAAAAAGGCTCTGCCATCTCTCCCGACCTGTCAGGGATAGATGGCACAATCTAAAATATAGCTTTTGGCATAAAAAGGAACATATTTTTTGCCACAGGTCTGGCGTCATTTGTCTTCGGGCATCGTTTACTCGCGCCTGCGACCACCAGTTTCATTGTTTTCAGTCGCGGCTCGCTCTTCCGTTTCTTCGATTTGTTATACGCCAAACTCAATCGGTCCCCATCAGCGATGCTGCTGTCAGAAATTTTGCTGAAACTGGGCCGTTGAGGGGACGCGTTACGTGGGGGCGATTTCTTCTTTTTTTTATTTTCTTTCGACAAATTATGCCTGTGGCCACCAACATTGTTTGTTGTCCTCTGTCAACCGGGAAGCTGAAACTTTTGAAGCTGATATTGTGTTTGATTCTACCTCATCATCTTGGCCCTTAATCTCTTGAAATTCAACAACAGCAAATGGTCCCGACTTTGACATCCTACAATTAAATTGAGAAGTCAAGAGTTCAATTACATGGAACCGCCATTTGAACAAACTATCAACTAGCAAATGTTAATTGTTTCCTTTTTACGCTGAGTGTCCAAACTACAACGGGATAGTTGGTAGCTCAATTAAGTTACTAAATCTAGTAGTCTCTCGCCTTTGAATGGGTATAATATACAAGAAGCGTGCTCACAAATCTTAACAGGTAGTTGTTTATTAATATTGATGTTACAGGTATAGAACAGTTATACACTGTTTACTGTTTGTTTAAAGCTTAAGCAAAATGAGTCTGAATTTGTCTGGCTGAATGTTATTAGCACATATTATAATAAGGACAAATAAGTAACTGACTTTTGCAAAAGTTGTTGTAATTAAACACCGATTTTGGGTAATTGATTGTTTATTCACTCTAAGAACTCTAACTCTAGCAAGGTCGCCATTATGTTGCAACAGCACAGAAGGTGGAGCTCACCGCCATTACTCTCTAAGACGCGGTTGTTAATACCCATTGCGCGTCCGCTTGGCGCAGCAGAGCGGGTCGCTCATAGCTCATCGAAGGTTGTCAACCCATAGAGGACGATACTAGCGAAACTCACTTCTTACAAAAGTCCCATTCGTTTTTAATATAAGAGGGGAATTATAAGTGTCTCTTCCGAATTACTATGACTTAGTTTGACAAATTTACATTTCCCTCGCACTGAATTCACTTTACTTTGTTCATATTTCTTCTTTCACAACTCGCGGCTCGCTCTTTTTCTTCGATTCGTTCGACGCCAAACTCAATCGGTCCCCATCCGCGATGTTACTGTCAGAAATTTCGCTCGAAGCTCGAACTGGGCCGTTGAGGGTGTTATGTTTGTCGTTCGGAGGGTCCAAATAATATCCACAGGTACTTAAATACGAAGCTTTAATAATAATAAATATCTTGGGTACAGGTCTGGCTTCCAGGACGGTTGAAGCAGGAAAAAGGAAGACTCCACCAGTCTGGTCACAAAGATGGCCGTTAGTACGCAGTACAACGCCATCTGTCGTAGATCTAGTAAATACTTACAGGACACTACAATCCTCCCCTTTTAAGCTTTACAATCATAATAAACACTTAACGGCTAAACTTGTTCTCACAACTTACTTACATTAACAAAATCCTACCTAACTTACAAATCTAATCGCGTCGGAGGTTTAACCTGCCTCCGCAGGTTGAACATTCACATTCACATTTTGTTCATGAACATTCACATTTTGTTCATGCCTTTTAACGTCTACCGCTACCGTGCGCTTTTCGCTATTTTACCCAACCTTCTTTCGCCGATCTATAATCCTTCGCGGTAACACTCTCTCCTACACTAAATTTCTTTTCCTGGCCTATTGTAGATGAAATTTTATTGTTACTAGTACCCGGATTCTCACCTCTAGTAATCTTATCTAAACGAATAGCAATCTTACGTCCGAACATTAATTCTGATGGAGACTTGTTTGTAGTACTATGAACAGTCGTTCTATAACTTGATAAATACTTAGCTAGAGAGTATTTAAATCTACCTGCTTATTTTTATGATCACCTAAAGCTTTAAATAAACCTCTTTTTACCCATTTAACTGTATTTTTGGCCGCTCCGGTTGTGGCTTTTTATTTTATTTATGAGGATGTACCGGGCGCCAATAGGGGCTAACCCGCCAGTGACCCTCCTGAACCGCACCTCCACCCCGGAACCGCTTTCGCATTACTTCAGGGTGGGGTCTGTCTTTTCTTCTTTTCTCCTCTTCCTAAAATAGCACATATAGGAACAAAACAGCAACATCAATTCAAACAGTAACTTTAATAAACAACTCGCACAACTTCTCCCACAGCTCTGCCACAACCGTCGCAGAGCTATGACAACGACCATCGACAGACAAAATCCACAAATATATAACACAGTTCTCACACAGATCCCCCCCTTCAGGTGGGAAACCGCGACCCCACCACCGTCTCCGAATCCCCCCCCCCCCCCCTTCGGGGAAACCGATACACACACAAACTAACAGACACTTCACAACTGTAAAAAGACCTGCAAAACAACATAGAGTAAACAGCAACAATGTAAATAACAACACATATCTCACTCAATCAGCCTCCTCATTCCTCTCCGCCTCGTACTCTGGTACAATTCGTTCCTCTGACCCTCTCTGCCTCAACACCCCGGCCGCCCACTCCGCCACGGCGTTCCACTCGGATTCTCCCCTGAGCATCACCCCAACGAGAGACTCCGGTGTCACCCCTCCTCCCAAGCGACTGAAGGCCGCGTCTCTACTCTCCACCCACCTCGGACACTTGAAGAACGTATGTTCAACCGTGTCCTTCTCGCCACAGTAGACACACTCGTCATCTGTGACCCTTTCCACCTGGAACAAAAACACCCTAAAACTCCCGTGGCCGGTCAGAAGCTGGGTAAGGTAGTACCCCACCCCCCCATGCCCCCTCCCGACCCACGGCTCAATGCTCGGGATTAACTTCCTCGTCCACGAAGAGCGCCCCTCCCACCTGAACTGCCAGTCAGCAAGCAGCCTTTCTCTCGCGTCCCCCCTAGCCATCCCGTTCGTCCTCTCTCTCCGCTCCTCCACCAGGAGGTCCATCGGCGGCAGCCCGCTCACCACCGCAATGTCCCTCCCGGACACCGTACGATACGCCCCCCCTACCCTAATGGCGAGCCTCCGCTGCACCGCCAGCATCTTTCCCAGGAGAGCCTTCGACGCCAGCGCCCCCCCCCCCCCACACCGAGGCCTCGTACAGCATCACCGAGTGAGCCACCGACGCTAGTATTACCCGCTTTCCCGATCCAGCTCCTCCAATGTTCGGCATCAGCGCCGAGAGGGCTGACACCGTCCGATCCCCCTTCGCCATCGCCTCCTCCACATGCCTTTTAAACCCCCCGTTTCTCCCTATCCACACCCCGAGATATTTTACAGCCTCCCTGGGCCTTACCCGCACCCCTAAAATCTCAATTTCAATGTCCTCCGCCCTCCTCCTCCCGACCGTCACCACCGCCTCCGTCTTCTCCGGCGCCACGCTCATTTCCCTTTCCGCCAGCCATCCCACTACCCGCCTCAGCGCCTCGTTGGCCCTTCTCACCACCTCCCCCGCCCGCCGGTCACGACCACCGCGAGGTCGTCCACCTATGCCACAAGCTCAACCCCCTCCGGCATCCGCAAACGCAGCACCCCATCAAAAAACACGTTTCATAGGAGTGCGGCCAACACCGACCCCTGCGGAACCCCCGCAGTTACGCCACTCCGGTCCCCTCACTCCGTGATGATAACCCTTCCCCGCAGGTAGCTCCCCCCATCGCCCTCATTGACCCCGACACGCCCTTCGCTTCCAGCGCCTCCCCACCACGGGACGCTGTTGAAGGCGTTTCTTACATCCACCGTCACCATCAGCCTGGTTCTTCGGTGTCTGCAAGAGAACGCCCTCGCCGCAACGTTTCCCTCCATGACCCTCTCCACCGCCTGCACCGCCGACCTACCCTTCCGAAACCCGTATTGTCTTGGCGACAGTCCCCCGCTCTCCTCAATCTCCCTTTCCAGCCTCCCCAGGAGCAGGTACTCGAAGAGCTTCCCGGCCGCATCCTGGATGCACACCGGCCGGTAACCCTCCGCCTGTCCTGTCGGCTTTTCCGGCTTCCTCAGCAGGACCAACCTCGCCGCCTTCCACCGGCTCGAAAACGCCCTCTCCTTCACGCTCCCATTCATCACCGCCAGGACCACCCCCGGCCACTCCCCCACTAAGCTCTTCACGATCTCCGGAGGAACACCGTCCGGCCCCGGAGATTTTCCCGGCTTTAATCTGGCGCACGCCACCTCCAGTTCCCTTCCATCAAACGCCTCAAGCGGCGGCTCATCCTCCCCGCCCCACTTTACCTCCAGGTGCTGAGGAAACAACTCCTTGATTACCCTGTCCAACGCTTCCCTCGGCAGGCTCTGCGGCGCCGCCATTCCTCCCATCCTCTTCGTGACAATTCTGAAGCCCTCCCCCCACACATCGTTCTCTACTGCTGCGCACACCTCCCTCCATTTCCTTCTCTTCGCCTCCTTTACCTTCTCTCTCAACTGATGTTTAATTTCCCCATATCGTTGGCTAGCCTCCTCTACCTCCGCTTGCTCCGCCCTCCCGCCGGCCCTAATCCGCGTCATTCTCCTCCGCGCCCTCAACGCCTCCCTCCTTAGTTTTCCTATCTCCTCACTCCACCAATACGCAGCTCTCCTCCCCTACCCGCCTTTTCTTCGGAGCATTGAGGCATCACAGGCCCCCTCAAGGACTCGAGCCAGCCACTCCGGCGAGGCCCCCGCATCTCCCGCTCCTTCCAGCTCGTCCCATGCCCTCCTCAACCTTTCGACGTTGAGTTTCCCCAAGTGCCACCCCTTCCGCTGTCCCTCCTCTCGCCCTCCACCCCTACCATGATCCCCCTTCCACTCAAAGTGTGTATACTTGTGGTCACTGAGAGACTCCGTTTCCAGAATCTCCCATCGAACCACCTCCCGCACCCTGCCTGAGGAAACGAAGGTGAAGTCCAACACCGACCCTCCCCCCCTCCTTTCAAACGTCCGCACCCCCGGCGTGTTACATACCACCAGGTCGTTCTCGGCCGCCCACTCCATAAGGATCCTTCCCCTGACGTCCGTCCTCGTCTCTCCCCACTCGGTAGATTTTGCGTTAAAATCGCTCGTCACAAGCGCGCGACCCCTGTGGCCCCTCAGCACCCTCGTTATACCATCCATGGTCCCCGCAAACTCCTCCACCGTTACATTGGGGGACACGTAGCAGCTGTAAAGCACTACGGCCCCCGTGTCAACCCATACAAATCCCGGCCCACGACCCTCGCTGCCCACCGGAAAACCGGCCCCCAACACCCTAATTGCCGCGTTCCCTCTTTCGTCCACTTTCCACAGTGGGTTTTCCACCTCCCTCCTGTTGGGCTCGCTCACCAGCAGCCCCCCCCACTCCTAACTCCAACGCCGTGGCGTAGAGGAGTTCATGAGCCCTTCTGCTCTGGTTGACGTTGAGCTGCAGCATTCCCACGCCTTCCCCCCTCTCTTGTCCTACACCACCCGTGTTAGGCATTGCCTCCCGTCACCTCCCCTTTCGGCCGAGGCCCCCGCGCCTGCATCTGATGCTTCCCGCCACGTGGTCCGCTTGCCCTCCACCCACGCAGAGAAAACATTTCGCCTCCTCCGCACACTGGGCGGATACATGCCCCCCCTCCCCGCATCTTCTACATAATGCCCTTCAATCCGGACCAGTGAGTAGTATGGATGTGGCGGTTCTACCCCAGTTGAGGCACGGGGCGTGGTGAGGCACCGAGTTGGGCGTGGCGGAGCCTTGGTTGGTGTGTGGCTAGCGTTGGGGCGTGGTTAAGTTATTTTGTGGTCCAATTCGCAGCGCTGAGGCGTGGCTAAGTAATTAATCTGTAGCCAATGCGGTGCTAAGTTTGAGGTGTTAAGTTTGATATGGGTGTGTTTGATTAGTGCTGTATCCAATCCGGTGTGGGTCAAGAGGTGTGGTTTTTGTTGCGGGTGGGAGTGAGGGGGCTTGTTTAAGCAAAATTTGAATCCAATCCGTTGTGGTTTTAGGTGTTATCTCGAACCAATGCGCTACTAAAGTCCATGGAGGCGTTTTTTTTATTGAGTGTAGCTTTATCCAGTGAAAAGGCCATGTATCATTTTGTTCATTGAAACAAACAAAGGCCTCGTTTACGTCTGGCTGCTTAAAAACTATAAAATTGTTTTTTATCAAAATGACAAAGATAAGAACATTTGTTTTAAGTAGAACCATCTTTGCAGAACTAAAATTTAACTTACTGGTTGCTCAGTTTTAGTAATGAGTAGGGAAGGGGCAATAATTTGAGTGGGAGAGTTAAAATGTAAAATGAAAGGGTTAGAAGAAAAATTAAATAAATGATTTATTTTTCCTTAACAAGAACAATTATACAGTTATAATGCAATAATGTAACAAAAATTATTCTTACATATTAATATGTAGATACATTAATTTAAGTAATTGTCATTGACAAAGTCTGTGTTACATTTCTAACATCAATCAATTCAGGAAGTGATGTTAGTGGTTCTACTCCTTCAACTTCACCGTTGCTAAATATTCTTTCAAGTCCAAATTCTCGGTATTCGTAGCATAATATTTTCAATGACTCTTCTTTAAAATTGGCGTCGTAAGTGCATCGAATGGGTAATTCTACTCCGTCGCCGTATTCTGGTTTGAAATGACGGTAGAATGGGTGATCGCTTTCAAATATACCGGCTATCTGCATTTCCTTTTCGATTAAATGTTTCCTAAAGCTTTCGATAGCTTCTTCTACCGTTAAGTAAGAATGTGTTTCTGGGACTACGGTTGTGTCATCAGTTATCAATGATGCTGATGTTTCTGCTTCTGACATGAATAAACTTTCAGCAACCATCGATGTTACTGAAGCTGCTGTCGTTATCGAAGTATATGATGACTCGTTTACACTTTCATTTACGTTTTCAAGAGTCGAGGCATTATATAATGGTAGCACTTTACTCGGTGTAAGTAGTTTGAATGTCAGACTAATTTGAATTGTTTCATTTGTAGGTAATTGTACATGAAATTTTGTTCGAGCGAACCTCTCCTCATTATTCAGTTGCACTGGAATAGGTTCCGCACTGATGCACCAAAAATAGAATAGTAGAATAAATGAAAATGACATTTTTCAAGAACACTCTTTTTACACTGAACACTAACCTTAACGAGTCGTCAACGATTTCGTTTCTGTGATTTTCTGCAGTACGCTGCCTTTTATATTACATGATTAGTCTGATATGTCTTATCTTATACTATAAATAGATGACCTGCGGTTATTATATTAATAATTATTCTTTATCTGTTACACAATGTTTAATTTATCAATCCATGAATTATATTCATTTGAAAATCCCAACCATTTCACAAATGCTTTATTTCCTTTTTTTTTAAACTTCTTGAATTAAATAAATATTAGGATATTTAGCCTTCAATAATTCATATTCATAAAAACTTCCTTTAATGGTTTTGTCTTGATAATCTTTGAGAACATAGATAACAGGATTAGTATTTTTAATATTTGCAACTTTGAAAATTTCTGTTGTCCACAAAATCAATAATAGCATCATCACAGAACAAGATATAGATCGCGAAGTTGAGCAATTTACGGGTATAATTCAGACAGCTATGTATCAAAACTCTAAAATAAAAAGATTTGATAAGAATCGCGAAAACTTATCTGATGAAATCTTAGATCTTATTCGACAAAAAAATCGTCATAGAAGATTATATCAAACAAATCCCACCCCACAATTACGAGCAGAACTAAATCGACTTACGTCCTTAGTCAAATTAACTATAAAACGCTTCAGAAACTCGACGTGGACCGAAAAATTATCTAAACTAAAGCCTAATGATAACTCCCTGTGGAGGCTTATAAAAAGTCTTAAGGGAAAAATCCAGCAAATGCCTACACTTCAAGATAATAACCAGTCAAATTTCAACAATGGAGACAAAGCCAACTTGCTAAGTGGGCGTTTTGAAGAAATACACGCCATAAATCTTAACCTGGACAACCCTGTACAAGAAGCTGCTGAACTTAATCACCGTAACATTGTAAATAACCCAGCAGACATCGGTCCTCGTGAAATTTCTAAAACGTACACTAACCCTAAGGAAATTCGTGAAATACTGTCAAAACTACCAAATAACAAATCCCCTGGTCCTGACCAAATTTAAAACAAAATTCTGAAAAACCTGTCAAACAAAGCCCTTTGTCAACTTACATACATCGTTAATTCAATTTTCAAACAGCAATACTTCCCCAAGGCCTGGAAATATGCGATAGTGTATCCGATATTAAAGCCAAACAAAGACCCAGTTGATCCATCCAGCTACCGACCAATTAGCTTATTAAATACATTATCAAAACTTGTAGAAAAAATTATTTTGCTCCGGTTAAACGCATTCAATACGCGCAGAAAAATCATCATAGATCAACAATTTGGATTTAGGCCTAAGCATAACACAGTCATGCAGGTAGCCCGTATCGTTCATGATGTTACTACTAACTTTAATAAAAAGAATGATACAGTAATGATACTTCTGGATGTGGAAAAGGCGTTTGATCGTGTTTGGATATCAGGCCTAGTACACAAAATGAAAAACCTCAAAATCCCTCACCACCTCATAAAATTAATTGCAAACTACTTGGTCGGTAGAAAATTTCAGGTTAAAATCGGAAAATCACTCTCGGAATATAAATCAGTAGCTGCAGGCGTCCCACAAGGTTCCGTTCTTGGTCCGACATTATTTAACTACTTTATTAATGATATTCCTCAACTAACAAACACCAAGTTAGCGCTATATGCAGATGACACTGCAATATATGCACACTCTAATAATGCTGACACTGCCTGCGCACAGGTTAGAACCCATCTGAATGCAATATCAAAATTTTGCTCAGATTAGAAAATTAAACTCAACGGACCGAAAACGAAACTTATAGTATTTACAAGAAAAAGGACCAACAACCAAATACTAACAAGACCAAGACTGGGGGGAACGGAAGTGGAACCGATCAGATGCGTTAAGTACCTGGGATGTTACTTGGACTCCGGGCTTTATTTTCATAAACACTGCGCTGAGATTATTCGTAAGACCTTTGCTGCGGGTCGGGTCATGTATCCGGTAATCGCAATAAAAAACTCATATATACAGCGATTTTTAGACCGATACTTGCGCACGCTGTTCCGGAATGGGGCAGTGTTTCAAGAACCAAATTCCGTCGCACCTTGCAAACTGCTCAGAATCGGTACCTTCGTTTAATCACGGGACTCGGAAGATACACCAGATTAGAAGACCTTCACGATTCGGCCGAAATTCCATTTCTGAGAGATTATACAAATATGCTGTCGGATAATTTTTATCGGAGGCAGATGCCTAATAACCCATTAACCCGACCAATTGCTCAACTCCGCTTGCAAAATCTAGATTTTCAAATAAAGCACAAGCTGCCGTACCAGCATTTGCCATTTTTTAATGAATAATTGCTGACCCGCTCTACCATAAACATAAAGCTCTTCAAAAGATCAATTAACTCTCCCATCTTCTTCCCCCAATCCTTCAGCTCCCTGTTTGCCACCCTTAATTACTTATAATTAGGCTATTGTTTACTTTTCCTAATAAACTCCATGTATATACTCATTTTCCACATACCATACGGCGGTAAGTCATCGTCAGAACCATAATGAACGTAATTACCCTCGTCAGACATGACTACAAGACGTGAACCGATGTGTTAAGCTGCCCAGTTTCTGTTTTGTTGGGGGCAACACCGGGACGCAGAAAAGTAGGAAGTGCCTCGCGATCAAATTATAATACTACATAAAATAGTAGATGTAAGGTTCCAATGAACCAGGAAATTTACAATTATTATAGTTTGTTAAGTGTATGTACCTGGTATATTACCCAATGTATCTAAATATTGAATAAATCTGTTGTTATGTTTATGTTAAAACTACACCACAACTGCAACCAAGCATCTACACTACACCACTACTACAATGGACTCGAAGCAACTTAAACTTACCAAGAAATCCAAGACCGCCGGGGTGAAGCCAACTGGAATCACAAAACGCAGCAACAAGAGTAAGAACAATTTGCTCGAAAAATTTAATTCCTTAGGGGCCTACAAGTGGCTTAACCTGGAAACTATGGAAAAGGAAAAATTTTATGTTATAACGGACCTGAAGAAACATTCAACCAAATTTGGTGATCGGCTATTGGCGGAGCTAGACACGGCAAACAAATTGTATCTCCCTGAGAGATACCATAGCTTCAGTCACCGCCAAATAACCGAGCTGGGAGGAAGCAATTATTGTTTAGTCAAAAATCAAATACAAAGTTTAATTACGTTGAAATATTCTCAAGTATAAATTAATTAATTTTTGCATTTTCTCTTCAGCAATTTTTCTATAAGTACATTCACACGTGTCGGGTCCGTCTTCTGTTTCACTACACGACCAGGGACAGCTTATGTAATGAAAGCCATCATTGGATAACTTCTTTTCTTGATTTTTCGATCTCCGTTGATAATCATAAAACTCTTGTTTATGATCATAACTGAGTTGTGAGCCATAAGTTTCTAAGAACTTTTGTAGATCCATCTTTCTTCTATAAAATATCGTTAACAACTTGGTGTTAACATACAAATCTACTTCACAAATATGGTAATATTTTCAATTGGTTTGGTTCCACCCAATTAAAACAATGCATGATTAACCACACATCCACCATTGGTCGCAACAAAATTAGATAATTATAGCGCCTTAGCACCTCATTGAACACAGATAACACACAAAACCACTACAGAATGGAACACAAGCCACGCCTCAGCGAAGAAACCCACACCGGATTGGATACAGCACTAATCAAACACACCCATATCAAACTTAACACCTCAAACTTAGCACCGCATTGGCTACAGATTAATTACTTAGGAACGCCTCAGCGCTCTTAGCACCGCATTGGCTACAGATAAATTACTTAGCCACGCCTCAGCGCTGCGAATTGGACCACAAAATTACTTAACCACGCCCCAACGCTAGCCACACACCAACCAAGGCTCCGCCACGCCCAACTCGGTGCCTCACCACGCCCCGTGCCTCAACTGGGGTAGAACCGCCACATCCATACTACTTACACTCTCTTATGCAGCCTCCTTATCAGCAGTATGGTACATTTCCAATGAATGCTCCTGGACCAGCAACAAACCCATCTGTCATACAACTGAAACTGCTCGCAATCAATATAATATGAATGAGGCAAATGATAAATATATGTATTGTTGAAGCCCAAACCGGGACGGCGCCACTGATCGGCCCCTGGCGGAAGAATTGGAAGGCGAGCGGCGCATAGACGGCGGAGTGGAAAGAAGATCGACGGAGTGGAAAGAGATCGGCGCAGAGACGGCGGAATGGAAGGAACGCGGCGCAGAGACGACGGAGTGGAAGAACGAGAGAGCGGGTGAAGATTTAATGGCGGCGAGTGGCGTGGCGAAGCTTGAAGTATAATTCAGTGTAATAGCGGAAATAAACCTTTTCTAGAAAAATCTCGGCGTGTTTAATCGTCTTTAACAGTATCCTAGTTTAGTTTTTCATGGTTATAAAAGGTTAAAGTTAAGTTAATAATTAATAGATTTATATTATATTAAACATAGTTTATTTATTTTATATTTATGTCTTGAGACAGCACTAGGTAGACACCAAGTCAAACATTTTCAAACTATTTACCGATGTTTCCTTAACAATCATTTTCGTAATGGATATACTGCTGCCATGAAGCTTTTCAAATGATCTCTAATAAATTTTGCATCAGTGTTAGCTTGTACTGTAACATTTCTTGGCTGAGGGTACATGACCTCGTATTCTTCTACAGTTCGCAACCATTGACGACAAAAATGTTATTTTCTACTTTCAATAATGTTGTGCAATACACAACAAGCAGACACAACTTGAGGTACAAATTTATAAAGTAAGTCCACTTGCTTCAGTATGCACCTCTAGCGAGCTTTAAGGCGTTCAAAAGTATTTTCTCCGCATGCCGCAGTTCGGAAAGGCTAGAAAGCCAAACAATCCCTCTGTAATCTACAATCAAGAGCAAATCAGTCTTTTAAGATGTGCAAAGAGTTCAACAAAATATCCAATTAAGCTTAAGCAATAGACAATAAAGTCTACTGTACCTACATATATTTATATGTAGGTACAGTAGACTTTATTGTAAGTTGTTACCTATGTATCTACCTTCTTCACCTAATTTATACTTTTATGTTTGTCACTTTGTTATACTTGATTGTTGCACTTGTAGTGGCCTGCTTATTTTTAATTTTACTACAATATTATTAAATACTAATTATATTATAATACCTATATGAATTTAATTAAAAAAACAGGTCTTTATTTACGAAAGCTTATTTTTGAGGTTGGGTATTTTTTCACTCAGAATTTTCAACTTTTGATTTAAACCGCTTGACCTTGAAACTTTCAAAAAATTTGCCTCCGGCGGTAATCACTGTGACTCCCCGTCATCCAAATCAAAATGCTCCGGGTTATGCTGGAAACGTAGTTGGCAACCCTGGCGTACACCGAATGGCTGCCGTTTTTCGATTCATTTCGGTCGTTAATACATAAAAACAGTACTTTAGTTTAGACGATTGCCAAAAGTACCATTATCTAAAGTCTTGCCTCAAAGACGAGGCATATGGCGCGATTCAATCAATGGCAATGTCGGATATGAATCATCAGGCAGCTTGGACAATTTTGCAAAAACGATATAAAAACAAGCGGTTAATTGTTCAAGATCATATTAAAGCCATATTTTCTCAAATATTCGGCAACAGCGTTACGCGGAATCATTGACGACGTAATGTCAAACCTCGAATCGCTAAAAATTCCGGTCGACACGTGGGACGTGATTTTGGTTCAAATAATGATGGTAAAAGTCGATTTTCAAACACGTCGCGACTTTGAGTTAAAATTAACAACGGAGCTTCCGTCATTGTCGGAATTGATGAATTTTTGGAAAAGAAATGCGTGATTCTAAAGTCTATGAGTACTAATCATAATAAGAAAATCAACGTCAAAAAATCGGTTCCATATACAGGCACGTAACTATGGGGAAGCCAGGGTGGACCCCCCCCCCCCAAAAAAAATCGCGGGCTCACCTGCTGGCCCACCCAAACGTACGATAGGTATTAATTATTCCAATTGAGGTAGCTAAGTTATAGAGATAATAAAAATTTGGTTTCATTTTGTGAAATTATGTGCCGGTGTTTATTTAGGCAAGTTGTATCGCAGATATGCATAACGAATCGACTCTAGTATCAAGTATCACACATGTGACGGGCAACCGTCCACAACTCACTCGAAATAACTCAGGCGGGCAAAGGGATTGATATTTTATGACCGTTTCGAAGAATTCAAGTGCGAAACATAATACTTAAATCCAAACCATAGTGACAAAACTGTAATAAAGCACGTTCTGATTTGCCAAACATTTCCTTTTAGTTTCGTTTCAACTTTCGGCCGTATTGTATCATCGTTTCTTTCGTGGTTTTGGTTAAATAGTGCATAGTGCAAGCATTCAAAATGTGCGCAAGACGTAGTATTGCTGACTTTTTTTTATTTATGCGAAGAAATCAAAAACTTTAGAAGATAATGAGAGTGTGGCGAGTACTAGTAGTAGCCAACTTGAGATTGACATCGATAATGACGATATTAGTAATCAATCTAGTTATAGTGATAGTAATTTTATGGAAACACTTGATGATTCAGATGTATCAGATGATGATTTTGAACAGTGGCTTACACGAAATCAAGAAGCAAGTGGGGAAAACAGTGACGTGAACGCACCAGCTTCAATTGCTCCCTCAACTTCTGATAACATGACAAAGCCACCGGGCTGAGCTGATATTTCTCAGACAATTTTAGAAGGTCCTAAGCAGCCAGATCTGAAAATTTACCCGTCAACTAAGTTTGACCAAAGGCTGCGGCATTTTCATAAACCATGGTTTTTTTCGAATAATTGGCTGGAATACAGTATACTACTTGATGATGCATTCTGTTTTCCATGCAGACACTGTTGTGTGAAATACAATGTATATTGTATTGCCTAACCACTTGGTAAGGCTGACCCCTCTACTAGACTCCCTCTTGTTGAGTTCGCCAGTTCATGTCCACCACTCGCGCGTGTATGACTCTTCGTGTAAACGCTCCGACAATACTTATATTAATAAACTCTTATAGTTAATACCTGTGGCGTATCATTAACCACCCAACAGACACTTTTCTACTCGTTCAACTTCAGATGGTAATATAGTTTTTGTCAACATTCCATTTAAGAACTGGCAACGTGCAACAGAAAAAGGCGCGGGGTTTAAACAACATGAAGTTAGTGGCGAGCATAAAAATTGTGTGACAAAATGGATTAATTTTAAAACTCTGAAAAGAACTGAAAATTTGAGTGTTTTAAGTCAAGTGAATCAGGCTCACTTGAAACTAGTTAAGGAAAATAGAGAGTATATTAAAGTGATTGCTGACATTTTGTTATTCACAGCGTTACAGTGTATTGGACAACGTGGCGACAATGAAAGTGAGAAAAGTATGAATCACGAAAACTTCTTAGAACTGGTAAAGTTTGTGTCCAAATATAGTATCGTCGTTGAAAAGAAACTTATGGATCCCAGTGCAAAATATACAAGTCCAAAAATCCAAAATGAGCTTTTGTATATTATTTCCAGATTAATTTTGGATCAAAATAGTTCTGAGCTTCGGTCAGCGTCGTGTTTTGCTATAATGTGTGATAAAACTAAGGACATCTCAAAAAAGAGCAAGTATCCGTGGTTTTAAGGTACTATCGAGATGGCAATATGTACGAACGATTTATTGGCTATAGATCTGCAGTGGACTTGGATGCCCAGTCCTTATTTTCCTATATCAAGGAATTATTAGCTCGATCTAATGTGGACATACAAAAGTGCGTGGCTCAAACTAGGGCTGGTCAAAATATCGATACTTAAAGTTGGTATCGATACCTCACCAAGTATCGATCGTCGATACTCAGAGCACGGAGGTATCGAAGTATCAAATATATCGATACCGATATTTTCGATACTTCGATATGTATCGATACCGATATTTTCGATACCTCGATATGTATCGATACCGATATTTTCGATACTTCGACATGTATCGATACCAATATTTTCGATACCTCGATATGTATCGATACCGATATTTTCGATACCTTGATATGTGTCGATACCGATATTTTCAATACTTCGACATGTATCGATACCAATATTTTCGATACCTCGATAAATATTGATACATATATTTTTGATACTTCAATACTTTCGATGTTGCTTTTAATGGTTGTGTCGGAAAATCAGGAGTGACTCATTGTTTTGACGATCTCGTTAGTAACCTTGATCAATGGGTAGAATTGTCGGGGTATTATTAAGATTAAGCCGGCGCTACATATGCGGGATTCACCGAGTAGCGAACACCGATTAATCGCTATTCGCCGAATCCGATTACCTTGTAGTGTGGATGGCAGGTAGTGTGGATGGCAGATTTGTTGCAATTATTCGGTAAACAAGAGTATTCGCCGAACAACGAATATTTTCCCATTCAATGTCGGTAAAGTGACACTAGCCTTATCGCAAATACCGACCCCATCCACATATACGTCCATGCAACGCCGGCAACTTTCGTGTTGCCCGGGTGCTCAAGCAACACATGTCAATAATAGGGCAACACATCAGGGGGGCTTTTTAAGTTAACAAATTCTTAAAGACTCTTTTTTTTTAAATCAATAATTAATGTCAACCAGTAAATTGTATAACATAACGCCTGTTTATTTTATCCTAATAATGAGTTGAGAGATCACTTTCTTGAATCCAGACTTCTGTTCCAATTAGTTTTACCCTTCCTGTTAACGCGTTTTTAAAAACGGTTCGATTCTCGGTATCATGATAGATTCTCGGGAGGCCTACCCCCATATCCACAACTCCACCCCCCTAGCACCACATTGGGAAATTACAAGTTGCCGGTCCTGCGTCCATGCTTCACTCGTTCATTCGCAAATAAAATGCATTCCACTAAGAGAAGTGCTGTGTGGGACTATTTTAAAAAAGATTGTTGTGAAGGCATTCCGTCTGTAATATGCTTAAAGTGCAAAAGACAACTAAAGTTTTCGGGCAACACTTCAAATTTAAAAAAAACATCTGATGATGCATCATCCACTTTCGTATAGGACAACCATGAATCAGTCAGTTTCGTTTCAAGAAGAGGCTGATACTTACGATAAACCATTAACTAGGTACGTGCTTTTCATTCAAATATATACAGAGTTGCCCGTTTAAAACGATCCGTCCAGCTTTTAAGCGTTCTTGGTCAATTTTAAGAAAAACGCTCGGGCACGTCGATTTAAATTTTAAAGGGGACACTAAAATTTATAAGTTTATTCGCCCCACTTGAACCTCCACGCTGGGGTGCCACTTGCTTCTATCTCCATAAATTTTCAAAACGCCATTTCTCGAAAATTGGTTCAAATTTAAAGACGCGAATAAAACTTATAAATATATGTAGGTATCCCCCCTAAAAATAGTAAAATTGAGCGAGAACGCCTTAAAGTTGGGTAGATCGTTTTAAACGTACCACTCTGTATAAAATTTAAATTATAAATATAATTTAATTAACAATATTGCAATTCAGAAGTTCCCATGGAATTGGAATTGGCTGCTGCTGCATCTCAAACATTTCGTCTTCTTCTAAACCGTCATTTTCATCAGCGTCAAGTCAAGCATCAGCATCTTCTGCTAGAATTTCAGAGAACGACGATAATGATGATAGAGTTGGTAGCTCTGCGCCTAGAAGAGGTGTTGATCAAACACTTGACGGTTTTATTCTAAAGCCATTACCAAAGAAAACTCATGAAAAAATCACTTCCGCATTGTGCCACTTCATCGCTACTGAAATGATGCCATACTCTATTGTAGAAAAAGAAGGTTTTCAGTACTTTGTTAAGACTTTGCAACCCAATTATCATATTCCCAGTCGAAAAACGATTTCCAATAACAAAATTCCAATTTTATATGATAAAACTCGTTCTATTATTGAAAAAAAAATTCAGAATAGGTATGTTTCTTTGACAACGGATAGCTGGACTTCCATTTCTATGGAGCCTTATATATCATTAACGGTACATACAATTAATGACGAATGGATTTTTGAAAGCATGACACTTGACTGTAAGAAACTTACCGATAGTCACACCGGTGAAAATTTAAAAACTTATTTATGCAACTCTATAGAGGTTTGGGGCATCAAACCTGAAAATATTTCAGTATGTACTACTGATAATGGCTCAAATATAATTTCTGCTATGAAATTATTGAATTGGAATCGTTTATGTTGTTTTGGACATAATGCGGTGTCCAGGGTATTTGCGTTGCCCCAATTTAAAACCATTATTTCAAAATCAAAATCAATTCAAAATACAATCAATTACAGTTATGTATTAACAGCTAATTTTAAAAAAATTCAAAATCGCATGCAATTAGCTGTTAACAAAATTCCGTCCGCTTCACCCACTAGGTGGTGGTCTCTTCTTCATTTGATTAAATCAGTGCATCAAAATTATCAAGCTATAAATATATTATTCGCCGAAAGCAGCAAGAGCAAGTACCGGGAGTTTAACATAGATCTTGATGACTTAAACATGTTCGAAATATTAATTGAAAATTGAAGTAAATTTGAAGAGTTTTCGAGTCACATGGCAGGTGAAACTTATGTGACTGCAAGTGTATTAATACCTTTGTTCAATAAACTAAATTCCAATAGAATGACCAACGACAATAATGAAAATATTGACTCGAACACTTTGCAGTCGGAAGATCTTTTTTCGCAAGATGATAATGATGCAACTTATTGTTCAGAACTTGAAAAAAAGCGAACTATCGCTTTAGAAATTGAATCAACCGTATTAAATTATGTAAATTCTAAATATGCCGATAATGAAACCATTCTTTTCTTAAAAATCTGCTGCTACTTGGATCCTAGATTCAAAACTGACCATCTGAAATTAGCACTAAAATAAGCATTGTGTCAAACGGCTCTAAGGAAATTTCGGTAACAAAGCAATTTGCGCGTATGCCAGTTGGTCGTTTATGAAAAAACTATCTGTTTGTTCTCTTATCTCCGGAACTTTGTCATTTTTTGTCATGGCTTTATCAGGAGGTAGGTAGGTTATTCAAAAAGTTTTAGTGCAGTTTCGTGGGTATAAGTAGCAAAGCCTGGTCCACCGCAAAACAGTATTCTTTGTAGAAATAAAATGAATTTCACTGGCACGGCAATGGTGTCCATTCGACCAAATGGCATGGAAATGTACGGTCCAGCGAGAGAGGCCAAAATCAAGGTGTCAAAATCTCCGGCATTGAGATTTATTGTCTTCACCTATATAGACGGCCCGGAAGATGTTGAAGGTTCCATGATTTTAGAGAGTCGCCTAATCTACTTAACGAACATTGAAAGTACGCTCCTGCTCCCAGAAACGGTATACGCCATACGCCTAGAAAGTGGCGAAGAAATTAAATTCGTGTTTAGCACGTCAAGTGCTAAAGACTCATTTATAGAAGCCAGTACAATATATAGGTAAATATAGTTTTTTTTATTAATGAAATTACTAACTGTTTTTTTTTTTGCAGCAGCAGTGACTCTGATAGCAATTTTTAACCCAACACCACGTGAAGGACGCCGAAATTGTCGCGTCGGCAACGCTCTGCCTTTTGAGTTAGCAAAATTATGGAAATATTTTGAAAAAAAAATGCAATAGAAAAGATTGACGGGGCTAGCAACTATTTCCATTGTATATATTTATTAATTTTTTATTTATTAATTGTTTGATTTATTGGTTTAGTAAATTTTTTAAATTTAATGTAAATATTACTAATATACAAATTTTGAAAAAACGTATTATGCATTTTTGGGGCTGCAGTATGCAGGAGCTGCCACTCGTGCTGCTAGTTCTTTGACTTCCGTCCATCGAAGGGAGCGTACGGCAGTGGCAGTAGCAGCGGCAGCGGGAGTGACGTGTTCACATACTCGCGCTGCCCACTTCCCTGCTCACTGCCACGGAAGTGAGCTGAGTGTAATTGGGGTATAAGAGAAGCGCCGTTGGAGTTCAACTGCCTAACGGAAACCTCCGCGACTTGCAGAAGACTCCGCGCCCCCACAAACTTTGAACGTCCCGGACGTTCAGCAAAAGGTTAACGCCCTAGAACTGTCATCAGTATAAAAAAGATAAAAAGATATCATGAACCAGTTAGGTTCCATGATTTAAAGATAACGAGACTACCATGTCCAGAGGAGATGATTTAAAACAAAAACCACAAAAAAAAAAACATAATACAAAGCTATTAGTTAAGTTATTTTAGTGCAGTCATCATTGACTGCATTGACAAGCCCTAAAATGATACTACTTTTGCATGCTTCCTATTTTTTGGACATGAGGGAAAATTTTGTAAGGTTGAAAGTATACATGTCACTAAGGGCTGTGAAGAGACTGATTTCACTATTTGTTTAGTAACAACCATTATTCTTAAAGTTAAATTTTGAAGACAAATGGTCGAAAAACGTGACGAAGTAAGTAACAGGTCTCTTACGCAAATTATTATCATGAAAGTTCATCACGACATATTTTAAGAATAAATTTTAACCGAGTTATTGATCATGAATCAGAAGTGAACGGTAATTAATTAATTTTGATAATAAATTTTGTTTCTAATTAAAAAAAAAACGAGACAGTGCCGTAAAATCCCAGAATCACAACCAAAGAAGAGAGAAAAAGATGGACGAGGACAGAATCAGAAACGAAACCACAAACGAACCAGAAGGGACATAGAAGGGTGTCAAGCGGTTCTCGTCTTTAGAGGACTTTTACCTCTGCCAGAGAAGGCTTTGGCGAAATCTCACACCCCAACCAAAAGGACGATGAAGGTTTCGCAAAAGGAACTCCGATGTACAGCTTGGAGAATATGTTTTGTTGTATCGGGCGTCATTGCGGGCCGCACGACTAGATTGGGCGACTGTCCGGATTGTCCTGTTCGCTTATTTTGAATCCTCGGAGGGAGGCTAGCCCGAAATTATTTGCTTGAGTCTACACAAGGAGATTCCCGGCTAGCCTCTCTCCAAGGGTTCAATATAAACAACACGACAGTCGCCCAGTCTAGTCGTGCGGCCCGCAATGACGCCCGATACGACAAAACATATTCTGCAAGCTGTACATGGCACCGGAACTGTTCTTTAATCAACAAGCCGCAACTATCAAAAGTGACGTTTGGTTATTAGCATGCACCGTAACTGATATATATTAACGATATATATATTAACGATGAAGAAGGTGATAGTGAATGTATTTGGAAGAATAAGTTGTCAAATTTTGATGTTCCTATCATACAAAACGTACCATTTCATCTCCAGAACATAATTTTAAACTGTTTTGAATACGACCCAAAAATGAGGCCCACTGTTGAACCATAAGGCTCGATTCACACTATAGTGCCGATCACGGTTCGTTCTCGGTCCAGTCTCGGTTCGGTAAAAGATTCCTAAACAAGAAACAATGAGCGTATTCGCACTATCAGCACCGCTCAAGTTCCGATCCAATCCCGGTCCGGCAGCGATCCGTTCTGAAGAATATTTTGCTGGACCGAGATCGGACTGATCATGACTTGTATTCATAGTGTGAATAGGTTTCATTAAGTGAGGATACAAGGTGTAGTATTCGCCTTCCGTTTTCCTCGCTAATAGGCTTGAATGCACCCACATTCTTCTTTTTGTTGTCTTGCGTTTTACTCTTTTCTTAGTTGTAGCATCTTTATCAAGAAGAAGAGTTATAACAACTAATTCTTTAATTGAAAAATCGAACGACATTGTCAGACAACGAGAAAAATTGTACTTTAATAAGTGAAATAAAGTAAAATTGTATTGCAAAGAAAATACATCCGACTTCCATCATCAACAATTTTGACTGAACCAGAGGCTAGTGTACAAATCGAGACTGAAGCGTGATCGAGCGCAGATGATAATGTGGATACAGTAAGATTTTACCGAACCGAGACTGGACCGAGAACGAACCGTGACCGGCACTATAGTGTGGATCGAGCCTAAATGTTGCTCAAGTTTAAAAACATAATGGAGAGTCAAGGTTTGAATGATCCAACTTCATAATGCAATAACACATTTCATTTAATTACTTGATCGAGTTGATTTTTTTATGGAAGGTCTATTTCTAAGACCTATAGAATGTATTTTCGGTTGCTGTTTTTTAAATTTTAATTATTGTGATTTAAATGTTTATATTTTATTTTCCATAAATAAACCAGATATATTTAAAACTAGTGATTGTAAAAATTTATCTTACGAATTCTTAATGAGTATTATCATAGTTATTAAACATTTCTATCAACATAGTAAAAAGATGTAAAGCTTCCTCGATTGTCTTGGTGCTTTCGATCCAGGGCACAGATAGAACACTGTATAGATCCATGCAAGATTGTACTTAATAGTTTGGACCGGTTTACCATAACATCTTGAACCTAGCGCTTCAGGAATGAAGTATAGCACATTAGGCTTACCAACAGGTAGTTCGGATTTTTTTTTGCTTTCGAATTCTGTGGTGGTTCCATTCTTCTCTAATAGTTTGTAGTTCACTTTGTAATAAAGGGCCAAAACAAAAGCGCAAACATTCTACGTAAAATGGATCATCATCGTTATAAATTCCCTGGTCTCGCAGTTCCTTAAAATAACTGATCCAGCAGTTACATCCTAATTGCACTCATTTGAGACCACCAACACTCAATTTTTTGGTTCGATGTGCTTTTGCCTTTAATGTAACTCTTCAGACCTGATACAATATCTGTGTGAAAGTCTAAAATAACTTTGTAGAAGTTCAACACTAACATTTTCTGTGCCCTTATCGGTTCTTAGTAGTGTCGGTACTTTTTTAATTTTTTTAACTGTATTTAAAAAAATAATTTGCTATAACTTTAGGGTTTGTATTTGTGGTCGCTACATTCAACCACAATATGCGTCTGGAATAACCATTTATAGCACCATGAATTGCAAAACCAAAAAGTTTTAGTTTGTCATATCCATCGAGATGCCATATAAAGTTTGGCCATGGAACAACATATTTCCTTCTTAAAAATCGTTTTTTTCGTCTTGAATTTATGCCATTTGTATCGACTATTTTTAATATATTCAGAACTGTTTCTCGCTTTACTTTTAAATCGTAGGTATGCTGAAGAAGGTTTTGTATCCAAGGCATCTACCACTGGTCTTTACTTCATTCTTAATTGCTCAAATAATTTCCTCTACTGGAGATTCCTCAATTTTTTTACGATTTAATCGTAATTTCACTAAAATTCTTTGCAAGTGCCGTAAAGTTAGTGTAATCCCATGGTTCAACAGCAGAAATAGGTGTATAGGTGTATCCACGATTGAAGTAATTAATAATTAATTTCTTACGATCTATAGTTGAATGGTCACGAGCATGGTAAATTAAAGGTGCTTCTGAAGCGTCAATAAGGAGTGATAAAATGATAAGAATCGTGATAAAATGATAAGAACCTGAAGAGAAAGTTCAATGTCAGACTTCTGATTTATTCTGTGTTCACAGGATAATAGTTCTCTATTATACATAAGAAGTAACTTACTTGAACCACAGCATTGAACACAGAATGCGATCGATGATTCTCCTCGATTTCATATTAAGTTTATTGATAAGTACCTATCACTCTATCGACATTATGTGAAAACTTGAAACTGAGAATGCTGAACGTGGAAATCGGAACATGGAACGCGGAACGTGGAACTTCCGAGATGTCAATATTGTCAATATGTATGTATTAAGCAAATCACCAGCAAATAAATTCAATATACAGTATATATCGATTATAACGACATCGGATTATCGGATATAACAACATATCGGTTATAACGACCAAATCTAAAAGTCCCGTTTAAACTACCATTTAAATATTAACTGAAAAATATCGTTTATTGCGACATCGCATATAACGACTTATCGGTTATAACGACGACTTTCAGTTGTACGTTATCGGATATAACGACCTGCTCATGCGCGGTATATTGAGTTAGCGTTGCGTCATCGTCTGTCTGCGGTCTGGCCTTGGCTGAGTCAGATCTCTAGATGCTGTGAATAGTGGTTTTTATATGCTGCGATTATATTAACAAGAAAATGACGGATCAACCCAAGAAAAATAAACGTAAAGCTTTTACAATTGAAGAGAAAATGAAAATAATCGAGCGTTTATCCGACGGAGAGAAAAATTCCGTATTGGCTGAAGAGTTTGGCGTAAGTACTTAGCAACCATTCCAGAAATCAGCAGATTAAATTTCTTTGTTGCACAGGTAGCTCATTCTACGATCGCCACCATGTGGAAAAATCGGGATAAAATTAGATCTCACTTTACAAGCAGCGAAAATTCTGTAAACGTTAAGAAGATCAGACGTTCAGATAATGACAACGTTGGAAAGACTTTACTTACGTGGTTTAAAACGCAAAGAAGTCATAACGTCCCTATCAATGGACCGATTCTTCAATGCAAAGCTACAGAATTTGCAAACAAAATAGGGATTCCAAATTTTAACTGTTCAGTGGGGTGGGTATATACAGAGGTGGCGTAAGCGTCATTCTATTGTTTGGGGAAAAATTTGCGGTGAAGCTGCTTCTGTTCCGGAAAGCGTGTGCGGTGATTGGCTAAAGAAAGTTTGGCCAAAGATCCGCGAAAGTTACAAAGATGTAGAGATTTATAATGCTGACGAGACAGGTCTATTTTTTAAAATGACTCCTGATAAAACTATGCGATTCAAGGGTGAAAAGTGTGCTGGTGGTAAAATTCCAAAGGATAGACTAACTATCTTAGTTGCTGCAAATATGACAGGATCAGATAAGGTGAAACTACTAGTTATTGGTAAAGCGAAGAAACCAAGATGCTTCAAAAATGTAAAATCTTTGCCAGTCACGTATGAACATAATTCCAACGCCTAGATGACATCTAATATTTTCGAAAAGACTATTCGCGAATGGGATGCCAGGTTATTTGCTAAAAGCAAAAAAATTTTACTTTTGGTCGATAATTGTAGAGCTCACCCAAGCTTGAAAAAATTGAAATCAATTAAATTAGTCTTCTTACCTCCAAACACAACTGCTGTTTTACAACCGATGGATCAAGGAGTCATAAATGCATTAAAAACGCATTTTAGAAAGCTGCAAGTTTTAAAAATTCTTCAGGGTATCGAAAATGGAAAAGGTGTCACCCAATTGAACGTTTTAGATGCCATAAATATGGTGTCTCAAGCATGGGACCACGTTTCACAACAAACTATAGCTCACTGTTTCACTCATGCAGGACTCCAGTTGGCTGAAGAATTTGATGAAGATGATGATTTACCTGCAAGAATGGAGAACTAAATACTGCGATTTATCATCAGATAATACTCCATTGAAGGAATGGATTCAAGAAATGAACGTACCAGATATAGCAACTCAAGAAGATTGGAGGAATTTTACTAGCGTTGATGCGGATATAGAAACTGAGGAAAATTTTAATGAAGATGAAATTGTAGAAACGGTTATGGACAGAGCAATCGATGACGAGATAGATGAGGGTCAAAGCACTGGAGATGAATTTGAACCACCCTCAGTACAAGACGCACTGAGTGCTGCATAGGGATTCCAATTGACTCGACCCGACACTCGACTCGACTCGGGTCACTCGACATAGCGACTCGACCCTATACTCGACTGTAGACTCGATCTAGCGTAAGAGCGATTCCAATTGGTATCGAGACGTAGTAGTTATTTCCGATCGTAGCGAGAATACTTTCGGCTCGTAGCCGCTAGAGGTCTGCTTAGTAACCAATCGCATTTCAGCGCGCGAAGGGTAAACTTTGAACGAAACGACACATATTAGAATGAGACACAAAATGTCGAGAACGGTCTTCACGATACCTCCTCATGTATCGTGTTCAACTACCTGCTTCACCCGATATCGGATCCGACCCGACAGCAATTGGAATCGCATTTCCGACTCGATTTGGCTACCCAAGTCGAGTCGAGTCAATTGGAATCCCACGGCTGTTCAGTGTATCAGAAATTTTTTCTCATTTAATAGTGTTGGGCAGACCGAAACCACAAATTCCTCTTTAGTGGAGTTAGAAAATTTAATTCACGGAGAACTTTTAAAAAGAAGATCTCTAAAGCAGTCTTCTGGATTAGAAAAGCTGAATGGTGCCACTGTTTTCGGAAAGAATATACCACAAGGGGGCACAACACTAACAATATCATCGAGGTGTCCATCCGCATGTTCAAAGATCAAATTTTAAAGAGGTGCAAAGCTTTTAATGCCATATCTTTGGCCAATTTTGTTTGCGTTTCTTTGGAGGAATTTTATAAACAAAAGATAATTTCATTTGCGAATGGACGTGACATGAAACTCCAGCATTTTTTAAAAAAATTTTGCCATAAGGCCTGTCTTCTTGCCGTGGAAAAGAAGACAGACACAGTTTTTACGGTTGCATCTTCAGAAGATAACAAGTTTTTGTATACAGTTGATACCGCAATTGAGCAATGCGATTGTCCAGCTGGAGCGGGAGGAAAATTCTGCAAACACCTTTGTGCGGTTTACAACAAAGGTGTTAATTTGTTAACTACCCCACATCTGCAATTTTCTGACCGCGTTGAGCTGGCCAATTTGGCACTCGGAAATAATTTTGATAGTACATTTTTTATGAGTATGAAGGAAGCCAATACTGAGATAATGCCGTTACCATCCGGCAGTAATCAAGATTTCGAACAGCCCATGAGTAAACTGGACAATAATATTCTTCCAACTGAAGAAGTGCCACCATCAGGCCATTTGCCTGATGAGATGGCTGACGATTTCAACGCAGAACTTGCATCGCTTCAGGAAAATTTAAAGAAACTTCACATGTTCGCTCAGTCGCATCCTTCTAAATTTATGCTGAAAAACATACGGGAATTAAACGCAAGGATTAGTTCTATTGAAAATGAACAAGGTTTCTACGAAGTTTGTACAGCGGTAAAAAATGTAAGACCTGGGAGACGGATCAAAGTCCAGCCTACAGCAATTGCTCGCCGTAAGAAGAGAGGACTGCATGCAGGCACCAGAGGGATGCAGGCAGGTAGACCAGCTAACACCGAACTAAAAGTTATTAAGAAGAAAAGAGCATTAAGTTCAAATATTTTTCTTAATGCGACAAATGCCAAAAGTCATGGCAGTGCTCACTAGTTGTCTGTTGTCTTTCCCATATTAACCTATTTTTTTCTATTATTCAGCTAAACTATTTATAGTTCGTTTATTAGATACTGTTAAATGTAGTAAATACCTACCTACTTACCTGTACAATATTACCTTTTTTACGTACCCATTAAAATATTTAAAAAAAGTTTGTAAGATCTTTTTGGACAGTATGACTATTTGTGTACAAAGAGAGGCACCTAGAAAGCTCTCAAAGTGATCATTCGCATGTGTGTGCGCTAGCCCGTTAGGAAACGGAGATGCATGTCTCGCCTCCGAATCCTACACGATTAGCGCACTCGGTTGCGCTAACCGTATAGGAAACGGAAAAATGCGTACCCTAACCGACGGCGGGGCGGATTGACGCGTTTTTAGATTTTATCCGTCACCGAATTGCGGAAGGGCAGCGATACCTGACATTGCCGCACGCGCGAAGCGCATGTGCGTTGCTATATGTCAGTAGTATCATGCTCGCCACAGGTATGACCTCCAACATTTCGGATCGGGTGATGTTTGCGAACACCCCCCACCACCTCCACCGAAATAACATTGCAGCAATGTTATCATATACTTGTACCAACGCAATTCGCGTCTCGTCGTTATCAATAATTTTAATATAAAAGAGCGAATTAATTCGTAAAATTATTAATAATGAGTAGTGTTCTCGACGAGTTTTTAGCTTCACTCCCCGATACGAACGAGCCAGAATTGCCATTAGAATATTACCTTTGGAGTGACACTGTTTATGAAGAGGAGCATCCAAAAGATGAATACGCAAGAGATGACAATAAATTTGGACAGCCGACAGTCTGACAACGCAAGTAGAATTAATATGGACGGAGAATGTGACATGGTCGATGTTGGCGATAGTTTTGAGAACATTGATACAACGGGCAGTAGAGGAGAAAAGTCTCGTTATGAAACGTGTATAGTCGAAGATACAAGCGGGATTGAAGAAGATTGTGAAGAATATAAAAGTTGCCAAAGGGGGTCCTGGACAGGCAGTGTCGTGGACTCAATTTGTAGAACACCTGCAAGAAGTCGAGTTATACACGACATTGTGTTCGACCCAACTGGATATGAAGTGGAGCCAAGAATTAGAACAAGCATTCACCGAGTGTTTGAAGGGGTCCTCTTCATCAGTAGCCACGAAGACCACTACCATATCGTTCACACCTGTTCATACACCGACACCCGATGTAAATGTACCATCATCCGCAATATCATCGGATCCCAACGTCGAGTTAAATCAGTTGTTTGGGGTTACCGCTACGGAAGACACCACTGGTATCATCTCTCAATTTATTTGCAGACAGACCCCCACAGGCTTATCTACTGTTCGG
This sequence comes from Schizotus pectinicornis, assembly GCA_951805265.1. Taxonomy (NCBI): domain Eukaryota; kingdom Metazoa; phylum Arthropoda; class Insecta; order Coleoptera; family Pyrochroidae; genus Schizotus; species Schizotus pectinicornis. The sequence goes on along the minus strand of OX638202.1, from coordinate 5,579,877 downwards.
TCGGAAGGCGAATCTGGTTACGAGCTGCTGAAATTGGAGGTGTTTCCCGTAGCCGATGTATCGCAGCTGCCGAAGGAGCGTTGGTGGACTGTAGCGTCAACACGCAGTCTATTTCTCATTCAGTCTCCTGTAGATCCAATGAAAATACAAGTGGACAAAATTCTATTGGAAGGAACAAAACGCCTAATGCAGTTGAAGGGAGTCAAAAAAGAGACGCGAAGACCAAATTCATCAAGTGGTTACAAGGGCATCCGACAGCACCCATATTACACGTAATTAATACACCTTCTTGGATAGATTCTCCATATTGTTTTTGGAATATGAAACTTTACAGTAATAGGCAATGTATGGTAATTTTTTCGAAATTTTTGATGGAAAAAAGTTTTACTGACCTGTGGAATTATAGTAAAGATTTGTTGTCTAATTATAACGCACCAAACGGTGATGTCGCTTCATATTATTACTCATTAGAAGATAGTGTTGCTTTATTAATTGAACTTTTAAATTTTCAGTTTAATCAAAATATTGAAGCTATAAGTAAATTTCTATTTGATTTATTACACATAGTAGATAAGAAATTGGGGAAGGTAAATACTTTTATGTTGTTATCACCACCAAATGCAGGGAAAAATTATTTTATGGATTGTGTTGTCCACTACTTTTTTGCATTTGTTCAGATTGGCAATTTTAATCGATATGAACATTTTCCTTTGCAGGAATGTGTTAATAAGCGTATACTGCTATGGAATGAACCACTTGCAGAACCTGCGTCCTTTGAAACTTTAAAAATGTTATTTGGTGGTGATACTCTAAATGTTAAAGTAAAGTATAATGAGGACTCAATTGTAACTCGAACACCTGTTATAATACTTAGTAATAATGATTGTTTTCCGAAAGATATAGCTTTCAAGAGTAGAATGATTATTTATAAATGGAGAAGTGCACCATTTTTAAAATATAAAAATAAGAAACCATATCCATTAGCCGTTTATAATGTAATGCAACATTTTGATATATTTAATATATGTGACAACGTTGATGCTACCGATGTACTACAAGAAGCAATGGACTACAGTGGAATTGTTGACGATTTTGGGGATGTAGATGACACATTGTTACAATTGTTTATATCATAAATTTTATTAATAAAATACAATACACTTTTATTATGTTTCTGTTGTTTATAAACCCATGAAACTAGGAACAGAAGTAGAGCTAGCTACATATGCATAATTATTAATATCTGAAAAACAAGCTTGTTGTTCACCAACATACAAATTGTCACCTTTAGTATACACAGATCCCATATGACATTTTACACTGCAATTAGCAACAACTTCAAAATACAAACAAGAATTTTGAAATGTGGTTGAGTCTGTTGCAGGATTTAAAGCTGGTGTTGGTAGTAATCCAACATGACATTGTGGTTGAACATGGTTAGACATTAAATGTTTGCTACTAGCAGGACTATACAACAATATTTTTCTGTTGATGATTTATATAGAAATGAAAAATCGCCTGCATAATTAGTAACAGTAGATTCCTTATCAATCCTTGGATCTGGTGGATTAGTTCCACCAGAAGTTAGTGTTAATAATCTCTTGATACTTGGTAAACGAATAGAAGAAGTAAATTTTATGCCACTAGTAGTTTTTGCCTGATTTTCATCCATTAGCACAATTTGTGGAGTTTGTCGAAGAAATCCAAATTTTGGTTTGTAATGATAATTTATAATAGTTTGTCCAACATGAGAGCCAATATGAAAACGATCAATATGTTCACTAACATTTGGTAAACCATCGGGAAATGATAAAGCACCAGCTACCATTGGAGCTGTTGGAGGCAACATTTTAATGACGCCATATGCAGAAAGCGATCTAGGAACTCCTAAAACTTGAGGAGTTCGCTCAGCTGCATCACCATACAATTTAGCACAAAAAGAATCACCATCAAAATTACGGGTGTCACCTATTATCATTGGTTTATCAACAGTAGATGTAACTTTTTGATTTAATAATGGCATTTTTAAATTTAAACCAATAGCGGCCATTCCTATTGGACAATGTTCACTGTTAGCAGTACTACTTAAAGTTGTACAACCTGTATCAAAAGAAGTTCGTACCCCTATTATACGAACTGTTACGTTTAAACTTTTCATTATTGCGGTTCTAGGTAAAGCTAAGAATTCTGCTTCCGACAAATATAAAGGCACATAATCAACTGGAATATAAGCAAATGGAGTAGTTATGTGTCTGAACAAATCATTATCTTTGGAAATTTCATTAAATGCATATCCGTAACTGTAAAACAACCATGTTTTAGAATATGTAATATGAACAGGTGATGGTGCTAATGGTCTGGGTATTGATATTAACCCTCCCGTTGTATGGGATGCCATCTGACCGCCAGACAATTGCCCAGAATTTCCAACAAACGTAGTTCCACCAATATCCATTTCAATATTCCCAATATTATCACTATCACCCAAAGATAGATTATCCAAAGAGGGAAATCCACTTGGACCTGGTATTTGACTGTCGAATTCATTGTCATCAGCGAAGGAAAAACTTGATCCACTTGAAATTGTACTAGGAGTAGTGTCACCATAAGAAACTAAATGTTCTTGTCTAGCTCTACGTTGAATATCATGATATTGTTCACCAGGCTTCTTCCACTTTTTGTAAGCATCAGAAAGTCTTTTTTGATACTCACTATATAATCGATTACCACGATGCGTAGGTCGTTTCGTTGTAGTTGACATAACACTTGGACACTTGGATACAATTGACCAAATACCGATTCGATGTTATATTTTGAAATTAAACCAACGAATCCCAACAAACTATGATAATTAAAATTTGTTATATAGTCTATAGCAAATTCAGAAGCACTATTCCAATCACTTTCGTGTACATTGTTTTTCACATACTCTAAATCATGTTCGAACGCAATTATATCATCTTCATCGAGTGGAACACCGTTATTGAAAGGATTACCAGGACCAAGGTACTTGTGGTACGGAAACAACAACATTATAATTATAATACATCCCAACTCTCTTTATATTATAATTACTTGGTCATAGGGCATCGAATTGCGTTGGTACAAGTATATGATAACATTGCTGCAACGTTATTTCGGTGGAAGTGGTGGGGGGTGTTCGCAAACATCACCCGATCCGAAATGTTGGAGGTCATACCTGGGCAGCGATACCTGACATAGCCGCACGCGCGAAGCGCATGTGCGTTGCTATATGTCAGTAGTATCATGCTCGCCACAGGTATGACCTCCAACATTTCGGATCGGGTGATGTTTGCGAACACTCCCCACCACCTCCACCAAAATAACATGGCAAAACTGGACGAGAGCACGCACAGCACCAGCGCAGGATGTCATGGGCGATCTAGTCCAGCTTGATTGAATGTAAATATTCGAGAAATAATAATTAATTTTTGTTCGAACTTTGCACTTGAAGTAATAAAGACGTCTATTTTGTTCTCTTCTCAATTTGCTAATATTTTCCCCTAGCGCTCTTAATAGACGATTACATGATTAAAACACAAAACTTATAATAATTATAAACATACAAAAAAAGATCATCTGGACTGTGACTGTAAACCAAACCAAATTTCAAAACAGTCAGTGTTTTTACACCACTTCTGATTTCTATATGCGGCGCGACATTCACTGATTAGTCGCGGGCTATAATATCGGCAACGATACTTAACGACCCAGTTCCCACACTTCAACCCCTACGCTGATTCCCATTAACAGGTCGATTCTCTAAAATCAATGTTCATGAACATGCCTGTTCGTTAACGACAATCTGTTACGAGTCTGGCAACGACAATTATGTTAAGACCTATTCCCTATCTGCCATGTTTAGCAAATGACCTTGGCAAATTCTTAACGATAACCAGATATTTTCTAAACGAGTAGTAACATTTCTTTCATCCTTTTCCCTCTTTGGTAAGTAAAAAGAGATAGCCGCAATGTAACCATAGAAGCAAAAACAACTTGGTGGCACCGCCTGAAACTACGCCAGATATTCTAACCTAACCTCACATTGTCGTCACGTTTCTGTTACTGTCATGACACAGGGCTAGGTACACGTGTTGTCAGATCATAGTAAAAGGTTTACATTTTAATTAGGTAAGCATACATTGTAATTTATAAAGGTTGTTGAAATCAAACGTGACTTTGTTTTAGACGTTTAACATGGAGGGTCCTGCTGCAAAAAGAAAACGAGCAGGGAAGACGTCCGTTCAACAGTATGAACTTTATGTTGCAGAACTGGAATCGAACAAGTCTTTTAGAGAAAATTAGTTTTCTAGTGAGAACCCGTCCCTTTTAAAGGAAAATTGGGATGATTTGGTTCTGAGAATTAATAGTTTGGGGGGCGCAATAAGAGACGTGGCCGCGTGGAAAAGGGCAAGTTACCCTTCAATGTAGTACTTCAGTTTCTTTATACCATATTTTAGATATTTACAGATTGGAAGGCCCACGTGCGAAAGCGTGCCAGAACAATTAGAACGGCGCACGCGGAGACGAGAAACCAGGGGCCCCCGGAGAAACCCTTAACGGACATTGAGGAGCGGTTGCTGGCGGTCACTGGCGTCGTGGTGGTCAACGGCATAGATGTTGCAGAAATTGGTTTGCAGAAAAATGATGAAGCAATGCCGGCCTCCACTGTACCCCTCCCGGCCCCTATTGTTTCTCTCCCGGCTCCTATTGTTCCTCTCCCAGTGTCGCCTGCACCAAAACAGCCTTCACTGCTTTCGACGCTGAGAGAAGTGCGGAAAAATTAAGCCCAGTCGGTCGATGTGCTGCAATCGATCGACCGTACTTTAAAAGAAATGTTAGAAATGCAGAAAAAAATGTATGAAAAGTTGTGTGAGAAACAATAATAAATTCTCTTTTATTAACAAAGATATTGTCTTAATTCAATCACTAATCAATAAATACTTGTTGAATAAGTAACACGATTTCTTGTCAAGTGACCCTGTTGCAATAAGTCGTCGTTTTCTGCCAAGTTATCTGGAATTTCTTTAAAGAAGAGTAAATAATTTGCAACTGCTTGGAATTAACCTACGTACCATTGTCATTATCTTCATTCAGTTGAATATCTTCTTCAACATTCCATAAACGCATAATATTGTGCAATACAGCACAAGAATAAATTATTTTGGCTGCAAATTCTGGGTTGTAATGCAGAACACGATCTTGCCTTAAACACCTAAAATAACTTTTAAAAAGTCCTATACACCTTTCTACACTGTTTCGTATTTTGCAATGGCCTCTTGTGTATCTTCCTTCTGGAGTATTAGGATTAGCTCCAACTATAGGGGTTAAAAGAAATGGTTGTAGTGGATATCCCGAGTCTCCTTAAAAAAACATAGCATTTTAGAATTATTTTATATTAGTTATCTCGATTTTGCATCATTACCTAATAACCATGTATTGCGTTCACCATTTTGGTACTGGCGATTCAAATGGGTTTTTATATCGCTTAACATCCAAATTACGGCATCATGAACTGAACCTGGATACCTAGCGTTGATTGCCAGGATTTTCAAATCAGAGTCACATATCTACACAAAAATATATATTAAATAGAGCACAGGTAAGAACAAAACATTTAATTCTTACTATTTGACAATTAATACTGTGAAAATTTTTCCGATTAATGTAGACTCTCCCTGGATGAATTGGATGTTGTGCTGGAGACGGAAATATTGCAATATGGGTGCAATCTATGCATCCTACGTTTCCAGGAAAATTTTGATTTCCAAATTTATGAAAGAACCTTAAAATTATAGATTATAATTGAAATGATGGTAAATTATTAATTTCTTGTGTACCCATTTTTTACACTCGTCACCTCTTGAAGTGTAGTTGGAAAATTAATATATTGACGTGCTAGGACGTCAACAATTACGTCTACTACCTCATGAAGCACTCTGCTAGCTGAAGCTTGGCTTAACGGGTTATGCCTGTCTTTACCTATGGGTTTTTGGTAATTACCATGGGCAAAGAAATGAAGACCCACAAAAAACTAAATTTAAAATAAAATTAATAGGTAAAATTAAAATAGTATATTAATTATAGTTACTTTCACTACCGAGGGAATCTTTGTACGTCTTCGGGATGCGTCCAAATGGGCCGAAAATTCATGGAAAAGGTGGTTAGCTCTTCTGGCAGCTCAAATGGATTACTATTATCCCTGATAACCCGTTGTACTCTAGCATTTGCCCGTCTACAATGATTGTTATAAGTATACAAAAAAAAAATCTAATAGTTATTTGTGTAGATATTGTTAGAAAACGTGAAGTTTTTCGGTTCTTGACAAATATTTTATTCTACGGCGTCGTAGCCGTGAACAGAAAAATATTTCATTTAAAAATTACAGAGTACTAATAATTACCTTTGCTCCACTTCATTTTCTATTCGGTTGAGTAGGTTTACGTTCATTTTAAGAAAAATTAACACACAACACAAGTTATTTTCAAAACTGCACTGCCGGACACGTTCGCAAGTTAGAGGCGAGAATATCGACTGAAATGTGCTTAAAATATTTGCGCAAATATATATAATTCAGGAGCATCCGGTTAAGACCGAAAATTCATTAAAAGGTGCTTAAAATGTAATATAAGAGTGTCCGGTTCAAGCCATCCGTAAGCATTATCTAAAGCACACTACTTTTTCGATAACAAATTAGAAAGAAATATATTTCATTACATATAATAAAAGATTTAACAATAATATAACAGTACCTACTACGCTAATCCACTTTAATTTTCTAGCATTTTAAAGAAAAAAAACGCACAACTATTATTTATTACTATTATTATTATATTATATTATTATTTTTATTATTTTAAACGTGCTTAAAAATTTACTGACTGAAAATGCATTAAAATTTGCGCAACATATATCTTAACGGCGCCTGCTTCAAGCCGTTCGTAAACATTGACCCGTAACAGAATTGTCATTAGTAAACAGGTCGGTATGCAGTTAGAGAATAGCAAATGTCGTCCATGAACGACTTCCATGTTACAATAACAGGAAAATGTTTAGTAACGACCCCTGTTCACGAACATGCCAGATAGTGAATACCTATCCATGTTACTTAACGACAAATGTCTGGTAACAGCGCTGTTACGAGATACAGAATCGACCTGTAAGACGTCACCGCCGGCCATACCCGAGCTGCAAGTGGCCCATGCATGAAAATGGCCCTCATAAAATGTGATAAAAAAATAGGTGTAAACAACACCGACTTAGGAACTGACATAGCTGCACGCGTAAGCGCATGTGCAATGCTATATGTCAGATGTATCTAGATGCCTAGGTATGACCTCCACTATTGCGGATCGCCTGATGTTTCCGAATAACCCCCACCACCTCCACCGAAATAACATTGCAGCAATGTTATTGTTGGATGTATGTATTTCACACCGTGTCGTATGTTATGTGACCGGCCCTCTCCAGTCGTCTTAGTTACTATAGGTTACTATAGGTTCGTCGCAGTTAATATAGTTACCGATAGGTTCGTTGGCGCGGTGTATAAAAGAGACTTACTCGTAGTTCTCTACCCTTTTTTGAGTTCAGTCGCCAACTGAGTAACCACTGTATACTGTATGTATTCTTCTCATTAAACTCTATATATAATCTTAACAGTTATCATATACTTGTACCAACGCAATTCGAGGGCCCGGGTTATCAATAATTTTTAGTATAACAGCCGTGCATAATTAATGAAATTTTTAATAATGAGCATCCATCCCAGACACCAACGAGCCCGAGCTGCCATTAGAATTCTACTTGTGGTCCGATACAGTGTACGAAGAAGAACATCCCGAAGATGAATACCCAACAAATGACTATCGATCTGGAGGGCGACCTACCAGCCGACAGCTTAGCTACTCAGATGGAATTAATTTGGACCGACAATGTGACTTGGTCGATGCTGGCGATTCTCCTGAGGACCTTAGTGCAGCGAGCGGTGGAAGAAAAAAATCTAGGTATAAAACGTACATGGTCCAAGATGCAGACAGGTCTGAAGAGGATTGTGAAAAATATCAAGCTTGCGAAGGAGAATCCTGGACAAGTAATTTCTTGGACGCAATTTGTCGAACGCCTCCAAGAAGTAGAATTGTACACGATATTGTGTTCGACAGTACTGGATGCGAGGTGGAGCCAAGAGTTAGATCAGGCGTTCAGCGATTGTTTGAAGGGATCCTCCTCATTAGTCACGATGAAGACCACTACCACGTTGTCCACACCTGCTCCTATACCGATACCAGATGCAAGTGCGCAGTCATCCGCAACATCATCGGATCTCAACGCAGAATTAAATCAGTTGCTTGGGGTTACAAATTCGGACGACACCACTGGTACCATCTCGCAGTTTATCTGCAGACAGACCCCCACCGGCTTATCTACGCTGCGATCGGAAGGCGAGTGTGGCTTCGAGCTTCTGAAATTGGAGGTATTTCCAGTAGCCGAAATATCCCAGTTACCGAAGGAGAGGTGGTGGACTGTAGCATCTACGCGGAGTCTGTTTCTAATGCAATCACCTGTGGATCCCTTGAAGATTCAGATCGACAAGATACTGCTGGAGGGAACAAAGCGTCTGGTTCAATTAAAAAGTGTGAAAAAAGAGACGCGAAAACAAAGTTCATCCAGTGGTTACAAAAACACCCGACAGCACCCGTACTACACGTGATCAACACCCCGGCTTGGATCGATTCACCATACTGCTTCTGGGACATGAAACTATACAGCAATAGACAGTGTTTGGTTATCTTTGCAAAATTTTTAATGGAGAAGAGTTTCATAGATATTTGGAATTACAGTAAAGACTTGCTTTCAACTTACAACGCGCCAAACGGTGACGTTGCATCCTATTACTATTCCTTGGAGGATAGTTGTTCTCTCTTGATCGAATTATTGAACTTTCAATTTAATGCAAATGAGCAAACAATAAGTAAATTTTTAATAGACTTGTTAGCAGTGTTGGATAACAACTGCTAACTGGGTACAACTGTCCGAACACAGATTCCACACTATATTTTAAAACTAAACCCACAAAACCCAACAAACTATCATAATTATAAGTTTTCAAGTAATCTAACGCAAACTCTGAAGCACTATGACAAAAAAAACAGCTCACCCTCGTTAACGTTAGAAATATATTCATAGGCAGATTTTTCTTTAAAAACCAATTTAGTCTTGATTCTGAACCGCAAGAGTGAGGACGAATTTCAAATAAAAAATAAAATAGTATTAAGTATTTGATTTTGTTCTTTTTCCTATTAAAAATCACTCGACCCCAAAAACCGATAATTTCGGAGTTCGCAGTTCGTAGTTGGTGTTGTAAAATCGTTTTACACAAGTGTCGATTATTTAAATTTCCATCTGTTATTTGTGTACAAATCCCTTGTACCTGTGCATTAGGAAGCGATAGGTGCGTTTTGGCCGTTGGCAAATTAGTTCGTTAAATCTGGAGAGTCCGTTGGCTCGTTAAATTTGTCACAGCCTCGAACCCGGAGGAGGCTACCAACGGCCAGTAACGTACTTATTGTTTTCGCAAAAGTCACGTTCGTCAACGAACTTTTGACGTAGGTCAAATTGTGATTTTTCTTTTCAGATGGCGGCTGCAAGGAGAGAAAAATTACGAATGCTATCCTTTATATGATGGCCAAGGACAACCTGCCTTTGAACACGACAGAAAAGGATGGTTTCAAGTACGTAATGAAAACTGTTTGTCCTCTATACAGGGTGATTCACGTAGCCCGTCCATTAGAAGTTTTTCAACTTCCAGTTGGATTAAAAATTTGAAACTTGGAAGGCAGGCATTATCAGTCATGCTCATTCTATCTAAAATATTTTGAGCTCTCTAGCTATACAGGGTGTGCGAAAAGTCGGTATCAACTTTCTTATTTTAAATGGAAACGTACCATTTTTTCTACATGGTCTAATTGGTCTTCCAACTCTGAGTTTTTATAATATTTGTTATATAAACTTATTTGACAATTTTTGACATTATGTTAATTTATGTGAAAAAAAAGGTCGATGTGGTAGCTTACGAAAAAATTCGTATCTGGCAGACGGTTTTGAATTTATGAAAACCAATTTGTAAAGTACTTAGTTCGAAGTCCACACTAACTTCTGATATCTTAATGGAAGTTCCATTTTGTACCGTATGGGCGCAGACAGTTTTCAAATATCGCACCCAAAAATGGTCAAAAAGTCATTTTTTTCAAATGGCACCTACAGACTTTTTTTACATCATTCGATAGAAAATTGTATTTTGGGATGAGTCACTTAAGCATTCCCTATACGTAACTTCATCCCCTATCAAATTAAAAATTAAAATCCAGAAATTCCATCAATCCTGCCAAGAGATTTTTTTAGTTTTTCAAGTATGCCATGGAAACAAAAGACAATTGCAACATTTTAATTATGAAATGAATATGTTACTAATTTTATAAAAAAAAAAACAGCAACAAAAACTACCAAAATTCTAATGTAAGTGTTCAATGTGAGCACCATTTTGATTACTACATACATTCTATTAATCCATTTTCAACAGATTGTGTACCTCTTTTATTTTCGTTGGGACCAAGACTGTCGAATGCTCTTATTATCTCCAGATCTTACCTCATTAGACTTTTATGTTTGGGGTCGAATAAAAGATTTAGTTTATACTTCACCACCTTGCAACATAAAGGAATTAAGCGGGAGAATAATAAGAGCATTTGGCAGTCTTGACACCAACGAAATAAGAACAGCTACACAATGATATAAAATGAATGTAGTAATCAAAATGATGCTCACATTGAACATTTACATTAGAATTTTGTTAAGATGGTTCTTGATAGTTTTTGTTGTTGTTGTTTTATGAAATTAGTAAGATATTCATTTCATAATTAGATTGTTGCAATTGTCTTTTGTTTCCATGGCATACTTGAAAAACCAAAAAATCTTGTGCAAAATTGATGAAATTTCTGGATTTTAATTTTTAATTTGATAGGGGATGAAGTTAGGTATAGGGAATGCTTAAGTAACTCATCCCAAAATACAATTTTCTATCGAGTGGTGTAAAAAAAATCTGTAGGTGCCATTTGAAGAAAAATGACTTCTTGACCATTTTTGGTTGCGATATTTGAAAATTGTCTGCGCCCATATGGTACAAGGTGGAACCACCATTAAGACATCAGAAGTTAGTCTGGGCTTTGAACTAAGCACTTTACAAATTGGTTTTCATAAATTCTGAACCGTCTGCCAGATACGAATTTTTTCGTAAGCTACCACATCGACCCTTTTTTTCACATAAATTAACATAATGTCAAAAATTGTCAAATAAGTTTACATAACAAATGTTATAAAAACTCAGAGTTGGAAGACCAATTAGACCATGTAGAAAAAATGGTACGTTTCCATTTAAAATAAGAAAGTTGATACCGACTTTTCGCACACCCTGTATAGCTAGAGAGCTCAAAATATTTTAGATAGAATGAGCATGACTGATAATGACTGCCCTTCAAGTTTCAAATTTTTAATCCAACTGGAAGTTGAAAAACTTCTAATGGACGGGCTACGTGAATCACCCTGTATAAAATGCCCGGTAGAAATAAGGTAACATCACTGATAGATGACAAATACGACATGTTATCAAATGTTATAAAAATAGATTAGCCATGACTGAATATTTTTCCTTAACAACAGACGTGTGGACGGAAACAATGAACAGTAAAAGTTTTTTAGGTTTAACTTGCCACTTTCTAGAAAATTTAAAATTAAATTCTGTTGTAATAGGGGTGGAGGAATTGGATAAAAGCCACACATCGGAATATCTATCATCACGGTTAGTTCAACTATGCGAGACATGGAATATTTCTCAAACTAAAGTAACTGCAGTAATTACTGATAACGGCGCAAATATTGTAAAAGCAATAACTTTGGCTCTCGGGAAGGAGAAACATCTTCCTTGTTTTGCACACACCCTCAATCTAATTTCAACAAAAACAACAGAAAATCTTCAAATTAACCAAATTTTAGATAAAATTAAATTGGTAGTGACTCATTTCAAACATAATAATAATGCTGCAGCAGATGAATTAAGAAAATTGCATCCCCCTGGAAAAATATTAAAACTAGTTCAATCCGTTCCAACAAGGTGGAACTCCACATATTTTATGGTGGAGCGATTTTTACAATTAAGAGACTATGTTGCACCAATTCTGCTCAAAAATCCTAAGTCTCCAATTATGTTGTCAGCTGTAGAATTAGAAGTAGCTGCGGAGATGTTAAAAATCTTAAAACCAATAGAGAAAGTCTCTACCAAAATTTGTGGTGATAAATATCTAACGTCCAGTAAGATTCCGCAGTTTTATTTGAGGGACTCGAAAACTACCCCAATGCCCGTAAATTTGTATCGCAATTGCCGTTTTCTAGGATAACGAATAGTTGTTTACTTACGGGCAAATTTTGGTGCTATTTCTCGCCCACTTCACTTTGCTCAACTAATTATGATACTAAACTACACTAACTACAGTATAAAAAAAAAACGATAAACAAATAACTAAACTACACAACCACCACAAAACGGAATAATTTAGTGATGACTTATCCCATTGATTCTGTTTAGACGGGCTCGCTCCGCATCTGTGAATGCTTACCGCTGGCTTCTCGTCATTCCCCCTGGGCAGGTTCTATGACCCTTTTTTTGTAAAATGTTGGGATCATATCTTCCTACATCGCAGTGACCCCAGCTTTCCTCTTCGATGCAATACAATGCATCCTCTGAAGTTGTAAGTATACATTTTTAGTGAGTAGGATTTTACAGTATTTTTACACTGCAAATATTACAGGGATGCATTCTTCGGCACCGAACTGGAAAATTATTGTACTTAGGAATACATAATAAATATTGTACGATATGTTCAAAATCTAATGCCCTAAACATTGAGCCAACCGTACACACTTGTTTCAAAAACTGGACAGGCACTTCAACTTCTATGGAGTCCGACATTATAGTTGAAGGTTTTCGAAAATCGATGGAAATTCACGGGGTGATCTTTAAAAGATTAATAGGTGATGGCGATAGCAGCATTACGAAAAAATTATCCGTTGCAAAACCATATGGATATGATTTGGTTGAGAAAATTGAATGTCGCAATCATCTATTACAAAATTTGTGCAAAATTAAAAGCAGTGACCAAGAAAATAACAAGTGGTAAGAATTTTGTGGTACCTGTTATTTTAAGAAAATACCTAGAAACAAATATAAAGAGACTGAGGATAGATACCGAAAAACACCGAAAAAGTGAAAATAATACAATGGCGCAGAAAATATCTAACTTACAAAAGGACTTTTTAAATAGTAAATTTTTTTGTGATACAAACATGCTGTGATACATAATTTCATGATGTATAAATTCTTCATGATGTACAAATTTCTTTAGGATGTATAAATTTTTTCATTATGTAAAAATTTTGTATATCTTTTTTGTGATACATACATGCTGTGATACATAATTTCATGATGTATAAATTCTTCATGATGTACAAATTTCTTTAGGATGTATAAATTTTTTCATGATGTAAAAATTTTGTATATTTTTTTTGTGATACATACATGCTGTGATACATAATTTCATGATGTATAAATTCTTCATGATGTACAAATTTCTTTAGGATGTATAAATTTTTTCATGATGTAAAAATTTTGTATATTTTTTTTGTGATACATACATGCTGTGATACATAATTTCATGATGTATAGATTTTTTATGATGTACATAGGGTAAAGTGGTTAAATACGCCCCAGCGGGGAAAATGCCCCACTTCATCAAAGTCCAACTTCTGTGTGCGAGATGACAGCACCAGTTGCAAAAACCAAAGGAACAAGATGACTTTAGATTGTTGCAAACTGCTGCGTGCACATTAAGCTTGTTATCCGTCAGATAAAAAAGTGAATAAGTGAAAGTGTAAGCTGAGCAGTCTCGAAAATTTACGGGTAAGTACCATCCGCAATTAATTGTGCTTCGGCGCAAAAGTTTTTGCAAAATTGGACAATGTTGTGGGTAACTACGGAACATAACCTATCAAACGCCATGTGCACCTCTTTGTTAATGCAATCCTTCAGTCAGTGAGGAGCTGGGGCGTTTTTCACCAAGATTTGGGAAAAACGCCCCACAGAATGTAGGGAGAAAAAGCCCCGCCTAAAAGATATTATTTCAACTTAATTGTTGTACTTTTTAGCATTCAAAATGGGGAAGAAATACGTGAGAACAACAACTAGAGCTAAATGGAGCGAGGAGGCATTAGAAGAGGCGATGGAGAAGATAGCTACCGGTCAAATGGGCACAAATGAAGCTAGCAGAGTGTATGGAATTGCTTCGCGTACCATCAGAAGGCATTTAGCAAAAGAAAATGCAAAGATACACCTTGGTCGCTGTCCAGAATTGGGGTTTGAACACGAAAAACGGCTTGTTAAACACGTAAAAGCTCTTGAAAAAGTGGGTTTCGCTCCAGATGCAACTGGATTGAAGAAAATGGCATTTGAATTTGCAGAAAAACTTCAAATTGCTCACAGATTTTCAAGAGAACACCGATCTGCTGGCAACGATTGGTTCCGGGCATTCCTACGTCGCAATAAGGAGCTTTCAATACGCAAGTCAGAAGGTTTGTCTGTGGCCAGAGCCAAGGGTATGAACAGAACTGACGTAGAAAATTATTTTCAATTGTTGTTGGAAATTTTGTCTGAGAATGATTTGCTTGATAAGCCTGGAAAAATATTTAACGTAGACGAAACAGGAATTCAAGTGAATAATAAACCGGGCAGGGTAGTGGCCACAAAAGGTGCCAAAGATGTTTATTCAATAACCAGCACCGAAAGAGGTGAAAACATTTCTTTGATAGGCTGTTGCAATGCAGAAGGCTATTTCATGCCTCCTGTTTTGATATTCAAGGGGAAAAATAAGAAAGAAGAGTTCTCTGATGGACTTCCCCCTGGCTCAGACGTATTTATGAACCCCAAGTCTTCTTACATCAACAGTGAACTGTTCCTGAGGTGGTTCAAAAATCATTTTTTGCCAAAGAAAGGTCAAGGAAAAGCTTTTCTGGTTCTGGACGGACATGCATCCCATTGTAATACAATTGAGTTGTTAGATCTGGCTTCAGAAAACGATGTGGTGTTGTTATGTTTACCCAGCCATACCACCCAGGCACTGCAACCACTTGATAGATCGTTCTTTGGTCCCTTAAAAACCTACTTTTTTCAAGAAGCCAAGAACTGGATGGTACAACACAAAAATAGGAAACTCTCCAGAACAGTAATTTCCACATTGATTGGGAATGCATGGATTAGAGGAGCAACTGTAGCTAATGCAGTTTCTGGCTTCCGGGCTTGTGGAATTTTTCCCTACAATCCGCAAGCTGTTCCTGATCATTTCTTCGCAATTTCTGATGCAGCAACAGCAGCGGCAAATGAAACACATCCACAAACCGAAATAAACTCACCCATAGCATCCACTTCTGAAAACCGGAATGTCCAAGGGACCTTATCAAGTAATGAGGAAGAAGAAACTCCTTCAAAATTTCTTCTAGAAAGTAATCCTGTTCCTCATATTCCCATGGACGCTCCAAAACGGAAACAGTTTGCGTTGGAGTTGACGTCTCCAATCAATCGCGTAAAGAGGCGTCTTCTCCAAGAGAAGAAAGATGAGCGCCAATTGAAAACTAGTTCTAAAATTTCCGGTGAAGCTACGACATCTGCTCTTGGTCAAAAACCCAAAACAAAAATTAAAGTTAAATGAAAAAAAGAAAAAGAATAAAAATAATTGCAGCTTTTCTAGCTCCGAAAGTGAACCAGAGATGACTTCCTCAAGCTCTGATGAACTTTCTGATGAGGCGGAAGATTGTTGTGTTGAATGTAACGAGTATTATTATTCGACAAAATCTCGTTCGGACTGGATTCAATGCACAAAATGCGGAAAATGGCTCCACGAAACTTGCACCAGCTTTGAAGATATGTGCAACAAATGTGAATTATCGAGAAATCCCTAAAACAAGCAATAAATATATTTTTTTGTATTGGGGCGTATTTCACATAAGGTTAGGGAAAAACGCCCCACCTTGTTATTTTTTTAACAATTTTTTTTAGAATGTAGAAGTCAAGTTATCCAAAGATTTATTTTTTTAATTGAAGATTACTTATGTTATGTTACTCTGAAATAATAATATAGTGAAATAAATAATTATTTTTAAATTTGGGAATTTTTTTCAAAATATGGGGCGTATTTAACCACTTTACCCTATGTATGATAGAATCAGTAAAAGGAAAAATTGAAGTTAATCGGTTTTAATCAAGTTCTAAAGCGATATTAGCAGTATGGATAAACCACCTAACTCAGGGGTGGCCAACTCGCGGCGCGCGTGCCACATTGTGGCACGCCAAGGTACTAAGAGTGGCACTCGGACTGTCGCAAAAAATTAATTATTCCGATGCAAAAAATTCATGGAACATAAACACCCGGGTACCTTTTCATCTGTCAACTGACCGGTTTCAAATTTAAACCTTTTTAGTGGATGCGGGTGGAATAGTCTAAGGAGAAAAATATCTTTTCAATTTTTGATGAAGATATTACCCACTTCTCTCCTGAAACTCAAATCCAAATTATCGACCTACAACACCATACTGCGCTTAAAATTAAATATAAAGAGTAAATATCATCCGCAACAACAAAGATTATATTGAATTTTAGAAATTTGTGCCAATAAGTGACTTTCCAAATTTACACGACTTGGCACTTAGATATTGTTGCAGGTTTGGTTCAACTTACGTTTGTGAACAGATATTTTCGGTTATGAATATAATAAAAACAAAGTATCGTTCAAAACTAACTAACATTAATCTGAAGAATTTAATTTTACTATCTTCTTCCAAATTTAAAAAACATACAAATTCAAAAACCACATTAATTTTAGTTATTAATTATACTTCCCCAAAAAATTACCTACATATTTTTAATATTTATATTAATTTACTGTAGGTAATTAGTTGACTGTAAAACAGTAATAAAATAATGTATCCACATTTCTTTTTTTATTTAAACCCTTTATGATAATTAAAGAGAGAAAGAGTGGCACGCATAAAATTTGTAGTCTTGATATTGGCACGGGTTAGAAAAACGTTGGCCACCCCTGACCTAACTACTGCTCAAGGCAAAACCGCTCAATGCTCTCTGGTTGCTTGGCTTGCAGGAAGGGATCTGTCCCCCACTCTTGACCACCTCCGTTGACTTACGGCAGGAACCGTGGGTTCTGGAGGGGTGCACACAATGGGACTATTTTATGAAGCGCCGTTTGGGTCATAATTAATGCAAAATAATAATTGTTGGATTTTTGCGATAATAATGTGATGTAATAATATTCGTAATGAAACATCTAAGGAACCGAACGGAGTGTCAGCGGAATTCCTCCTATGAACCAGTTACCAAATTGACTTGTAACCATTGATTGCAAATCAAGTGCAATAGGTAATGAGTAACTGATTCAGCGGTCTACTTAAATGTAGGTAGATGTTTAAGTAAGCGCACCTCCCCGAATAGATATAATAATATCGGTGTGTGTGAAACCGCGCTAACGCTTTTATTTTGTTGCACATGCTGTATGTATACACTTTACTGAATCGATATGGCAGGAAACCTGACAAGTCAGGAATATTATGAAAGGAAAAGAGAGGAGGGCTGTCCATTATGATGAAGAAGAAGCAGAACGGCTTCAGAGAGATCCAAAAAGAAGGTAAGTTTCTTTACAGTTATACAGTTGTCACAGTGGTAATTAACTAACTATTTCTTTTTTAATCCCGGGCAGAAACTAAGATGATTCATTTGTCTGTAGCACAAGAAAAACTAAAGCGCCAGGAAACCGAAAAAGACGGCAATGTGTGGTATGTGTTTAATTCATATTTAAGTTTAATTGCCTGCAAAGTGGAATGTATTTCAGATGACATACAGAATCAACATGACCCAACAGCAAGAGAACATAGAATTGTTTGAAGCATCAACTCAGATGACAATTTTCACGCCCTGTTTAGGAGTGAAAAAAATATTCTCTCGGTAAAATTGCAGGACGCAGAAAGGAAGTACTGCACGTATGATCGGGAATTGTTGGCCATTTTTAAGGGCATCAAGCACTTTTTAGAGGGTCAAGAATTCACAGTCTATGCCGACCACAAGCCGTTGGTATTCGCTTTCATCAAGTTATTTGGAATAATTGCTGAAGAATTAAATGCGATATTCCATACTAACTTTAGTGGAAATCAGTGCAAGAACAAATGGCGCGTGTTGGAACGGGGATACAAAATACATAGACTATACTCTCCGGATGTAATGGGTTTTAAGCCTGGAAAACCACCCACAGAAAGGTGAGTTCTTCTTGAGATGTTAAAGTCAGAAAGCATTGATATTAAAGAGATTTGCGTGATAATAATGTCAAGATCTGTTAATGAGATATGAATATTATTCTTCTTTATTCTAAAGGACGTGAGTTAAAAATAGAGCCCAGAATGTTTGCTATAATGGTAATTGAGATGAGAATATACTTTTGTGTAACTGAATCTGACATGGCTCACACCATTTTCAAATATTTTCCACAACAGACGATGACTATGACAGAGAGTGAATTGACTAAAAGGCTCCTTAGTGTATCAAGAGCTTAATCATAAAGTATTTATTGTCCTGCGTTGGCAAATATAGAATTTAAATCTTGGAACTTCCAATGAAGTTAATTGCCTACTAAACCATTTTTGAGATGATACCCCTCCTTAGGGAAAAAAAGCGGCCACTAGTTCTTTTGAATCCGTTGGACTATAGCCGTGTCCGTATTTGTGCCCCTATCAATTTATCCAAAAACAGCCATGGCTGTGTTTTACAAATTTAAATCAACCAAAGACTATTTTACCGTGCCACTGGATCAGTGTTACATTTCAGCAAACAAGCCATTATGGATCAGCGTAAACATGGCGGCAAGGACCAATGCTGAAGCATTAGACAACCGCCCAAGGGAGTCCTGACGAGCGTTTCGTGGCCATGACATATGCCAGAGATTGGTGACGAAGGCTGGAAGATTGCATGGTAGCGAAAGAGTTCTATACGCGGCACATACTGTTTAGAGTAGAATTAAGTTTAGGTTAGAAAGTTTGTTTATGATATTGACGTTAAATGAACGTTCTTGTCAATCACAAACCGAAGCAGTAATTTATTTAGCCCGCACAACCCTGGTATTATGCTCTCTCCCCTCACGTTTCAAACTCCTGCTGAATATTTTGAGAACCAGTATTGCAAAGTTAATCATTTAACTTCATTATCACTAAGTGATCAGTTTCATCAGTTACATTTTCAAGGAAAGTTAATCAAAATGGAGGCATTGGAAAATGCCCGCACGCCTTTAAAGGCAGCTTTGACTCGCATTGGCACTTACGTCAAAGGGTTTGATTCCGGGCGCGACTCCGTGGAACAACTCGAGGCGAGAAAAAGTTGATCTTCCGCAAGTTCGTGAGGAATTTGAAAAGATTCAAAATAAAATTGAAAATTTAGAGGCAGACGGCAGCCAAACAGACGAGATCGCAAAATTTGAAACGCAGTATTACGATTTCATGGCAGCGTTTATGGCCAAATTAAAGGCGTGTCGAAGAATCAACGACGAAAAGGATTTCTTAAATTTTGCTGATGCAGCTGTTCAGCATGTTCCAGACTTTTCTAGAAGTTGGAGTAGCAACTTCTACCTACTACCCCTTCTTTGCCACTGTAATACCCCCCCCCCCCCCCGGCATATTTATTTTGTATATAGGTGAGGGTTTCTTTACCAACAGTCTCTTTCGGACCGTAGCTTTCGCGTCAAAATTGATGGTATCAGATCAACCAGTCGCCCCCTGGCGGCTGGGGTACCACAAGGATCAGTACTCGCGCCGCAGTAGTTCAACATTTACATCTCAGACATGCCTCAGCCCGCGACAGTTGAGTTTGCTCAGTACGCCGACGACACCGCTATACTCGCGCGCGCCAAACATGCGTTCCAGATTTCAAATAAGCTCGAAAGAGCTTTGGAAAATCTGGAAACATGGTATCGCAAATGGCTCATTAACGTCAATGCAGCCAAAAGTACTGCAGTCCTTTTCACACGTCGTAACCTAGTAACACCGGATAGAAAATTGAGCATCTTTGGTGAGCCCATCCAGTGGCAGGCATCAGCCAAATATCTGGGGGTCACCCTGGACAAGCGATTGACGTTCGCCAAGCATATTGAGACAGCCAGAAACAAGGCGCGAGGATGTATCGCCCAACTTTATCCACTGCTCTGCCGAAAGAGCAGATTGTCACCGCGAAATAAATTACGACTTTTTACCACAATTATCAGGCCCATAATGACTTATGCGTCTCCCGTCTGGAGTCACGCAGCGTTTACGCATATAAACAAAATTCAAGTGGTCCAAAACAAGTCCCTCAGATTTGTTTTCGACGCACCCTGGTTTGTTCGAAACAACCAGCTACATAAAGACGCGAGTATTAAATACATCAATGAACATCTCAAAGATGTCGCGATAAAGTTCTTTGCAACAGCAGCTGACCACCCGAACCTCCTCGTTCGTAGAGCCGTCGACTACGGCGAGGAACCACCCTATCGATTAAAACGGCCGAAAATGGTTTTAAACGGGTAAAACCATCCGCGTCAACTCGCAAACCGCGAACCGCAACACACGACATTGACTTAGGTTACACACATTTCCACACCGCGAGCGCTTTCTCCTAACAGTCTCTTAATAATGACTTGGGTTTTTAACTCATTTTTCATCCGATGTAACAATTAAACTTAGGATGTAAGATAATATGTTGGAAATATTAAGATAATTAGATACATTTTTCAAATAGGCGCTAATTTGTAAATAGTTAAGGAACACGTTAATGTTATAAGTGTTAGAGACAGGACAAGGTAGACATTGACGATGCAACCCCGAAGGCACCCCATCCTGGAACCGCACCCGCTCCCCGCTGATGACGGTACTCCAGGCACCACACCCCGCCACTGGAGAGTACCGCGAGAGCGCGCCGGTACAGCCGGATATCATCGGGACTGGACGAACACGGAGACGAGAGCAAAGGGAGACCAAGGGAACGGAGTCAGTCGATTAGTAGCTTTCCGATTGTTCTTTACGAAGACAAATGTGATGTAATTCTGGTGCACCCCCAATTAAATATTGTAAAGACACTCGTGTCTCAATTCAACCCTTACAAACGCTTACATCAGAAGTGAGATTCGAAGCCAGTTTTTTTTTCTGCCCCTCGCTCGCCCACCCCCCATAATGGGTAGCCCCCAGCGCTACACCCCCTTGACTCCTCCACGTCGTCCGGAACGCCACCCACACGGACATGACTCTAGGTCCCGGACTCCACGGCCGCGACGCCGTGACTCAATCACGCCACGACGCGATCATCACTCTTCTAGGTCCAGGTCTCGGTCTAGGATTTCCCGTCGTCGGCGCCAAGAGTCCGTCTTTTCTGATCGACAGCACCGTTCGAGGTCCCGGACCCCCAAACGACGTCGAGAGCGAACTACTCCACGACGACGTCGTTCCTCAACCCCGAGAACCAACCGACAAGACGTTGAAACTGTTGAAAAACCAATTGCTCTTTCGAATGACGCCAAAGGTCAGTCCGCTCTAGTTTTAGACAATAATTGTTTAGTCTCGCAACTGTTGAGTGCCCAAAAGTATGCGTTTGGGATGTCCGTCAAAGATGCCGACATTGACTCTTTTAATCCGCTCCGCAACAATGTTGAGCGATGGTTGGCCAAAATTGACGAGCATGCACGAATTTATTCCTGGGGAGACACGTACATTTGCCACCTCGCCATTAATAAGTTCAGAGGCGCCGCACAAACCTGGTACCGCAGTCTCAACGAAGTACCCCCTACGTGGAATGCTTGGAAAACCCTTTTGCTGAAATCATTTCCCCCCATGAGAGATTTGCATGCGCAGATGACAACGATGCTAAATTTTAAACCCCTCAGAAACCAAAACTTATTTAATTATACCTACGAAAAGTTGGCTCTTATTCGTAAAATGCACCTCGATCTTAGCTCCTCCGATGAAGTGAATTTAATTGTGGGTAGCATTGACGACCCCAACATCAAACTCGCCGTTACGACAGCAAACATTACCGATCCTGCAACTTTGGCCGCACATTTAAAATACCATTCAATACCTAGCAGTAGTTTTTCTCAAGAGCAAACCAACTCCAAAAAATCTCCATACCCTTCTAAATTCGGATCTCGATTTGACAACAGTCGAAATCGCCGACCTTTTCATTCCTCCAAAGATGAAAACCGAAAAACATGTTTTAATTGCGGCAAACCCGGTCATTATGCACGCCAATGCAACGGCGTGAGAAACACAACACCCAACTATCGAAATGCTGACTCCGTAACTACATCGCAACCAGCGACGGTGACGAATCGTAGACCAAATAACTTTTCAAAGGGATCACCATTAAAATGCCGCTACTGTAACCTTGAGGGCCACACCGTCGACAAATGTTTTAAGAAGAAACGCGAACAAAATCAAGCGCAATGACAACCAATACGCGCGATTTGCCGTGACGTCAGCCATTGGTGTAAGTTAGGGACTGTATCTAAACACTAGAGGTGCGGGTTTTGTAAATTTTTGCGGTCCAGTCCGACCCGGGTCCGAACTTTATGAACCCAACCCGACCCAGGTCCGACTCCGGTCCAGCCAGGTCCGAGATTTGAAAGTCCGAGTCCAACCCGCAGCAGGTCCGGTCCGAGCCCGTTGGGTCCGAGTCCGTTGGGTCCAAGTCCGAGCCCCGTAGGTCCGAACCCGACAGGTCCGAGTCCGACAGGTCCGAGTCCGACAGGTCCGAGCCCGATAGATCCGAGCCCGACAAGTCCGAATATCTGAGCTTTGCTACTATACGGGTTCAAATTTCAAAGTCAGCCATTTTACAATTTATTCTAGTATTGAAACATTGGCAAATTAGCAATTGTAAACTATTTTTATGGTAATCTATCATATTAATCAACGGACAACAATGTATAATATTGAACAAAAACAACAACCAGTCATCATTCATGTTGTATTACACTATTTTAATTAATATTAAATGTAATTAGATTAGATAGTACCAATATTTATCATTCGTAAAAGAACATCGGTAAAATCGGTGACCTGGTTGATTTGGCGGGATAAAGAACCGCCACGCCAAATCACCAAGTAGTTTATAGTTTATACCAATGCGGCGGAGGCAAATGACATCACATCTGCCGTCCAAAGCAAAGATCGTAAAATCATAACCGCGACGAATTAGGAACGCCAATGCCGACAAATAAAGAACTCTCCATCCAACCTCCAGTAAGTTATTTACAATATTTTCGGCTTATTCAAATGTGCTCGTTTTGTGCTCAATTGTGCCGATGTTTATTTCAATTGTATTAATTTGTTAATAACTAAAAAACTCATATTTTACTTCAATCACCGATTTCTAAAGTCGAAAATAAAGAAACTTAAAAGAAAGGCAAATTTTTCTTATACTGTCTTTTACGCTGGAAATGACTACTACTTTGTTTCTTTAATAGAAACTACAATTTCTTTAAAGAAGTAGTCTTGACGATCATCAAATTCTTTGAATTTGTCTGAAAACATTAAATTTTGTGACAAAACGAAAATTAAATAATGCTGTAGATATTCTCACCTGCAGATGAAACCGTAGTTTACAAATTATTTTTGTTATCAAATACGACCTTCTCATTCCCCTTCATCATTACGCCATAAGACGTAAAATTATGCTACCCTTGTTTTATGCAGCTGCACTCAAACTTTTTTCTGTGTGTTTAATTTAATGTAGGAAACACAAGTAAATAAACTTTAGTTTTTTGTCAGTACAATTGAGCACAAAACGAGCATAATAAAATAAATTGAAAAATTGATAAATAATGTTAGAAAACGTGGCGCTGGTGGTTATTTACCTCGCAAAGTAAATTTAAATTTTCTGTAGTTTAAATACGAGTACAATAAGAAAAATTTCGACACAATTGAGCACAAAAAAAAGTTAGTTACAAGATTCCTTTCTATCCCATTTCCACATTTAACATGTGCCGAATTGGAAGTTGTGGAGACCTAATGCAAGTCAATTCAGGAAGCAATAAAATGAATGAAAAAAAAACATAAAATTTGGCGTGCTCTACCCTAATTTTATGCACCTGCATTTCAACTTTTCTCTGCTTCTTTATTTGATCTTTAGAAAATAAATTAAACTAATTTTAGTTTTCTGTCTTTTAAAAATGACCACAATTGAATAAGCTAAAAAATTGTAAATAACTATCAAATGAGCGGCCGGCGGTCAAGTTAACGTGCGAAGTAAATTTTATTTTTTTGTCCTTTAAAAACAAGCACAATTAAAAAAATGGTAGGCTGGCGGTAAACTTGGCCCCCGAACTTGATTTCAGTTTTTTAGTCATTTAGAAATGAGCACAATTGAAAAGAAAAGCAGCACAATTGACCACAAAACGAGCACAATTGATGAGAAGAAGAAAAAAATAAAAATTCGAAAATTTCGAAGGAAATATTCAACAATACGTTGTCGAAATTCTGAAGTGTTCCCCTGTCCTCCCCCATAAGAAAGAACTGACAGTTACGTATAAACCATTTCCGAACTATTTCAATAATTGCGTTGTTTTATCAATTACAAAAATAAAATTATAACACTGTCAGAATCAGTAGATTGAAAATTGAATGCAAAGTTTCTGTAAAAAAATTTTAAAATTTGTACTTTTTAGCGTTGCTTCTGCCATGTTTAATTAGAAATTCAAATTTCAAAATGCCAGTACAGGATTACCACAAAAAAGTTTATGAAAGAGATTCTTGTTAAAAGCGCTTGCTACATTCAGATTTTCATCATTTTACTAATGTTTTTACTAATTTTACTAAACATAAATTTGTAAATAAGCAACATGTTTTGAATTCTTATGGCACAACAAACATTTGTGGGGTACTTCAACAATTTTTATTTTTCAGTGCGTAGCGAGATCATTTTTTAAATGCTTTCTGAGGCCAGAAATCACTACGTCGGCAAACTTAAATTGACCTAGACTAATTCGGACCCTTTAAAATTACGACCCAAAATTCATAGGAACCGCTAACGAACAATCTTGCATGACTTCCTCCCTCACTAGCTGTGCCACTTTTCTTGGGGTTGGTTCAAGTTTTATATCGCGCGACATTGTTAAAAGTGTTATTTAGTTATTTTTTACGTTGTCCTTAAATTGTAATAATTAAATTCGACATGGAACATATGGATGCGAACGCAATTGCAAAAATTTATTTGACTCAACCTGACCGCATAAAAGTGATCGAACGCGAATCAGGAAAAAGTGAAATTTGGAAATCATTTTCTGTTATTGCAGTTGATGAAAAAACTGTGTTAAATGTTGTGATGTGCAAAAACTGTAAAAAGTGTTTCAATTATAAAGCTTCTACTGGATCATCTCATTTGAAAAGACATTTAACAAATTGCAAAAAAGAAAATGTTGCTGCAGCACCCGGGCAAACCAAGGTTACTTCATTTTTGAAACACAAAGTTCCATTGGAGGCAAAGAAGCAATTGAATAAAAAAGCTGTAAAGTTTATTTGCGTGGACCTAAGACCTATCAGCATATTTCAAGGCAAAGGCTTTAAGGCAAGTTATTTTTTTTTTTAATTATTTTTTTTATTGCTAAATCAGCAAAAACTATTAAGTATCTAAACTAAATACCTATTAAGCAGAATTTGGCGGCACCTAGACCCAGATATAAATTCAAAATACCGGATGTTCATTTTGAGAGAAAACGGGCATTTTCTCCTAAACTACACACTTTATGTAAAAAATGTTTAATGAAAACTATTGCACAAAATACAGTCTTCTCAAATATGCTTTTCAATATTTTTATTCACTTGTCATTTAATCAGAAATGATATCAACTTTATTATTTCAAATGGCAACACATTATTTTTTTACCAATTTCTGGTAGGTAGATAATTTAATTCTGAATCCAACAATGTATTACAAAGGGCTTGTATAAGAAAAATTTTGAGAAAAATGACTGAATGTGAAATTACAATTTTTCGGCGCAGCCGTACTTGATAATGTGAAAAGTTCTCACGCCGACACACAGGTAAAAAATAAGATAGAGGAATTATGGAATTATTGTTGAATGCAAATGACATTGACAGTGACAAGAAAATGACGTTTCTGCTCGATTTTGAATAATAAGACTCCGTTAACGCTGTTTGGAGGAGATGTGCTATGTGCATGGAATAAAATGGAATGCAGTTCGAACATTTATTTTAGAGCCATATCATTTGCACTTAACAATAATTCTATAATCGCTCTATTTTATTTTTTACCTGTGTGTCAGCGTGAGAACTTTTCACATTATTAAATTGTAATTTCACATTCAGTCATTTTTCTCAAAATTTTTCTATTACAACAACCCCTCTGTAATACGTTGTTGGATTCAGAATTAAATTATCTACCAGAAATTGCTCAAAAAATAATGTGTTGCTATTTGTAATAATAAAGTTGATATCATTTCTAATTAAATGACAATTGAATAAAAATGCTAAAAAGCATATTTGAGAAGACTGTATTTTGTACAATAGTTTCCATTAAAAACTTTTTTCATAAAGTGTATAGTTTAGCAGAAAATGCCCGTTTCCTCTCAAAATGAACACCCGGGATATTAAAATGTTATTGCTCTTTCTTAAAATGAATCAATAAACAGAACTTTTTCGTAGTTATTTTATTTTAACGTTGCTATAGAATAACTATTCTTCATTTTCAAGACTGATAAAAGGTATAATGAGACATTTTTAGTAATAAATTAATATCTGTTGCTGGAGAGTACTGAAGTCATTTTTACCAATTAATATGAAGCGAGCAATTAAACTTTTTTTTGGATAATAGACCTACTGTTCCATGGCAACCGAAAAAGTGTAATTGATGTAAAAACGAAAGAAAATTTTTCTTTTACCACGTATTAAGAATCAATAAATTAAATTCAGGTAAGAAGGAGTAATGTGCTTCACATTAATTATTTTTTGAAATTAAGACAGTTCTTTAGGGTGCTTATTCCAATACGGAAGCAGTTTCAAAAACTACTTTATTAGTAAAAAATGGTTAATTATTTGTTTCCTATTACCTACTTTTGAAAATTAGGAATTGTTATTTTGGAACAGTTTTTATGAATGCTATTGGATATTTCAAATTTTCAATATTGTATATCTTGTTATAGGAGTTTGGACAAGAACTTATTAATGTCGGTGCTAAATACGGTCAAGTTAACATCACTGATGTCTTGTGTTCAAGAAAAGTTTTAACTGATTCGTATTTGGACCAAGAGTTTAATACATTAAAAGAACGAATTTCATCGGACTTGAAACCGTTATTGAAAAAGCATCTGGCATTTACAACGGATTTTTGGACTGATGATACTAGAGGACTATCTTATGTGACATTAACGTGCCATTTTATTAATGAAGACTGCGTTCTTAAACATTATTTATTAAGTTTGGAACATCACGACGAAAAGAAAACCGGAGATAATATACGTAACATGCTATTTGGGATAATCAAGGATTTCTTCAATTTAAGTAACCGGGAATTAACATCATTTATTGACTCCAAACATTTTACATTTATTACGGATAATGGGAGCAATTTAGTGTCCGGACTAAAGTCGTTCAAAAGAATATCTTGTGCAGCTCATAACTTAAATTTAGCTTTTGAATACTTCATGAAGAATTTGGATGAACATCATGAATATACATTGTGCGTACAAAAGTGTAAAGAAGTGGTTGGTTATTTTAAAAGAACGGGATTAAACTCAAAACTGCCTATTACATTGAAACAAAGTGTACCCACAAGATGGAACTCTGTCCTGTATATGCTGGAATCCGTATTTAATTCCTTCGAGGCAGCAGGTGAACTTTTAATTGAAAAAAATGAAGAGCATCGCTTGAATGCAATTGACAAGGACACCCTTCTTGAATTAATAACCTTATTAAAGCCACTGGAAATGGCGACAAAGGAGCTTTGTTCCGAAAATCTTCCAACATTACAGTTGGTGCTTCCGTGGAAGATCAAAATTGAAAACGAATTAGAAGCAGTGGATGCTGATTCTTATGTATTAACTGAAGCAAAAGAAAAATTATTAGAAGGAATGCAACAAAAATTTGTGTATGGCGAAGTTCATCAATTTGCTACATTCTTAGATCCTAGGATGAAACAGTTTAAAAATATATATCCAAACGCAGAGGATCGAAGATCAGTCTATGAAAATATCAAAAGTAAATTACAAAATTACAGTCAGCTAACATTGTCTCAAGTAACTGCATCTGATCCGCAACCAGGCACTTCCACACAGCATCATCCAACTCCCTTCGAAGCAGACTTACCATCACCCAAGAAATATTCATTAAATTCTTTATTCGACGATCCCCATACAGACATATTACCAAAACAAGATGAATTTGAGAGATATCTGGAATTAAGAAATTTTGAATCCGATTTAAATATTTTAGAATTTTGGGCCAAAAATAAACAGGACTTTCCAAAATTATTCGAATTCGCCAAGGATGTTTTGTCTATTCCAGCCACATCTACATCAAGTGAGAGATCTTTTTCAATTTCAGGGCACACACTTCAAAAACGACGCAGTCAATTAAAACCATCCACAGTTTCAAAAATCTTGTTCTTAAACTATAATTACTTCAAATAAATTACTTGTCAAATGTAGATATTAACCATAAATAAAGCTATAATATAGTTTTGCACATACCCCGTAAATAAAGTCTTATATTTTAATTATTGTTAATCGTTTTCACAATTATTTATGTTCAAGATTTTTTAACAAGTACATATGATATACTTAAAATTTATAAAATAGTCTGTTGTTATATTTTATATATTAATTTTTATCGAATACGTCATTATATCATCCATAATTAATTACAGATATTCTTAGTAACATTGTTTATTTTTTTAATTTAACGACATTTATTATTGCAATTTACAATATCTGGTTTAGCCATAGCCATAGCCCGGCCCGGCAGCTCAGGTCGGACCTGCCAACCGTACTTCGGACTTCGGGCTTTCCGGACTCGGACTGGAGAGTCCGAGTCCGTTCAGCCCGGTCCGAACCCGAGTCCGTTCAGCCCGGTCCGAACCCGAGTCCGTTCAGCCCGGTCCGAACCCGAGTCCGTTCAGCCCAGCCCAGGTCCGGTCCGACTTCCCCCCAGGGGCCTCTCATGTCGAGAGGTACGGGTATTGGCGAACCCGGGGTGCCCTAGCTATCGGGTGGACGGACGCGGTCCAACCCGATTATAAACCGTAACTGAAGCCTGGGCTCCAGCCACTTCCGGAAAGCGTGCCGGGGGTACGTTGCACAGGGACCTGAGGCCGGGGGGCCTGCCTTAATTGGCCGGCTCGCGAGGAGAACGCCTCTATAAAAAACCGACAGCGAAGTCGTGAAAACCTGCAGGGCACCTGGCGCACCCTGCAGTATAAATGCCTTCTCCGGGGGATAGGCGTCACCGTCGGAGCGACCACCCCTTCGTCCTAGAATCGTGGGAAAAAGATGGAAGATGAAAACACAAACAAACACCAAAACCAAAAAAGAGACATAGGAAACAAAGAAGACAACACAGGCAATAAATGGACAACGAATGAAGAGGAGGAAGAAATGAAAAATCCCTTTGCAAAAAATCCAAGCATAGCAAGAACCCCACCTCCGCGCCGAAAAGAGCTAGGTATAAGGGAACAGCCTCCGAACACAAGCAAAGAGGAGAGAAATCTAGGTGGTAGAGAAGAGAACACAGGGAACAAAGGAAACGCAACCGGAAAACGGAAACTGGAAGAAAGTCCTGAAAAAATCTTAAAGCCTAGCGCGGCGATGGAAAAGCTGGAAAAGAAAATAACTTTTCTAGGAATATTCTGCAAGGACAACAGAAATGTTCATGGAGAGATCAAGACAGTAGCGGTTGCCCTTGAGGGACTAATGAATAGAATAATGAGAGATGAAATGACAACCAAGAAGGAACACCAAAGGTTGGAGCAAGAACTTGAAAAATTAAGGAAGCACGAAGAAACAAAAAGAAGAAAAGCCGAAAGTAAAGAAGCAAAATGCGAAACAAGAGAATGTCAAACGGAAGAAAAAAGAAAAGATAGCACGACAACGGAAAATAATCAAGATGAAACACAGTCTGGAAAAAATGCAAAATATAGTAATGAAGAGGAAAAAGGTATGCATAATAAAGGCACGCAAACAATGGATGAAGAGCAAGAACAGGAAAAAACCAGAAATATACAAAAAAGAATAGACGAGGTAGAAGAACCTGAAGACATAAAGGATCTTATACAAGAATACTGGCCGGAAAATGTATATAGAAACACCAGAATAGAAGAAGGAAACCCACTTAGTCTAGGGGCAAACAGCGATCAAGCGATATTTCTCCTCCCAAACGAAAATAAAATGGAGTATGGCATAGCAAAACAATATGGAGACAGATATCCTAATATAAAAAACCTGGAAGGTGAAGATGAGAGGATCACGGTTTTAAACCAAAAAAGTAAAATAAAACAAGGAACAGAAATAAAAGAAATGGAACAGTATGTATATAGAATCCATCTGAGAGACAGTACAGAAATTGAAGTGGCAAAGAAACTTAAACTTCTAGCCAAAGAAATGCTTGAAGTTAAAAGAGAAGAAGTGGCTATACACCAAATATCAAACATGGAAGATGGAAAAATTAGGAAGCTTGCGGAAATAGCGGGTAGAAAGATGGAAAGAAGAATAGTGGTTTATGTGAAGAAAAAAACAGCTAAAGAGAAATTGCAAAATGAAGACACCGGAAGAAGAAAAACAAGTAAACGAAACACAACGGAAGCGGTAATAGTAAAAGGTGGAGGAAAAAACATATGCAGAACTTCTGAAAACAGTGAAGGAACAAGTAGGAGATGCAGAACAAAAAAGAAGCATAACAACTGTAAGGAAAACAAGGAATAATGACCTGATAATAATATTAGAAGGAAAAGAACAAAAAGCCAGAGGGTTAAGAGATACACTTGTAGGAAAGCTGGGTAAAGAAAATGTGAAAGTCATGCCGGAAAGAAAAGAACAAGCAATGCTCTATGTAAAAAACATAGACGCAATCACGACAGAAAAGGAGATTGAGGAAGCATTTAAGGCCGAGTTAACAGAAGAAGAGGAGAACACTGTAGTACGGGTAAAATCACTAAGAGCGGACTACGGAGAGACCCAGAGTGCGATAGTTGCTATAACAAAGCAAACTGCAGAAAGGATACTAATAAGGACAAGAGGGAAAATAGGAATTGGAATGGTAAACTGTCAAATACGTAAATGGATAGAAATAGAAAGCTGCTATAAATGCTGGGGCACAGGCCATGTGGCACAAAGATGTAAAGGCAAAGATAGATCGGCAATGTGTCGGAACTGTGGACAAGATGGGCATCAAGCAATAGAATGTAGAGAAAAACAGCATTGTCCGTTATGTGAGCAGGATGGTCACAGAGCCAACACGGGAAGATGTCCTATATACCGAAAGGAGTTAAATAAAAACAACAGAGGGCGGACAGACCTGTAAAAAAGGCTGCAATAGAAGTAAAGAGACAGAAATGCGTAAGAAGATTACAGTACTACAGATTAATTTAAATAGAAGTCGCGCGGCCCAGGACATGGCTGTGGCGACAGCAAAAGAAGAGGGAGTAGCAGTACTTGTAATGAGTGAACCAAACAAAAATGTAGTTAGAAACAGAAAGGACTTTGTGTGCGACGATAAACTGGATGTGGCGATAAAAGTAATGAATCGGGATCTAGCGATGGAAGAGTGTGGAAAAGGGTTGGGATTTGTGTATATAGTTGTAAAAGGGTGGGCAATATATAGTTGCTACAGTTCGGGAAATAGTGACATCGAATATCTCGAGCAGATGTTGGACGAAATGGGGGAGCAGATAAGAGTCAGGAGGGGAAAGGTAGTAATCACGGGTGACTTTAATGCAAAATCTACATGTTGGGGGATGGACTGCACCGACAGAAGAGGCCAAAAAGTAATAGACTGGTTGGTGGAGCTAGGGCTTGTGATAGTAAATAAAGGAACAA
Organism: Schizotus pectinicornis; assembly: GCA_951805265.1. Taxonomy (NCBI): domain Eukaryota; kingdom Metazoa; phylum Arthropoda; class Insecta; order Coleoptera; family Pyrochroidae; genus Schizotus; species Schizotus pectinicornis. The sequence continues at coordinate 5,547,639 of OX638202.1, read as the reverse complement.
GCCCAACCTTCCAAAGAGGAGGATATGGGTCAATCTTGGATCTCACAATTGTGAAGGGGGAGAGTGTCGCCAGCATCGCAAGGTGGCAAGTAATGGAAAAAGAGTCGTTAAGCGATCACAATTATATAAAATTTATGGTGGAGGAGAGCAAAGGACCAGAGCATCCAAAAAAGATAGAAATTGAGGGATGGCAAACCAGAAAGCTAGACGGCCAGAAACTATGTAGTGCCATAGAAAATATCCAAGTTGAGGTGGATCCGAGTGCTGAAAAGTTCTCCAAAACGATGGTGCGTATCTGTGATCAGTGCATGCCAAAAAGAAGGAAGGTAGTCGGCAGAAAAGCCGTGTATTGGTGGTCGGAGGAAATTGGAAGAATGAGAGGGGAATGTATGCGAAGAAGAAGAAGGTACATGAAAAAAAAAAGGGCAGAGGCAGTAGATGCGCAACAAGCATGGGAAGAGTATGTAGAAGTTAAGAAGGCACTACGGGGTAAAATCAAAGAAGCTAAGAAAGCAACCTGGAAAGCGGTGTGCGAGCAAGTGGAGGAAGATGTTTGGGGGAATGGGTACCAGATTGTGATGAAAAACATGAAAGGATTCCCGCCAAGACCCGAGATGACAATGGATACAATGCTAGAGGTTGCAAAGTGTTTGTTTATAACAAAACCGGAGGTGGAAAGAACGTGCAGCCAGGCAGGCGAGTTTACGGACTTCGCGGAAGACGAGCTGCTTGCAGCGTGCAGAAAGCTGAAAAGCAAAAAGGCCCCAGGACCAGGAAATGTACCAGCAGAAATTGTAAAACAAGTGGCGCGGAGGAGACCGGAATATGCGTTGGCAACCTACAACAATTTGGCCGAAAAAGGAAACTTTCCAGCACAGTGGAAGAGAGCAAATCTTGTTCTTCTTAAAAAGGGAGATAAGTCAATACGAGACCCGTCGGCGTACAGACCGATCTGTTTGTTGGACGTGGAGGGAAAATTGTTTGAACAACTGATAGTGAGAAGACTACATAAAGAGGTAAACCGAACTGGAGGATTGTCAGAAAGGCAGTTCGGGTTCAGAGAAGGTAGGCAAACGACGGACGCATTGAATGAGGTAATAAACATTGCAAGAAAGGCGGCAGACTATACTACGAGTAAACATAGAAGACTTTGCGTGGTAATAACAGTAGATGTGAAAAATGCTTTCAATAGCGCGTCGTGGGAGCTAATTTTGAAAGAATTGACAAAAAGAGGGGTCGATAAAAGCCTGGTACGTATAATCGCATCGTACTTATCCGGGAGAAAGGTGTTGTTGAGGGCTGAAGGAAAGACTAGGGTTATGAGCGTGGGTGGAGGTGTTCCGCAGGGATCGGTGCTGGGCCCGACTCTGTGGAACATACTTTACGATGGGCTGCTGCGGCTTGACCTGGGTGAGGGAATTACATTGGTTGGCTTTGCGGATGATGTGGCGATGGTGGCGGTGGCAAGAAATGAGGACAGCCTGATGGATGTGACGAATATGGCTCTAGAACGAGTGGAAAGTTGGATCGAGGCGATGGAGTTGCAATTAGTACCTGAAAAAACAGAAGCTGTGCTATTGACAACCAAGAGAAAGATTCTCCCGATAAACTTTGATGTCGGAGGAGTGGTAATTACGCCGAAGAGAGCCCTAAAATATCTGGGGGTTTGGCTTGATGCCAAGCTTACCTTTGCCGAACATGTCGATAAAACCGTCCAGAAGGCAGAAAGGACGGCGCTGGCGCTGGCTGGGCTCATGCCAAACATGGGAGGTCCTGGAGCAATGAAGAGGCGAGTGTTGTCGGGCGTCGTACACTCGCAGATGTTGTATGGGGCGCCGATCTGGCACCCAGTGACTAGAAATAAGAAACTGCTACAAAAATTAAGCAGAGTGCAAAGACTAATGGCTATCAGAGTCTGTAGTGCCTATCGAACGATATCAGCAGAGGCGGCGGGAGTACTGGCGGAGATTCCACCTGTGGAATTACTAATCAGGGAGAGAACGGAAGTGTATAATGGAAAAGAAAAGAAAGAAGCCAGAGCCACGCTGGTACAGAGATGGCAGGAAAGGTGGGAAAAGGGGGTGCATGGAAGATGGACGTTTAGGTTAATCCCGGATGTTCAGAGATGGATCGGTAGAGGCACCGGACAGGTAGACTACTACTTGGTGCAAGCGCTTTCGGGCCACGGTTGTTTTAAGACATACCTGAACAAGAGGAAAATTGCGGAGACAGACCAGTGTCGGTATTGTGGGGAGGTGGATGATGCGGAGCACACACTATATTTGTGCCCTAGATGGGCGGAGATTAGGACAGAATATAGCGAGGAAAGTAAGAAAACGTTTGAGATGGAGCATATGATGGACGACCTAATGGGATCTGAGGAGACGTGGCGGAGAGCATACAGAGTAATAAGAAACATAATGGAGACGAAGGGAAATGAAGAGAACGAGTAAAAAAAAAAAAAAAAAAGAAAAGGAAGAAGCGAAATCGATAAACTCCCTCCCACGTCGAAGTAATGCGAAGGCGGATGCCGGCGTGGGTAGAGGAAGAAAGAAGAAAGAGGGGTTTTAGTCGGTAGCCGTCGAGGTAGTCCGACACTACCGCGCGTATCAGATCCAAACGCGCGGTGTCCATAAAGGATTTCCCCTCTACAGAAGTAAAAAAAAAAAAAAAAAGGTCAGGTCAGGTCAGGTCAGGTCAGGTCAGGTCAGGTCAGGTCAGGTCAGGTCAGGTCAGGTCAGGTCAGGTCAGGTCAGGTCAGGTCAGGTCAGGTCAGGTCGGGGAGAAGCCAAACTCCTACTGAGCGCGTCCCCCGCGTGGCGGATAGGGGAATGCCCTCACCGGCTTGCCGGCGGGTAGTGGTGAAGTAATATAGCCACCGTGGACCAAATAGAGCAAGGAGGAGACAACCTCCATTAATAAAAAACATTATGACAACAACTAGGCAGGGACACGGAAGTCGGGTGGGACTGAAAGCTACCAACAAACGATGAAATGGCAAATCCAAAAATAGATTTACCCCAGGGAGGTACCGGAAGTTCCGGAGAATCCTCCCTCGCCGTCAAGGCGAGCTGCTCCACGGATTCTGGGGGGAGAAAAGATTCGCTATGCAGTCGAGAAGAAAAAGAGGACCCGTTTAAGAGAAGGGACAGTATTGTAAGGTCCCCAGTGCAAAGGCAAGAGGCCGAGACAGGAAAAAAGGACAATGAACCTGCGGAAACACCGAGCCAAGACCGAACAAAGACGTGTTCATTACCGGAAATCCGAAAAAGAGCGCTTTCATTACCGGAAATAGAGTTTGTTCTTACTGACTTAAGAACGCCAGATCGAAACAAGCAAAAAGACGACGAAAATGCTAAATCTCCAGAGCAAGCCCCAAAAAGGAAAAGGAGGGGAGGAGGACTGGGAGGGAGTCAGCAAGTAAGTGAGGGATGGCACTCAAATAACTTCTTTTCGGGAACAACAAACGCTACGGAAGAATTCGGAGAGTTAGAGAAACATCTCGTGGAAGCATCTAATTTTGTCAAAGGTAACCGGAATATGCATGTGGGAATGAAAGACATCCTAAAAAAGATCCAGGTAACGTTCACGCGGCTTAAGAGGGAACAAGAGAAGGAACAAGAAAAGAAGACCAGAATAGAGGAAGAAGCTAAGAAAAAAGTAGAAATGCTGGAAGATAAGATAAGGAAACTGGAGGAAAAGTGCGAAGTCATAACTGCTTTGCAAAATAGCCGGGATAAAGTTGAAAGCGAGGAAACAACGCAATGGAACCAAGCTAAAAACTACGGGGGAGAATGTAAGGCGCTTACGGAATGCTACGGAGACATGTTCGGTTCATTAGAGAGCGCTGTAGCGCTATGTGTCTCGCCCGGACTCCCCAGTGAACATGGGGCAGCAAAACAAGTGGAGCAGCGATACGGATGCGCTCAACGACTTAGAGAAAAAGGGGCTCACTGTGGAGAAGTTCTTTACATTAAAAGCGAAGAAAAGGTCGCGATTGACGGAGAAGAAGCAGAAACTGCGACAAAATATGTTTATTACTTAATAAACAAAAAGGAGGATGAAGAAAGCTCGACGCCAGAAGCAACGGTTAAAAGCTTGCTAAAGCTTAGACACCTGCTCCTAGAACATCGGCAGGAAAGAGTAGCAATTCCGAATAACTGGACGGGACAAGATAAAGAAGTATGGGAAACGACTAGAAACCTGATGCACCTTATATTCGAGGATACGGGCATAGAGGTGAGGATATATCGGAGAGGACAGGAAGAAGCTAAAGGAAAACAAGAAACCGCAAAACGAAATGGAGAGGAATGGACTGAAGTAGTTAGAAATAAGAAGAAAAGCGAAAAAATAACCGGAGAACGGACAAGCAAGCAAGAGAAATTTGGGACAAGAAAAGAAAGAAACCAGGCTGTAATTATCCAGGCAACTGAAGAAACGTACGCCACAATGGTGGGCAAAATAAGGGAAAAAGTAGACGTAGAAGCAATAGGTGCAAAGGTAAACCGGGTACGAAAGACCAGAAAAGGGGATATTGTAATAGAAATGGAGAAAGGAAATGAAGGCATGGACAAATTGGTGCAAGCCATCAAAGAAATAATGCCGGAAGAAACCGTTAGAGTGACTCAAGACAAAGTCTCGGTGATAATATCGGACCTGGATGGAGCGACCAATGAAGAAGAAGTAAAAGCGGCAGTGGAAAAAGCACTAAAATTGGAGGGAGAAATAGAAATAAGGAAAATGAGATCAGGGCCCGAAGGAACACAAAATGTGACAGTCCTAGCTACAAAATCTCAGGCCAGAGAGCTATTAGAGATGGGAAGAATTCGGATAGGGTGGAGCAACTGCAGAATAAAAATGCAAAGGAAACCCGAAATGTGTTTTAAATGCTGGGAGCCGGGGCATAAAAAATGGGAATGCACAGGAACGGATAGAACCAACTGTTGCCTAAATTGTGGACTAGGAGGGCATAAGGCCGTGGAGTGTAGACAACCACCCAGCTGTCCAATCTGCGAACAAAAAGGGCACAGAGCGGGAGGAATAAAATGTGAAATGCTAAGAAGAGAAAGGCGAGAAGTGGACGGAGGAGACAAAACTCTTCAACGTCCAAGCACGACAGACTAGGGAAACACACAGGGGAAACACAACAAACTCGATGACTGCGACAGAATATATACACGTCATACAGACAAATCTGAATAGGAGTAGCACAGCACACGACCTGCTAGATAAGACGGCCCAGGAGCTGAAAATTGACTTAGTGATAATTGCAGAACCAAATATCAAAACAGTTAGAAAAGGGCCATGGTTCTATAGCAACGAAAAGAGTGCAGCCATAAGGAAATATAATCATGGGCATAAAAGCCTAAAAATCACTAAAGCTAATAGTGGAAATGGATATGTCTGCGTCGAGTTAGAGGATACCATCTACTATAGCTGTTATTGCTCACCAAATGTAAACGAGGACGTACTTGAAAACCTTCTGAACGAAATAAAAAGAAATATGCTAACGGACTGGAAAAACAAAAAAATAGTAATTGGGGGAGATTTAAATGCAAAATGCAAGTTGTGGGGATCTAAAGTAGAAGATCGACGAGGAAAAATGCTAGCGGAATGGGCAGCTGCAGAAGACCTTCAGGTCATAAATACAGCAAAAGCCCCAACTTTTGTAAGAGGGTACAGTACATCGTATATAGATGTCACACTTTGCACAGCGATCGGCAGTCAACAAATTGAAGAATGGAAAGTACTAGAAATGGAAAACCTTAGTGACCACCGGTACATCTACTACAAAAACAGGAGGGACAACAAACGAAGAAATACAAATATAAAAGGTTCGGGGCAATTTAAGCAGACAGGATGGAAGGTAAAAACGGAAGCACTGACAAACTTTAATACGGAACTGGATAGAGTCGTAGAACAGGAAATAACAAAAGACAAAATAAGGCCAACAGATTACATAGACATGATCAGAAGGATAAGTGACAAAACACTGCCAAAAAAGATGAAGAAGACAGCCAATAAAGGAGTATATTGGTGGACAGAAGAAGTAGCGGCGGCAAGGAGAGAATGTATTGCCAAAAGAAGGAAAATGACGCGAGTAAAAGCAAGACAACGAGAAACGGAGGAAGAAAAAGGAAAAGCGGCTGAAGACTACCATAAACAAAGAACCATACTCAGGAAGACCATAAATATAGCAAAGAACGAAGCATGGAAAAAGGTATGTGAAGACATAGACGAAAATGTATGGGGTGATGGATACCGAATCGCCTGTAAGCGGCTCAGAATCCTACCTAAACTAGAGATAACAGAAGAACAAATGGTAAAAGAAGCAGAAAAGCTATTTCCAGTGCATCCTACTGTAAAATGGGAGGACGTATTAGGGGGACTAGAGGAAGAAAACGACATACCAGCTTTTACAGAACAAGAAATTATCACAGCAGCGGAGAAGCTAAAGACCCGGAAAGCGCCCGGACTTGATAATATACCAGCAGAGCTAATAAAAAATATAGTACACCGACACCCGCACTACTGCCTTAAAGTTTATAATGGGCTGTTAATGCGGAAAGAGTTTCCCAAACTTTGGAAAGAATCGAGGTTAGTCTTGCTTGAAAAACCAAAGAAGAAAGAAGACGATCCCCAAGCATACCGACCACTATGTATGCTGAACACAGCGGGAAAACTATTAGAAAAGATGATATGCCAGAGGCTAAATGAAGAAATAGACAATAAGGGAGGACTTTCTGAGATGCAATTTGGATTTAGGACTGGACGTTCAACAATACACGCCATGGAAACAGTAAAGCAGATAGCTAAAAAAGCCAACACTGGAAATTATCGGACTAGAGACCTATGTGTTATGGTAACGCTGGATGTGCAAAATGCGTTTAATAGTGCTCCATGGATGGAAATTATTAGTGACATTAGGGAAAAAAAATTCTCTCCGTACCTTATTAAAATAGTGAGTAGCTACTTATCAGAAAGAACGATGAAGATAGGAATAGAACATGAAATGGAAGTAACCTGCGGTGTCCCCCAGGGCTCAATCCTAGGGCCACTACTATGGAATTTGTACTATGAAAGTGTGTTAAGATTAAAGATGCCCAGAGGAGTGGTACTAGTGGGGTATGCCGACGACTTGGCGGTAATAGCGTGTGGACGGACAAGGGAAATCATAGAGACCAAAATAAACGCAGCAGTGGCTGCGGTGGAAGAAGAAATGCAAAGAAAGAAACTAAAGATTGCACCACATAAAACGGAGGTGGTTATACTAGCAGGTAGAAGAGTAATTACGGAAGTCACAATAAAGGTAGGAGGTATAATACAAAAGAGCGGAAGGGCCCTCAAATACCTTGGGATAGTATATGACCACAACATGAAGATGACCAAACACATAGAGAAAATAACGGAAAAAGGAGAAAAAACTGCAAGACAATTAGACAGGTTGATGCCAAACGTAGGTGGAGCAAGAGCTAGCAAACGCAGAATACTTGCTTCAACGGTCCATTCTGTGTTGCTGTATGGGGCGCCAATATGGGGTGAAGCAATGAAGTTTAAAAAACATAAGAAAATGATGGAATCTGTTCAAAGAAGGCTTCTGCTGAGAATATGTAGTGCATATAGAACGACATCTACAGAGGCGCTTCAGGTAATAGCTGGGGTGGTGCCAATAGACCTAATGGTGGATGAAAGATGCCGGATGCATAGTAAGGATCCGCAAACAATAAAGACAGAAATTACTCAGAAAACTATAAGGAAATGGCAAGAGAGATGGGGGAAAGCAGGAGATAAAGCAAAATGGACCAAACAGCTTATACCGGATTTAAATGCCTGGCTTAGCAGACGACACGGACAGGTTGATTATTACATAACACAGGCACTGGGTGGACACGGATGCTTTGCAGAGTATCTGGCGAGATTTAAAAGACAGGATACAGAAGAGTGCGTATACTGCAGGGAGGTAGATAATGCAGAACACACCCTGTACAAATGTCCCAGGTGGGCGGCAGAACGAAGAGAGGCGCAACAAGACGTCGACGAAACAATAAACAGCCAGACTATGATAGAATGTATGCTGCGAAGCCAAAAGGACTGGGACGTGATTGCAAAAATGATCAGAAAAATAATAAAGAAAAAGGAGGAAGAGGAAACGGATAGACAGAAACAAGAGACATAAGGAGGAAAAACGGCTCTGAGTGATCACTCAGGGCCGTGCTGCACCAACCACCCCCCTGAAGTAATGCTCTCGCGGTTCCGGGGGGGATGGATTAACAGAAGGTGCTGGAGGGGTTTTAGCCGGTAAAAGTCCGGCACTACCCTGAGCGCTCGAACCATGCTCAGGGTGTCCATGAGGATTTCCCCTCCCCAGAAAAAAAAAAAAAAAAAAAAAAGGTCAGGTCAGGTCAGGTCAGGTCAGGTCAGGTCAGGTCAGTCAGGCCGTGGATTTCATCGAGAGCGGACGTTTGATTCTCGAGCTCCGCTCGCCGAGGTGTGTTGTGCCGGTAAAAGTGACCGTACCGGGGTGTGGGTGGTGTCAAAATGTGCGGAAGAAGACGAGGAGTTGAACGAGACCATCCCCGACGACATCAGACCGGGGTGAGTGGAGAAATTCGCGAAAAATCGGCGTAAACAACAATTTTTTCGGGGAAAAAAGCCCCTTATCTGCTGATAGCCGTTATCGTGCGCCGATTAGAGCTAAAGGGGGCTTTGTGTTTTTCGCCGAAAAATAAAGCGCGCTTCACCCGGTCTCGGCGGTCGCAAACCGCTGCCACCATTTCCTTTTCTGCGAACACCCGGCAAACCAACCGCCCCACATCAGACACCGCCGCCGCACCATCAGCGCACCACCCGGCCCGGCTCAGCCAGGGGAGAAGCCAAACTCCTACTGGGCGCGTCCCCCGCGTGGCGGATAGGGGAATGCCCTCACCGGCTTGCCGGCGGGTAGTGGTGAAGTAATATAGCCACCGCGGACCAAATAGAGCAAGGAGGAGACAACCTCCATTAATAAAAAACATTACGACAACCGCAATGGAAAGGACAGAGATGGAAAGAATGGGCTGGACTACAGAAAGCTGAAGACAAAACGCAATGGAAATGGACAACAACCAAAAAAATGAAATGTCGACCATGGAAAACAATTTACCCCAGGAGGGTAGGGACGAGGTCCCGGAATCCCTCCCCGGCATTGAGCCGGGCTGCCCCTCGGATTCTGGGGGGGGCACAGAATCGATAACCACTGTTTTAGAACAGGCAACGGGGAGAGAAGCGGAGGAATCTATCTTCAAAAGAAGAGACTCTCTACGAAGATCTCCACCGAGATTGAGAGGAGAATCAACATCCTCATGGATAGATGGTAGCGAGGAGGACAGCGCTCCAGAAACCGGGCAGTACAAAAAGAAAAGAAAAATGGTACACTCGCCAAGACAACTAGAAACCACACCGGACAGAACAAAGAAGAGAAAAAATCAAGAAGGAATTAAACAAGGACAAACCTCTAAAGAGAATTCCCCTAAATCAAACCCCAAAACAGGAGGATTTACTCTGCAAAACATTATCGAAGACACTTGCAGAGCAGTGACAGAATTAGAAAAAATAATAAAAGAAACCTACAATCCAAAAAAAGAACTAAAAAAAGTAACAGACAGACTAGGACGAAGAGCAACAGAATTAAGAAGTAAAGCAACAAAGAACTGGTTAGAGGAAGCAATATATAAGCCAGAAAAAAACAGAGAAGAAGAAGAAAGTAGAGCCAAGGAAATACAAAATCTACGAAAACAGATAGAATTTTTGGAAGAAAGAAGCAAAAGATTGGAAGAACAATTAAAAGGAGAACGAGTCCTAAGAGAACAACAAAGAAGAGAGGGGGATAGTATTGAAGCCTTTAACTCTATTTCTGAAGAGGAGTGGGAAAAAGAAACTGAAAAAAGAATAAGAAACGAACAAGGAAATATATGGGAGGCGCCAAAGGAGTACGAGTTGGTACTGCCGTGCAATAAAAAAATCGAGACGAGACAGAAAGAAGTGGAAAGGGCTATAGCTAAATTTGGAGGAAAACACGGCCTATCCAGACAAAAGAAGGAAATAGGAGAGGTGGCAAAAATGGTTCATATACTCGCTTTTCCGGACAACGACGAAAACCTTATCCAGGAAGAAAGGATAATACATTACCCCATAATTGCCGACGAAGAGAAAGAGGAAGAAGTGGAAGCAGAAGATGCGATAGAAGCAATAAAAAAAATAAGAGAGAACATGGAAAAAAGGAAAAAACAAAAACTGGCATTCCCAGGAGGAAGAGGACCTACCGCCACAATGATAAAAAGAGCAATCGCTTTTGTTTTTAATAAAACAGACGTGGAAGTAATAGAATACAAAACGAAAGAGGGACCAACATACGCAGAAGCGGCAGAAACAAATAGCAAAAAAACCAGAACAAGGAGTGCAGTAGACGACAGGAATGATATGGAAAGGAAAGAAAGACGAAACAAATCCCAAGGAGCTATAATTATTAGAGCTAACGGAAAACCATACACCGAACTTCTAAGAGAATTGAAAAAAACAGTTAATCCCACCGACACTGGAACGGACATCAAAGAGGTAAGAAAAACCGAAAAAGGAGACCTGTTAATCACAATAAACAATGGCGCTACAAAAGCAAAGGCACTGAGCAGAGACATTGAGAATAAAATAAAAGGGGCGAAGACTACGGTATTAGCAAACACTAGAGTGCTACACGTAAGAGGGCTCGATGAAATAACGACAGAAGAAGAAATAAAAACAACAATAGAAAACATTCTTCCAGAAATTAAGGGAAACCTCGAAATCAAAGCACTTAGGCCAGCCTACGGGGGAAAACAGAAAGTAACAATAATCACCACGGATGAAGAAGCCCAAAAACTTATGAAAATGGCCAAAGTAAAAATTGGATGGAACACTTGCAGCATTACAGAACGGGAACAAGAAATTAAATGCTTTAGGTGCTGGCAAAGTGGACATACCAAGACACAGTGCACGGGAGCAAATAGGGAACACCTATGCTTGAAATGTGCACAAGAAGGACACAAGGCTGCTGAATGTGTAAATGAGGCTTTCTGTGTATTCTGCTGCCAAAAGGGCCACCAGACTGGAAACTACCTATGTAAAAAAGAACAGACACCGCAAAACAAAGCAAACGCCCAAATAGAAGCAACCCCAAAGAAGAAAGCCGAAGACACAGAAGACAACAAAACCGCTAGAACTCCCGAACATAAGGATAGCAGCAAGATTGAGATGAAAAATGACAATAAGAAAAACCAAAAAGAGCAAGATTATGATACAATAGAAACTGACAAGATAAACTTGGATACCGGAGAGTATGATAAAGAAGCATAAACTGTGATAGCCCCTGTGATATTATACTACAACTCTTTATGTATCATTTGTCTATTTATGTAACTTATAAAAGTATGCGTATATCTTCTTGGGAGATTGTCCCTGTAATTGTGAGAGTGTCGACATATAGGTTTTACATATCCGACGAGCCAGATACATGCCCGAAACGGGCACAATCTGTGATAACCCTAACTGTGATAGAAATAAGCAAATGTGATAGCCCTGGGATAGTAAACCCTGTGATCAGTTTGTATACATATCTATTAGAGTTTTATATATTTATACACCTAAATTATTGTTTTATCTATTTATGTGTCAAGAAATTGGTCTGTCTACAGGTGTGTGTTCCCGAATTTATATACTCCGTCTATATATGTACATATATATTCTATTTACATGTTAACTTATTAACCAATCTAGATGATAGAGTAATGGTCTACAATTTTGCGACTAACCAGCTTACATAGACGTCCCGATTAACTACACGCTATGCCCACAGTAAAAATATTGCAACTAAATATGAACAGGAGAGCCCCTGCACACGACATACTACGACAAACAATATTTGAAAAAAAAATAGACATTATTATTGGTCAAGAACAAAACTTAAAGAGAACCGAAAACTTACTCTGCGACACAAATTGCGATAGTTTTATTCAGGCAAGCAAAGGTATAAAAATAACGAGCTGCTACAGGGGGGAAGGTTTCGTTGGAGTCCATCTACCAGATATGAAAGCGGATATATATTCGGGATATTTCTCACCAAATAAGCCCAGAAAGGAATTCGAAAAATACCTATACAATTTAGGAAAAAAAATAAGGGAAAAGAACAACGAAACAATAGTGGCGGGGGACCTAAACGCCAAATCCCAAATTTTCGGATCCAACACCACCTGTCCAAAAGGAAAAATCTTGGAGGACTGGGTGGCTCAGCTGGGCCTAGTGGTTATAAATAGGGGAAATAGGCCGACGCTACGGAGAGCTAATGGAGAGTCAATAATCGACGTCACCCTGGCTACGGAGAGGATTGCAAACAAAATTCACAACTGGAAAGTAGAAGAAAACGAAGAAAACCTAAGCGACCATAACACCATCACCTTTGAAATAAAAAAAAGAAACGGCACAAGAAACATGGGAAGAAAACCAAATAGCAAAAAAATGGAAAACTAAGGCTAAGGATGGGCGCAACTTTGCAGAAGAAACTAGGGATATGTTCACGAGAGAAGAGAAGGAAAAAGGATTGACAGCCGAAGAGATGACAAAGAAAATAACAGCAGCATGCAACAGATGCTTTGAAAGATGCAGACCTGGAAGGCGAGGACATCCACCAGCCTATTGGTGGACCGAAAAAATTGCGAAAGCAAGAAGAGAGGCAATAAAGAGCAGAAGAGCGGCTATAAGGTGCAAGCAGATAGACTCCAATCAGCAAACTAGAGAAAGACTATGGGCAAAATACAAAAGTAACAAAAAAACATTACAAATAGAAATAAAAAGGGAAAAGGAAAAAAGATGGAAAGAGGTGTGCGAGGAACTGGAGGAAGATGTCTGGGGCAGAGGCTACCAAATAGTAAGAGGGAAGCTCAAGAAAGAACAAAAGATCACACTGACAAAAGAAGAAATTTTAGAGCAGATACAAAAACTATTCCCCCAACACCCGGAAGAAATCTGGCACAACATAGTAGTGGAAGTCAATATGATCCCGACAATAGGACGAGAAGAATTGGCAAAAGCGATAGACCAAGTTAAGGGAAAAAAAGCTGCGGGGGTAGATGGCCTCCGACCGGAAATCATAAAAATGGTAGTTGGGGAAAATCTGGACACTATGGCCCGGAGTTTCAACAACTATTTGATAAAAGGAGAATTCCCTAAAGTATGGAAGCGAGCACGGCTTGTCCTAATAGAAAAGCCTAGCAAGAACCCGGAGGCGACAAGAGCATACAGGCCTATATGCCTTCTAAATGTCCTAGGAAAGCTCTTCGAGATAATAATTAAAAACAGAATCAACCTGGAACTAGAAGAAAAAAATATATTAAACGACAACCAATTTGGATTTAGAGCGGGGCGCTCAACGGTGGACGCTCTAAATGCAGTCTTAAAAATAGCGGACCAAATTAGGGAAAAAGCCCATAAAAATAGGGGGTGGTGCATGCTCATCGCATTAGATATCGAAAACGCTTTCAACTCAGCCCCGTGGAATAAAGTAATACAAGCCGTGGAGCAAGCCGGCATTAGCCAGTACCTGTGTAGAATGATACATTCTTACCTGACGGATAGAAGCATAACAACACCAACGGGAGAACACAGGAGCATGACATGCGGCGTCCCGCAGGGATCGGTCCTGGGCCCAGTGCTGTGGAATATCTTCTACAATAAGGTGCTGGAAACAAAAATGGAAAAGGGAACTCGACTCATAGCATACGCGGACGATCTGGCGGTGGTGGTGGAGGCACGAAATAAGGAACTCCTGGAACAAAAATCAGGAAATGCAATAAAAAAGATAAATAATGTTTTAAAAGACCTAGGAATAAAATTGGCTGCAAAAAAAACGGAAATGGTCCTGATAAATGCACCACGGAAGGATGAGGAGGTCGAGGTGAGAATAGAAGGGGAGAAAATAAAAAACAAAAAAATAATTAAATACTTGGGCGTTTATTTAAACAAAAACACTACAATGACAGAACATATTAGAGAAACAGCAAGGAGAGCAAACACCATCATAGGGCAGCTGTCCCGGATCTTACCAAATGTGGGGGGACCACGGGCGCTGAGGAGAAGAATGCTGGCCGGAGTGGTGACGTCGATGGCGCTCTACGGGGCGCCGGTATGGCAAAGGGCCCTGAAATATAAACACTACAGAGACATACTAAACGGGCCTATGAGAAAAATAGCAATAAGAGTAGCGGCAGCATACAGGACCGTACCCACCGTGGCGGTACTGGCGCTGGCGAGAGTGCCGCCGATTGAACTGCAGGCTGAAGAGAGAAGCTATATATACAGGGAAGGGAAGGAAAGCCGAAGAACAGCGAGAGAAAGACTACTGGAAAGATGGCAGGAGACATGGGCAGGCTACGAGGGATGGACGAAAAACTTTGTCAGAGATGTGAAGGAGTGGTACGGAACAGGATGGGCACAGGCAGACTACTACCTGACGCAGGTCTTTACGGGCCACGGGGTGTTTGGGACATACCTGAAGAGAATAGGTAAACAGGAGGATAGCAGGTGCTGGTTTTGCAGCGAGGAGGAGGACGACGCGGGGCACACAATGTTCCATTGCAGGGAATGGGAAGATCCGAGGGCGGAAATGCACAGGAAGGTAGGACGGACGGTGACAGTAGAAAATATAGCAGAACTATTAATGAGAAATGAAGAGACGTGGGATACAATTACAAAGACAATGGAGAAGATCATGAAGGAAAAGGAACAGACCGAAAGGGAAAGAGAGGAAAACAGAGAGAGAGACGACAACTAAAAAACCCGGATAAGACAAGAGGCACCAACCACCCCCCCGAAGTAATGCTCGCGCGGTCCCGGGGGGGGCGGGCTGACACCAGGTGCCGGGAGGGGTTTTAGTGGGTGCAAGCCCCACACTACTCCGGGTTGGCAGAACTTTACCCGGAGTGCTCGTTAGGAGTTTCCCCTCCCACCGGAAGAGGTGCGGTGTGCTTCTTCCGGTAAAAAAAAAAAAAAAAAAAAAAAAAAAAAAAAAAAAAGGTCAGGTCAGGTCAGGTCAGGTCAGGTCAGGTCAGGTCAGGTCAGGTCAGGTCAGGTCAGGTCAGGTCAGGTCAGGTCAGGTCAGGTCAGGTCAGGTCAGGTCAGGTCAGGTCAGGTCAGGTCAGGTCAGGTCAGGTCAGGTCAGGTCAGGTCAGGTCAGGTCAGGTCAGGTCAGGTCAGGTCAGGTCAGGTCAGGTCAGGTCAGGTCAGGTCAGGTCAGGTCCCCCCCAGGGGCCTCTCATGTCGAGAGGTACGGGTATTGGCGAACCCGGGGTGCCCTAGCTATCGGGTGGACGGACGCGGTCCAACCCGATTATAAACCGTAACTGAAGCCTGGGCTCCAGCCACTTCCGGAAAGCGTGCCGGGGGTACGTTGCACAGGGACCTGAGGCCGGGGGGCCTGCCTTAATTGGCCGGCTCGCGAGGAGAACGCCTCTATAAAAAACCGACAGCGAAGTCGTGAAAACCTGCAGGGCACCTGGCGCACCCTGCAGTATAAATGCCTTCTCCGGGGGATAGGCGTCACCGTCGGAGCGACCACCCCTTCGTCCTAGAATCGTGGGAAAAAGATGGAAGATGAAAACACAAACAAACACCAAAACCAAAAAAGAGACATAGGAAACAAAGAAGACAACACAGGCAATAAATGGACAACGAATGAAGAGGAGGAAGAAATGAAAAATCCCTTTGCAAAAAATCCAAGCATAGCAAGAACCCCACCTCCGCGCCGAAAAGAGCTAGGTATAAGGGAACAGCCTCCGAACACAAGCAAAGAGGAGAGAAATCTAGGTGGTAGAGAAGAGAACACAGGGAACAAAGGAAACGCAACCGGAAAACGGAAACTGGAAGAAAGTCCTGAAAAAATCTTAAAGCCTAGCGCGGCGATGGAAAAGCTGGAAAAGAAAATAACTTTTCTAGGAATATTCTGCAAGGACAACAGAAATGTTCATGGAGAGATCAAGACAGTAGCGGTTGCCCTTGAGGGACTAATGAATAGAATAATGAGAGATGAAATGACAACCAAGAAGGAACACCAAAGGTTGGAGCAAGAACTTGAAAAATTAAGGAAGCACGAAGAAACAAAAAGAAGAAAAGCCGAAAGTAAAGAAGCAAAATGCGAAACAAGAGAATGTCAAACGGAAGAAAAAAGAAAAGATAGCACGACAACGGAAAATAATCAAGATGAAACACAGTCTGGAAAAAATGCAAAATATAGTAATGAAGAGGAAAAAGGTATGCATAATAAAGGCACGCAAACAATGGATGAAGAGCAAGAACAGGAAAAAACCAGAAATATACAAAAAAGAATAGACGAGGTAGAAGAACCTGAAGACATAAAGGATCTTATACAAGAATACTGGCCGGAAAATGTATATAGAAACACCAGAATAGAAGAAAAAAAAAAAAAGGTCCGGTCCGACTTAGATAAGTGGAAGTCCGATCCAGGTCCGACCCGAACATGAAACGGGACGATTGGTACGAGTCCGGTCCGAGGTCGGGTCGGGTCGGGTCGGACCTCGGACTCGGACCAAAACGCGCACCTCTACTAAACACCTTCAACTTAGCGTGCGTACAGAGCGTATTTAGCGATTTTCGAAGAAAAACAGCCACCCAGATCAAAACTGTGAATATATTTTGAATTGTTACAATAAGGAGACTAATTCTGGTAAGTTTCAAACCATTCCATTAATTAAAATAAAAAATAATCATACTTTTAAAAAGATAACCTTACTTTTTTTGTGGCACCTGTAGCATCACAATGTAAATATAACTTGATTTTCAGTAGAAAAATGGTTATGTGCTGGGCTCCGGACTGCAAGCATTATAATGCCAGGGAGAAGTGCAGTTTTTTTCGGTTTCCTAAGGCCGAAGAAGATCGGAACAAGTGGAAGAAACTTCTCAGGTAAAAATATGAACGTTGATACCTAAGTACCTATGTTTGAAATTAAACTAATTATTGTATTGTTATTATCTTTAGACGTGATGTGGAACCAGGTCCTGGCGCATTTGTTTGTAGTTGCCATTTTCGGGATGGAAAAAAGGAGAATGGACCTGAGTTGTTTCTTCTGCTATTACTGAAAATTTAATGGCATGATTTGTGGCCATATTTATCTGAAAATAATTTATCGATTACAATGCTTGTAGTTTAAACTAATAATATATCTAGTTTTTCATTGAAACACGTGTTAAACGTGTTAAAAAAAGTGAGGTTATATTGATCAATGATGAATTTATTCTGTAAATTGTCCAAATTCATTATTGTATCTGTTGGATAACAACACATCTACTTAATACTACACGAATACGTACCGTTAATTGTTAAGTTGGCTTGTTAAACAAAAATATACCTGGAATTGTGTTTGCACGCTGGTAGCTGGAGCCTTGTTTAGATACAGCACCCTGACCTATCCCACTGCGCACGTCACACTAACCACGCGTATTGCAGACGATTCCGACCCCATTATTACGACCTACCATATCGCAACGAAAAAATTTTACAAAAATATTCTCATCAACAAATTACATCACGAAATTGCTTTCATCGATTTCGGTAGCGAGTGTTCTTTAATTTCTTCCGAGTTAGTCACTCGTCTCGAACTCCGTCCGTCCAAAATAAACAAACCCGTCACCGTTCTTGGTTTTGGCGGCGCCACCACAATAATTAACGACCAAGTTTACTGCGACGTGCAAGTTGACGACGTGACCCTACCGATCAAATTACTTCTCGTGACAGAATGCGTTCCCAATGCTGATATAATTATCGGACAAAATTTTACTGAACATGCAACAATTAAGTACGAACGAGTTGAAGACACTTTAACATTTTTTTACAACCATTCTTCACCTCAAATCACCGACATTCTGAATACTTTTCAACAATGCTTCACTAACAACCCCGCACAAATAGGCGTAATTCCTACTACAATAATGCAAATTGAAGTAACATCTGATAAGCCAATCCAACATCGACCTTATCGACTGTCTGAAACAGAAAAATCGGAACTTCGAGAAGTTATCGATCAATTGCTACAGGCCCAAATTATTCGCCCTTCTTCATCACCATACTCCAGTCCAATTCTTCTCCGCACAAAGAAAACAGGCCAAAAGAGACTCATCGTCGACTATCGAGCCCTTAATAAAATCACAGTCAAGGACTCCTACCCTCTTCCACTCATCGAAGATTTAATTGACCGCTTGTCGGGTCAAAAATTCTTTACCACACTTGATTTTTTATCCGGATACCACCACATCAGGGTTGCGGAAGAATCCATCAAATACACCGCTTTCATTACGCCGGACGGAAAATACGAATACACACGAGTTCCATTTGGACTTTGCAACGCTCCCTATGTTTTTCAAAGAGCCATGGACGAACTTCTTGGTACATTCCGATTCAAAAAGGTACTTGTGTACCTCGACGACGTCCTCATTCCTTCTAAAACCATTACAGAAGGCATCTCTCTTTTAACTGAAATTTTACACATTTTTGCACAACATGGCGTCACTCTTAATTTAGAAAAATGCAAGTTTCTTCAAACCAACATTAATTATTTAGGCTTTCACATCGAAGATGGTACCATTAAACCTACGTCTGCCAAAATTGACGCCGTTAAACATTTTCCAATTCCTCAAAATATTCACAACGTTCGACAATTTCTTGGTCTCGTTGGTCATTTCCGCAAATTTATTCCTCATTTTTCGCAAAGTTCACGACCACTCACTCAATTGTTAAGAAAGAACGAGCAATGGAAATGGGACACTTCACAAAGCGACTCTTTCAAAACCTTAAAAACTTCACTCATTTCCGAACCCATTCTTACCATTTTTGACCCCCAAAAAGACTGCATACTGTATACCGACGCCAGTCGCATTGGTTTAGCTGGCATGCTAACTCAACTCTCTACCAGCGGCGAAAACGTCATCAGTTACTTTAGTCGACATACCACCCCTACCGAACAACGATACCACTCTTTCGAGCTTGAAACTTTGGCAATTGTATCTTCAGTTCAAAAATTCCGGCACTACCTCGTTGGGAAAAAGTTCCAAATTGTCACCGATTGTTCAGCAGTCCGGAGCGCGTTTGAAAAACAAGAACTGAACCAACGAATTGGAAGATGGGTTTTGGAATTGCAAGAATATCAATTTGATATTTGTCACCGAGCGGGAACTCAAATGCAACACGTCGATGCTCTCAGTCGAAATCCTCCTTCCAACTTCAAACAAGTTAACGCATTAATCACAACTGACGATTGGTTACTCACTGTTCAAGAACTAGACTCAGAAGCGAAAGCAATTAAAGCCATACTTTTATCAGGACAGCAAAATGCCAATAAAAACATTGTTCGACAATTTGAAATCCATAAACATAAACTTTACCGAAAAACCGAAAATGGACCTCGAGGATTTCTCCCCACTTCGTGTCGTTGGCAAATTGTTCACCAAAACCACGATGAAATTGGACACTTTGCATTTGAAAAAACGTACAATCGAATTGCTTCCATTTACTGGTTCCCACAAATGCGAAGATTTATTCGAAAATACGTAAATGGCTGTATTAACTACATGTACCACAAAACTCCAGGTGGACGAAAACCAGGGTATCTTCACCCAATACCTAAATCACCACGACCTTTTTACACAATCCATGTGGACCACTTGGGGCCATTTGTAAAAAGCAAACGCGGAAACACCCAAATCCTAGTTTTCGTGGATGGATTCACCAAATTTTGTTTTATTTATCCCGTCAAAGACACCAAAACGAAATATGCAATCGACAAACTTGAAGAAATTATTAAAATTTTTGGCGCACCTATGCGAATCATCTCAGATCGCGGAAAATCGTTCACCTCTAAAAACTTTAAAGCTTTTTGCGAACAACGAAATATTACACACCATTTAACTGCCGTTGGAATGCCCAGAGGCAATGGACAGGTTGAACGGTACAACCGGACAATTATCGACGCTCTTGCAACGATGGATGCCAACACAACGGAAAAAGACTGGGACAAAAATATTACAAACATTCAACTGGGACTTAACAACACTTTAAACAAAGCTTTGGGGAGTACCCCCACCGAAGTCTTAATGAGCTACCGTACAGGGCCCATTAATGACCTTCTTGCACCACGTGAAACTTCACCTACCACTGCATTAGACGTTACACAGTTACGAAAGAAAATCATTACCAAACTTCAAGCTGACCAAACTAAAAATAAACTATCATTTGACATCCATCGTTCAAAACCTAAAACCTTCCAAAAAGGGAACTTAGTTCTGGCACTAATCTCCTCCCTCGCCAGCACGGGATCTAGCAAAAAACTCTTACCTAAATGGAAAGGTCCATTTCAAATCTCCAAAGTTATCGGTCACGACCGCTACGAGGTCTCGGACATCACCGGCTCCAAACGATCCCAATTACCCTATACAGGAGTAAACGCCGCCGAACATTTAAAACTCTGGACTCAAACTGATCCCGTTACTTCCAATGACCCATAAAGACAATTAACTCAAATCTTTATACTTTTATAAGTTTTATTTTAGCCTATATCGGCTTATTCAAAATATTATAATATATTTTCTTATTTCATATTGTAGTTACTCTAAATATACTCATTTGTTTTTGAGTTATTATTCTGTTTTCACTTCGATCATTCTACCATGTACCGCTACAAGAACCATTACTGCTGCACACTGATTTCAGTTGAATCCGTTACTTTGACGCTTACGAAATGCTGGATGTCAAGGACAGCCAGCCGGATCAGGGCCCAGAGCACAGTGGCCAATTGAACCAGGTCTGGAGCCCAGTCGCCAGTCTGGACGAGTGCAGAACACGGTTTCCAGTTGGGTCAGGTCCAGTTCGACCACAACAGGCGTACCTTGGCGCCGGGACTTCCAGCAGTTCTGAAACCCTCATTAGTTGTTAAATGGTCATGACCAAAAGCACTAGCACTAGTCATTCAGTTTGAGGGGGCCCCAGTTAGCATGTTTGGATGGATTTGGATGCAGTGTTGCTGGTAACCTCTGTTCAGCCTCTGCTTGTGGAGTACAGTGTTGCTGGTAACCTAGTACAGCCTCTGTTTGCTACGACATCGGTTTGAGCCTGCTCTCCAGCTGCCCGGAAAAAGACACCACGTAGATTCAACCCATTCTACAGGTTTGCCAACCAGATTCTTCGTAAGTGCACCAACGAATCGAATAGGAGTTTGTGAGTAACCCCTAAAAATCGATCGATCGTTCAATTCTTACATTCTTTCAATGACGTCATTGACCATGTTTCTTAATTCTTCTTGTCTCATGTGCAGATTCTTTAGGAAATCAGCTTCAAACTGTCCGCAGATGATTCATGAAGGTTCACCGTCTCCACAATGTTTTTTTTCTGTTTTTTTTTTCAATTTTAAATTTTCTTTATTTGTCATGACACTACCCTTGTTGACTACTGGGAATTTTCACAGCGCCACACAAAACGCTCCGCAAAGTCAGGAGGGCCGAGTGTTAGAGACAGGACAAGGTAGACATTGACGATGCAACCCCGAAGGCACCCCATCCTGGAACCGCACCCGCTCCCCGCTGATGACGGTACTCCAGGCACCACACCCCGCCACTGGAGAGTACCGCGAGAGCGCGCCGGTACAGCCGGATATCATCGGGACTGGACGAACACGGAGACGAGAGCAAAGGGAGACCAAGGGAACGGAGTCAGTCGATTAGTAGCTTTCCGATTGTTCTTTACGAAGACAAATGTGATGTAATTCTGGTGCACCCCCAATTAAAAATTGTAAAGACACTCGTGTCTCAATTCAACCCTTACAAACGCTTACATAAGTTACAACTAAATAAAGAGTTTTTGATTTGATTTTGATTTGACCAACAGTCTCATCATTCGAGTCCTTGTAGTCGCAGCGACAACATCTCCTGTTCTTGCCAGCAACACCCGAACCCCCACCCTAACCAACCGCCCGCCCGTCAGCGTGAACGACGACAACCAGAAACCTCTGCGCAGCCAGCCAGCCAGCCGCATTCCAGCACCAGACGACCAACCAGGGTTGCCAGATTGGGCGATTAATCGCAAATTGGGCGACTTGCGATCTCTACTTTGCGACTAATTTGGGCAAAATGCGATAATCGCAAATTGGGCGATTTTATTATTTGATATGCGATTTTTGGGCGACTTAAAAAATCATTTAAAGAGGCAAAATCGCCACCGGTCCATCTGACTCTCATCTCATCTGTTTTTTATTAGGCCCCTGGCCCCTGCCTCTACCTGCACCAGCAACGCTAAAGGTCGGATTTGTTCCAATTTTCAGGGATGCGCCTGTAAACGTGTCAAAATGAATGAATCAGCAATGAGTTTATTTTATAGAAACAGATGTAGGAGCGAGATGATGGACCGATGGTATTGTCCGTCGTTGGGACTGTTGGGAGTTGTAGTCTGAACATCTGAACTAAAAGCCGTTTACTACATTCGGCAATAAAAGATAAAAGGGTAGGTATCTATAAAGCGGCAGGTATCTATAAAGCGGCAAAAGCTGTAATATTAATAAATTAATATGCCAAACTGCTGGAAATTTCCGACCTTGCACATGTTGTAGGATAGTAGGGTAGGAAAGGGAGAAGAAGGGGTTTTTATTTATTATTACTTAAGTCTTGCCCTTCTTGTTCACTTGACGATTGCAAACTTCGCATTTCGTAATTTCGTATCGCAGAGTAAAGTTTACTTACGCGAATTACACGGTTCCAAAAACAGTCTTTAACTTCATTTGTAGTAATATTGTGCTAGTGATTTTTGAGAAGTTTCATCGATAGTGAAACCGATATTTAAGTTTCGCAATGGAAAAGTACGTTAAATACAAAAAAATGTACAATCCAAAGTGGGAGGCATTGCCTGCATTTAAAGATAAATAATTGTTTTTAAAAAAATTGTTAGGTACTTAGCCATATATTTCAGGATGGCTTACTGTAGATAACTCTAATGAAGATTTTGCTTACTGCAAAGTATGCCGGAAGTCTCTTCGAGCCCATAAAACTGATTTAACTAGACACTCTGAGAGACCTCTACACAAGTCTAACTTAAATAATCAGAACATTACTATACAGCCGAAAATAAGAAATTTGGGTGTATCTATTGTAAATAAGGAATCGAAAACTGTTGATTTAAGACTAGCATTACATATCGCTGTACATAGTAGCATTAGAACTGTTGACCATCTTTCTGAAATATTAGTAGAATTAGGTAAGGGAAATCAACTACAAGATTTAAAGTGCATTAATTTTAACTGGTAATAGAACTTCTTAAGACCAAAAACTTTATCTAATAACTTTTTTTAAAAAACGCTTTAGTTTTTGTGTTAAAATTATTTTAAAATCTTACACAATTTTCTTACACGCCACTGGAAGCAACGTTACCTAGTCAACAAGATTACCTTATGAATTAATTGTATTATTATTGTTTTTTGGTGGAGCATTTCATAAGAGGCTCGTCAATTTGTAGGAGGGAAAAATAATTTTAAAAACTGGTACATAGAAAAAAATTTTGTCTTGATGAGTTCTACCACTGGTTAAAATTAATGTACTTATTTCGCTTACACCCTGTTTATATCTATAAAAAGTTATTTAGATTTTATAACATGAACATACTTGTCTATGTTACTTGTGTGCTAGTTTTTTTATATCTTTTATTATAGGTAATAAACATTTTAATAGCAATTTTCTCCCTAAAAATTTTTCGCCTGCGGCGGGCTTTTCTCCTTCCCCCTCCACTTTCTTTCGCCAATTTCAAAAAACGGCGCTTTTGGGCGACTATCCTTGCGCAGACTCGCGACTCACGAAGGCTAACTTCTGGCAACGCTGCGACCAACCGACCATTTCAACCGCACCCGGTGCAAATCGGCCGGGTCCATCAGGGACCGCCGAACCCTGCCAACCTGGAGTGGGTTCTTTTAACAAGAACCTGCTCGCCCACCTGACAAAATTGTGCGTCAAGCATCAAATCGACCAAACACCCTTGGAGCATCACATTAAAAGGAAGATGGCTTCAAGCGATGACGACGATTTCGTTAAACCAAGGAAAACTATGAAAAACCCAACTACGGGACAACCAAAAATTACAACTACGCCAACAACGAACCGTTTTGGAGTATTGGTTCAGGACGTCGACCCCAGCCTGATGGAGACTGAGGAAGCGGCCCCCACTGCAACTCCATCTCCAAAGCCGACCAACCCCCAGAAGACAAACCCGACCGCCCCGCGCCCGCCACCAATCATAGTGAAACAGGAAATTAAGGACTACCGCTTGTTCCACAGCGCCATCACCAAAGCTGTTGGTACTGGATACAAAATCCAGTACCAACATTGCAACACCAAGGTGTTCTTGGACACTATGAATCAACACGAAGCCCTTATCCTGGAGTTCAGGAAGGAGGGACTCAACTTCATCACCTTCACACCCAAGGAAAGCCGCCCCGCAGCTCACGGTCGAGGAAATTAAAGCCAGTCTGGAGGAGCAGAAATTCAGCTACAACGATTGCATTAAAATGCAATCAAAGAAACATGAACATTCGTCATCATTTCTGATAACAACCCCCAAGCAGTTCTCCTTGAGTCAGGCCTCGGCGGTGAAAGTGGTGGAAAACGTAAAGGTTAGGTGGGAAAAGTTCTCAAAGAAAGCGGTGTCCCAGTGCCACAGATGCCAAAAGTTCGGACACGGGTCGACCAACTGCAACATGCCGCTCAGGTGCGTCAAGTGCGCGGAATCTCACCTGACGAAAGACTGCCCCTTCGAGCGTTGCAGCCCGGACCAACTCAACAACCTTAGTTATGCATCGGCAATAGCTAATCCTGTAGCTCCCAACCCTTCGCAAGCTTACCCACCAACAAATAATTCAGCCGCAGGCCTTTGCTTTCACTCGCTACCAAAGCATCACTGTACACCGCTTTCAATTTTAAATACACAATTTGGAAATCCGGTCCGGTTTAGTATTTCTATTATTAATCTGTTGGGAATTACTACTGTGTTAATAAATCGGTAAGTACTTATTTCTTTCTCATGGCTGCAGATTCTTGGCAGTAATCTAATTAATTTTATTTGTTACTTAACATTTTTGACTTTCACTATTATTTTATCCAATATTCCATAGAAATGAACAAAAGAGGGAAAGTGCCTTTAGATATGTGGAGTCATATGCTCGGCTTCATAGCCGATCACCCCGAAATGATCAAAAACCAATTTTCGGGGCCAATGGGGAAACAAAAATTAAATGATTTGTGGTCAAAGCTCGCTGCCACCATGAACTCCTTAGGGGGAGTTCAAAAAGCGGCAGAAAAATGGGCGAAGAAAATGTAGATGGCGTGAAAATTTTGAGAGAATCATGTTTATGGTAAGTTCAAATTATAGGTAATCGTCTCATCTTCTAATAGTAATTTAGGTTTGTTTTAGGTGCACTGGAGGGTTTGCTAAGAAAAACTGCATACCTTGTAGGTAATTCCACAACCAACTGCGTGGAGACCTTTATAAGCGTCACGGGTAGATTCAACGCCGGGACAAGACTGAATCTAACATCCAGGGGATCTACCAAGAAGATAGATTTGGCTGCGTTACGGTACAATCGAAACTTTGATCGCACCGAAAATCTTAGAAACGGGCCACACAACTTAGCCCTGGTAAAAGTTTCAAAGAGTTTATTGAAAAGCGCATGACGGAGAAAGACATTAAAAGCAAGAAGAAACCAAGAGTAAGTAAAATTGTAAAAATGAGTACACGGATTTACTACATGTTTCGATATAAACCAGGCAAGGGACAAGAGAAAGAGGGCGAGGGAGAAGGCGCGGCAGGTGGCCTTCAACCCAAAATAACATTTCGGGACCCGTGTATACGGGCTCTTCAATGTCGTAGTAGTTGGGGAGGTGGCACTTGCAGTGTGGTCCCTTGTAGAGTGTCTCCAGGGTGCCGCAAAAATGGCAGTATAGTCGAGGTTCCAGCGTGCGAGACCTTCAGGGCCCCAGCGAGCCGTCGGTCTTCGGCAGAGCCCGTGACCACCGACCAGCCCCCGTCAGCAACGAGGCCGAGGTCCAGCGAAACCACCAGGCGAGTGTTTGCGGTGTGTGGGGGCCCACACTCTTTTGGGGCCCCACAACCCTCAACAAACAAATATTTTTTCTAAACTAGAATATGTACTAAAGTTTTTATGTACTAAAGTTTTTATTTTATTGTTATTGTTCATACACGTTTCGCAGTCCATCGGGTGTTTTATAATTAGACTATATTCACCCGAGGTTTGTCGAATTTATTATGAAATACCTGTTTTTTTTTACCTACAATACAATATGATTGTATAAGATTATATCTCCTGAAATATCAATTGATTTTCTATGAAATGTTATCTTATAAAAAAAAATTTACAGGAGCCAGGAGCAGCCCTGCTCACCCAGTTGGTGTCGGTCGTCGTCCAGGCGGACGCCATCGCCCTTCGTCGATAATAAATAATTATTTTAAAAATTTTGTCGGAAATGATCAGAAACCAATTTTCGGGGCCAATGGGGAGGAGCAGGGATTTCACCACCGAATTCCCGCAAGGAAGCCGCTCATCACTGAAGCCAATGCAGCGATTCGGATGGCGTTCTGCGAAGCCAATTTGGACCGCGACTAGAGTCTGGTGGTCTTCACGGACAGAAGACGTTCTCGACGGCCCAGGACAGTCGGGTAGTTTTATGGCGGCAGAACAGCACCCGATATGATCGCCAGCATGTTATCTCCAATACCAACAGTGGACCTGCTAATAATTCCATATCATTTATCACCGATTATGAATATTGTTTGTAATTGTAATAATTGTAATTATAAATCACTGTGATTTCAATTTGTTCACAATTCTGGCTATTTTAGAATCATGTCACACAAATTATGTGTGGAAAGGGATGCCACTGCTCCATCTTTACCAATTATATCGTTTTGAAATGGAGCTGCAAGAAATGTAATGTAATGGATCATGAGACATCGAGAGGTCTTGGTTTAGTAATCATTTAATGTGTACGGTGTGCAATGGATGTATAATATTAGAAGAACTAGAGATCCGAAGAAAGAGATGTCGTTGAGCAACACAGGTGCAGTTTAGGGAACTCGTTCCGTAGGCAGTACCTACGGACAATTGGAAAAGATATTCTCAGCAATGGACATACCAATGATGAATAATCTCACACTTCTAGCTATAGAAAACACAATTGGAAATATAAATTTTTTACGAAAAAAATAATTTTTAGTTATCTATACGTTTACTCCTAAATTATTACTAGATATGGCATGATCAGCTCAACGAAGAGCTGCAAGCAAATGCAGAAGAACGTTGATTAGCTGTAATGAATGGTGACTTAGACCGAGATGGTGTGCCCTTCACCACTGTATATTGTGATTGTGGCTAGAACAAAAGATCTTAGGGTCACAGCTAAAATGCAGCTGCAGTCGTTTTCTGTTTAAATTTTTTGACAATGCCTAGGCGGTTAGAGCAAAAAGAGTCAAGTCTCGAACTCAGGGGAGAAATTGTTGGTATGGCTGCAGCTGGAATGTCCATTTCGCAAATATCCAGGGAACTTAACTTATCAGTAAATGTATGGAATAATTTAAATATATGTATCATTTGAAATATGTGTTGGTTAATTTTTTTTTTGGGAAAGCCAAATTAAGTAGACACCATTGATAACTCCATTATTTTGGTTTTTAATGACATCTAAATATCTGAGGCTCATCAGTGACCACCCGTTCACGAGTGCAGTCCAACTTCGCGAGCAGCTTTAGCTGGAGGTTTCCGCTACGACAGTGATGAGGCGATTGAAGGAGCAGAGATTCCACCACCGAATTCCGGCAAGGAAGCCGCTCATCACTGAAGCCAATGCAGCGATTCGGTTGGCGTTCTGCGAAGCCAATTTGGACCGCGACTAGAGTCTGGTGGTCTTCACGGACAGAAGACGTTCTCGACGGCCCAGGACAGTCGGGTAGTTTTATGGCGGCAGAACAGCACCCGATATGATCGCCAGCATGTTATCTCCAATACCAACAGTGGACGAATAACGGCTGAGTATTGGGGATGGATGTCAGAAGCTAGTCCTGGCGATTTATTTCGGGTCACGCCGTCTCGATTTAATGCAGCTGCATATGTGGCCCTCTTAGAAAACCAAATTCTACCAAGTTTGCGTGCGTTTCCAAATTCCGCACCATACACAATGGTCCAGGACAACTCCCCCATCCATACCGCAAGAATTGTGCGGGAATGGTTCGCACAACATCCGGAGATAGAGCTTCTCGAGTGGTCAGCGAGATCTCCGGATCTTAACCCCATAGAATACTTATGGGGTGAAATGGTGCGAACCTGGGGAGAGGTAGAGGTCCCTGGAGACGGCGTCTATGCATATATCTTATATTGCAGTGTTCAGTAGCATTTAACCTTATTGTTTTAAGCAGTTATGGAAGACCAATTGACAGATCGCATATTATTTATAGAAGTCAGAAATAAATATTCTGTGTGCAAGGTCCGCAAATAACCACCCAGCACTGTCTTCAGAACTGGAAACGTGCATCGTCTGCAATGGAAGCTGATATAATTTTGCCTAGCAGAACAGAAGTAAAATCTATGTTTCAAAACGTTTATTGCTGACAGGGACAGCAATGTGCATGCAAAAATCGTTTAACAGGTTCCTAATGGCAGGAAAGTCAAAAAAATTGAATGTGCAAATCATTGCGTTAAGAACTATGAGAAGCATTTATATAAAATTAAAAGCAACACCAAAGTACCGGCAGAAGCTAGGAAACTTGTAACAACTAAAAAGATCAAACAGTTACAAAAAGTTGCTCAATCAGTGATCTACCACCGAGCTACAACAAACATCAAAGCTGCACTGACCAAAAATTTGAGAAATGGTCCTTTACACCTTTTTGGTTACCATAAAAATTGCAATAATTTTTATTGCAATCTCTTGGTCACGTCTTGAGGGTAGCGTAGTAGAATGATGGGTAAGAATAAGACGTAACTTGCTAACACTAATATATTAAGACCAATTTTTACTTACATGCTTACACTTACTTACACTTACACTTGGGGTCACTTTGCACTACCGTTCTCTTTGGGATCTCACTGACCACTGCCGTTTGGTCATCGCTCTTCTCGATCGTTCCCGATAATTGTCTACCTTGCAATCCATGCAAGTGAACAATCTAGGGTCAGCTACCCAAACGGATATGACAATGCAGACATGTCAAGTTTTGCCGTGATTGAGAAATAAAATACATATTTGCAAGGTGTTAATTTTGGAAAATATTCGCACTCTTGACACTATGGTATGTGTTACATTACCTTTTTCTTTCCAAGACATTTAACAAAAATCGAGAAAAACCAAATAGTGCAAAAATTAAAGAATGGACTTTCCATGGAGGTGATAGGTGCTGAATACGAAATTAGCAAGGGAACCGTGTTCAACGTCAAAACTAATGTTTTAATGAACAAGGGACCACGGCCCATCAGGAAGGTTCAGGAAGACTCCGAGTTACAACTCCTCCAGCAGCTGACCAATCCTTGGGTATAA
Organism: Schizotus pectinicornis; assembly: GCA_951805265.1. Taxonomy (NCBI): domain Eukaryota; kingdom Metazoa; phylum Arthropoda; class Insecta; order Coleoptera; family Pyrochroidae; genus Schizotus; species Schizotus pectinicornis. Next base: position 5,517,996 of record OX638202.1, on the reverse strand, counting down.
ACCTTTTCGGACTATGCCTGTAGCCATCGTTGAGGCTCAGCTTCCAGCGTCGTTGACAACTGGGAGAAGGCGAACCCGAAAAAATAAATTACAAAACGGGACTGCAGCAGTAAAAACCCATCTAACTGAGCAACATAAGAAGGTGAGGCTACAATTTTCAAGGGAATACAAGAAAAGATTGCATGGTTTTTGGGACAATGTAATCTTTACACAAAAAAGTGTTCCAAAAAAAAAGTGGACCAGTTCGAGTTTATCGACCAGCCAACATCCGCTTTGAAGAGCACTACATCAATTTAAAAAAAAATGGGAGCTTTTCTGTAAACGTTAGAGGGTGGATTAGTGCGTGTGGATCAGGCATCTTGTAGGCTTTAAAAGAGAGGTTTAGTTCAAATATTTAAATAAATATGTTACACAATATCATGCTTTCCTCTGTACGATATTTATACCCCGACCACTTTATTTTGCAACAAGTAGAAAATATAGAGCATACATGCAATATAATAAGTAATCGTATACATTTCTTGCTATGGTACAATTTGTCCCAAAAGTAATTTGGCGACGAGAAACAACCTGACATATTTGTACGAAACGTACATCCATCCAACATAAGGTCACTTATTAACAAACCACCTACACAAGCCATCCGGAAAAAAAAATAAAGTCATACTTGAAGGCAAGGGACATACCAACTACAAATGATATGAGAAAAGCTGAGTTATTAGCTCTGGTAAAACACAAAAACCAAGAGATAGCCTCTCCTACTGCACGGAGCTGGCGCAAAGCCAACCAAAAAGACGACCGCAACCTGCTTCGAACTAACCCCCTAAAGTCACCAGCGTAAACCCCTCCAGTCCTCTAAGCAACAACGTGGACGACCAGGATCAAGAAATTGAGATCAGTGAAACAACAGAAAATACAAAAAAAAACGTCGATTTTCCGAACTTCCAATTCGGGCTCCGTCCACACCACTCTACAAACCAGCAAGTCCTCCGGATCGTCACTGCTATCAGAGATTCAATTTTCGACGTCACGAATCGTAGAACGTATTTCAATTGCTTTGGCGAGAGAAACGGAGAGTTTATAAATTTTCCTGAGAACGAGGACAGTCAAAGAAGAAACATTATCATGTTCAGTGCATTATCTGATTTTCCATCTGTTGCAGGCTGTATTGACTGCACTCACATAGCAATTAGCAACCCTGGGACTGAAGTTACGGAAGTATATCGCAACAGAAAACAATACTTTTCTCTAAATGTGCAAGTATGTTTTTTTTCCTTCATGAATACATGTTTTTTAATAAACTTTATTATTTTTTACATAGTATCTGGGCCAAAAATGGAAATTATTGATATAGTTGTGCGCCATCCAGGGTCTGCTTATGACAACACAGATTTTGAACTGAGTTGCATCAGCATGCAGAACCTTGGCATTACGATCAAGCAGCAAAACAATCACAATGTAATAAACAAAAGAGAGCGCCCAGGGCCCAGGTGTCAAAAGCGCTATCAACTCACGCTCCTCCCCTTAGGGGAACCAACCCCAGGCGCCTCAAAGTGTGACGTTCAGACAAGGCAAGTAACTCAATTTTTCATAAGGCCACTTAGGAGAATGGATGACAGATCTTTATTCTATGGTGTTGAAGAAGATATATTATTGTTACACCTTGATTTGTTTTGTGATAAAAACCATAATAAATAATGTATCTTATTTTAAAGATGGATTTGCCATCGCTGTGGTATTTCGAAACTATTTCGGATATTTTCAATGATGGACCAATTGTACGAGAGGGAACCGATTCGTTGGTTCTTGAGGATACCGAGGACACTCAGTTCTCCGAACCATTTGGCCATGATGTTAAATCAAGAAGAAACAAAGAAGGTATATAATTTGGTATAATATAATGGTTAGTTATTCATGTTAACACATTTATTGTTTAGAGTGATGAAGAGATGTCATATGACACAATTGAGGGAAGCCCAAATGACCAACCTGATGCAAATAATGAACCCTCATCATCAGCACCTACCGGCAGGAGTACAAGTTCAAACTCCTCTAGTACACCCAGGCAGAAACCAAAAAAAAGGCGAACTGATGAGGAGTACTTGGAATGATAGAGTGGAAGTTTGGCGGCTCTTACACAAAAATTGGTTGCACCCCAAACTTCAACTGCGGTGCCATTAAGAAGCACATCGCAGCATTTCTCTAATTACGTTTGTGCGAAACTTGAAGCTATTACGAAATGAGCTATGAGGAAATTAGAGGGGAAGTGGAGGAACAAATTATTTCCTTAATGAACGCTGGTATTAAAAAATCCAAAAACAAATAAAGAACTTTCACACAATTTAACGTAATTTTTATTGTCCAAAGTATATGATTAATAAAAAAATAACAAGAAATATTCAATATTTTACAAATTGCCCTTGCTGACTGCGTCTTCCTGCCAAGGTACAGAATCAGTCACAGAATTAAAATAGCTCATGCAGAACTAGAAGAATGGTAAGTGCCTATAAATTTACAATAATTTTTCCGATAAAAAGGATCCCAGTAACTTCAAGATAAGCATTATTGACCAATAGTTCAATCACCTATTACTGATCAAATGCTTCGCTGACTTAATCAAGAAAGAATTGCTGAAAATTAGCGTTGACAAGCGTAAGAAGCAATTATATTATTTTCCGCCCATTCTCTGCCTATAAAGTTTGTAAATCGAGGGGACTCTTATCCCTCTGAAGTTAGTGCTACAATGCACTTGGTGATGCAAGACCTCAACTATTGCAACCCCTATCAATTGGTTTGGCAGTCAAAAATTGGACTTTTGTCTTGGCTGGGACCTTTCACAGATGAAGTAACGAGCAAAGTTTGTAAATTATTGCAAATCAATCATTTAACATCGGCCGCATGCCATCATGAGAGCATTGGTTCGTTAGAAAATTCGCATAAAGTTTTGGGAGCATATTTGAGAACTTTAACTCAAAATCAGAATTCTTCTTGGAATTCATGGGTTCCGTATTGGTGTTTTGCGTACAAAACAACAGTACATTCAGAAACTCAATATACTCCATACGAGTTAGTTTTCGGAAAAATTTCACGAGAAAGCTTAAGCGTGTAAAACGGCTCTAACGTCTTGGATAGGCAATAGGGCTGATTAAATTAGAAAGGGTGGGTGGAGGAGGAGAACAATTGTCGTAAACCAGGAATCGGAAACGTTGCTTAACGTCGAAGGAAAACACTTGTCGCACTTTACTTTGATTTATTATCAACAATGGTTTAAGTACTGACAAATAATGTAGAAGGTCTCTACGAGTTTAACAATTACTACTAACAAAGTGATCTGAAGAAGTTAAATCTGTCTCTGATTACTTCTAAATATGTGGTTTCTTTTACAGTCTAATTCACGGTGTTGATTTGATACAGAGTGATAACACTTGTGGTCTGAGGAACAAAGTCCAAAGTGTTAGTTTCGGCAAGAGGTTACAAATGGTGAAGCGCGTTTTTCTAATAAAAATGATAAAAATCGTTAAAAATAGTAATTCACGTCATTTACATGTGACGTAAATATTGGGATTGAATACTAGACAATAATTAATGTTAATAAGTAGTAAGGGTAGATTGTAGGTATATAACATCTCCGTTTACAACGAAGAGTTTTTATCTAATTTATGATCCTTATTTATGGGACTTCGAGAAGCACTTGGATGTATCAATGGAGCCGAAGGGTTGCCTATTGATTGTGCAATGAGGTTAAGTGTTAGGCGATAAACTCAAGTGTCAAAATTCACGCGATTAGGGTGTTGGTCAAATTTAAAGAACTGTTGCATTTTTAGTTCTCAGTTAGATTTGGTCGAAGTTTCACGTGTTTTTTCTCTCTGTTAGTTTTCATAAAAAGTGTTTGTGAAGTTTGCATTATGGCAAGTTGGATGGTCTCATAGAAAGGTAAATTTTAATTATTCATTGTGATCAAATAGATACCTATCTAATAAAATTTATTATTTAGCACTAATCAACTTCATTCGGCCAATAATGTTGGCGTTTTTGGATGAAGAACTTTTGATCGGTTGGGTAATTTTAAATTTGTCCTTGTACTTGTTTTTAGTTGGTTAATTTCTTTATTTTCTTTAGCCTATAACCATCAACCAATTATTTAACGTGACGGAAGTTCCTGAAGGAGCTATCCATTTGTTTAATGGAAAATGATATGGATTCGATCTACGCGTGTGGATGAATCCGCACGACACGTACTATATGTACGTCATTATTACCAGGTAAAATTGTAATTGTTGATAAAAAAAAATATTTTATTTATATTAGAACTGCTCTGAGCGCATATCCGCTGGCGTCGGTTCGCATGGTGTTCCGCATAGGGCGTGGGTGTGTCGATTTTTCCAACGAGATCGTGGTGCTCTCGCATGACCTCTCTGACGAGGGTTCGCTGTCTCGGTTCGAGGTGGACTCCTTCGTCAGACCGCAAGTCGATCGTACCGATGTCGTAGTGTCGGACCGGCGGTATCGGGAAGAGGTGGTTTGGCTCGGGGTTGAGGTCTGGCCATGCCGTATCAATGGCTGTCGTGGCGTCGAGGGCCATGAACCATTTCTGAGGCCTCTCAACCTTGTCCACTACCTCAGGGGATCTCCATGGGGTGGGTGGAGGTGGCCCATAGTTTTCCATCTCCACGTTCTCTTTGTGGCGGTTCGTTGTGGCGAGCAACGTGGGGATCGGAAGTGGTGCGGAGTTCGCACTTGGTGGCTGGCTTGCCACGGGGACGTCGCAGGTGCTACCTTCTTCCTCGTCTTTGCGGACAAAGGGGTAGGTTGTGGATGTCCCGGAGAAGTGCCAGGTACGGGTAGCGAAGTCCAGTACTAACTGTGCAGCTTCAATGAAGTCGATCCCTAAAAGGGTTCGCGCGTTCTTGGCATTTGGAAGTACCACCAGCCGGGTAGGGATGATCCTTCCCTGCAACCGGATGTGGGCCACGGTTGTCTTGACCATGGACGTGGTTGGTTTTCCGTCCGCCATGGTGATTACGGTCTGTTCTTCTTTGAACACGTGCCCTGTTTGTTGTAGGAGGGCGTACAGCGTCTGACCGGCAATGCTGGCTCGGGCACCAGTGTCCAGGAAGGCTGTACCTTCGGTGGCGCAAACACTGACTATGACGGCCGGGCGGTAGTTGGGCTGTGTGCAATTTACTGCGCAGAATCCCAGATTTCCTGGTGGTCCGACGGCCGGAACTCTTGGCGAACAAGTTGGGCAGTCCCTCCGGAATACACCAGGCTTTCCACACCCGTAACAAGCCTGTGAACGCCCATTAGGTGCTGATCCTCTTGTGGTGCCATCTGCAGCGTTGTTGACAGCCTTCTTTCGGCAATCCGTTTCCAGGTGTCCGTAATGTCGGCAGTATTCGCATTTCTGGCGTGGCGCTTCGGTTTTCCCAAAGCTTCGTTCCTTCTTGGTACTTTCGTTGGCCTTGCGTGTCTCCCGCCGTTCGGTGAGACTTGCCTCTATTTCCCTGGCTCGTTTCAAGAGAGCTGCGAAAGTTTGTATTTCGGTGCGGGGGACACGGTCTCGTATTACGTGCTTCAGCATCCCGTAGATGAGGTCGATTTGGTAATCCTCGTCAGGCAGGGGGTCGATCTTCGCGATCAGCGCTCGCTTGCCTGAGACGAAATCGGCGGTGTTTTCATCGGGGGACTGTGCTGAGGTGAAGATGTCCATAAAAACCTGGTATCTAGGTTTGTTAGGCGCGTATTCTTCGCGGATGAGGGCCATGGCTCGGGCCCATGTCGTCACTCCGTTTTTGGCACCTTCCCACCAAGTGTTGGCCGGACCTTCCAGGAGCATGGCCAGGGCGGAGAGAGCGCTGCCATCTGGGATGTTCTCCTGTTCCTTGAAGAAGGTTGTGCTTCTTATGAAGGCCCTTACTAGGTGAGGATCCCGGGTTCCGTCGAACCGGGCCGGGCACTGTGTCATGTGACACGTGCGGGGGTTGGGCGTCACTCGCCGCAAGATTTGTTCCAGAGCTTCTGGTGTGAGAGCCATGGTAAACCGGGGGCTACGCCGCACTGGTGTTTGAAACGTTATTGTGTCTTCAAATGACCTGGGGCGCACTGAACTGGCCGCTCTTGGGGCACACACGAACTGGCTGCACTTGGAGCACTGTCGGGTTCGTCTAAGGACAGGGACGCTTCGTCACCTTCCTGCGCGGGGTTAGTGGAGCACTCGGGCTGCGCACGGGTCGTCGTCTCCTTGGAGGGGTTGGTGGAGCACTCGGGCTGCGCACTGGTCGTCGTCTCCTTGGAGGGGTTAGTGGAGCACTCGGGCTGCGCACTGGTCGTCGTCTCCTTGGAGGGGTTGGTGGAGCACTCGGGCTGCGCACTGGTCGTCGTCTCCTTGGAGGGGTTGGTGGAGCACTCGGGCTGCGCACTGGTCGTCGTCTCCTTGGAGGGGTTAGTGGAGCACTCGGGCTGCGCACTGGTCGTCGTCTCCTTGGAGGGGTTAGTGGAGCACTCGGGCTGCGCACTGGTCGTCGTCTCCTTGGAGGGGTTAGTGGAGCACTCGGGCTGCGCACTGGTCGTCGTCTCCTTGGAGGGGTTAGTGGAGCACTCGGGCTGCGCACTGGTCGTCGTCTCCTTGGAGGGGTTGGTGGAGCACTCGGGCTGCGCACTGGTCGTCGTCTCCTTGGAGGGGTTAGTGGAGCACTCGGGCTGCGCACTGGTCGTCGTCTCCTTGGAGGGGTTAGTGGAGCACTCGGGCTGCGCACTGGTCGTCGTCTCCTTGGAGGGGTTGGTGGAGCACTCGGGCTGCGCACTGGTCGTCGTCTCCTTGGAGGGGTTCGTGGAGCACTCGGGCTGCGCACTGGTCGTCGTCTCCTTGGAGGGGTTAGTGGAGCACTCGGGCTGCGCACTGGTCGTCGTCTCCTTGGAGGGGTTAGTGGAGCACTCGGGCTGCGCACTGGTCGTCGTCTCCTTGGAGGGGTTAGTGGAGCACTCGGGCTGCGCACTGGTCGTCGTCTCCTTGGAGGGGTTAGTGGAGCACTCGGGCTGCGCACTGGTCGTCGTCTCCTTGGAGGGGTTAGTGGAGCACTCGGGCTGCGGCACTACTCCGTGGGTTTCGGGCTCCACGTTTGGGCGTCAGTTGTAAGAGCGATTTATTCAGTAAAGTAGTAAAACAATACATCAGGCGGTTACAAGAGAAACTACTGTATTAGTCGGGGCACACGGGCCGCACCATAATTGTAGGTTGGTTTGTTCCGCCAAGGAAATCGTCTTAGTAGTCGTCCGAATGGATGGTGACTGTAGACTGAGTGAGTTGAGACTGCCTTGGTGATCGAGGCCCTGTCCATATATAGGATTATACCGAGGACAGGGTAGCGGGCGATTGTATGCTGCGCCATCTACGGAGGGGCGCAGTAACGAGCGAGGCGACGATGCAGTCCCCGGACGCTTGGCGGCGCTGCATCGTCCAGCTGAGTCGCGCGAAACTGGCGGTTCAAGCGGTGGGCGTGGTCGGTCGGGGAATTAAGTAGAGGCTCGTGTTACACCTTGTAGTTTTTTTTTTATATTATATATGTATCCATAACTCTTAATCTTTTCTTAATATACGTATATTCTTAAAATTGATTTAGCGTTTTCCTTCCCCATTACAAGGTTTGAGTAAATTATGATGATAAGTTTGAATTTTATTTTTTAATTGTAAATCGTAAGTATTGTTATTATTTACTTTAACAATTTCATATGGACCATTAAATAGTGGAGCTAATTTCTTTGTTCGATTTGGCGTTGAAGATTTATTTTGAATATAAACCAAATCTTTTACATGATATTTATGTTCATGTATTTTTTGATCGTAATAACCTTTTGATACTTCTTTTGATTTAATTAAATTTTCTTTTGCAATTTCAAAAGATTGATTAAGTTTTAACTTTAAATTTGAATAATAATCATCATAAGTGTATTTAAATTCTGGTTTGGAAGTTAAAGAATTGGGAATATTGGCTTTTTTTCCAAATATTAATTCATAAGGTGTAAATTTCGTTGATTGATGTATGTGGTTATTATAAGTAAACATAGCAAGATTTATATAATCATCCCAATTAGTTTGATCTTTTTTAATGTAATGTTTTAGATATTCTTTTAATGTATGGTGGCTTCGTTCAAGAGCACCATTAGTTTGTGGATGATAAGGACTGGCTAGTAAGTGTCGAATTTTAAAAAGTTTATTCAATTCTTTTAAAACGTTAGAGGTAAAATCTGAACCATTATCAGTAAGGATTGATTCGGGGATTCCGAATAAAGTTATAAAATTTAAAAATTCATTTGCAATGGCTTTTGCTTCATGATTCGGAATTGCAATAGCATAAGAATATTTAGTAAGATCATCTTGCATTGTTAAAACAAATCTGTTACCTTTTTCAGTTAAGGGTAATGGACCTACGATATCCATAGCAATTCTTTGAAAGGGTTTGTCACTCGTAGTTGTTATTTCCATCGGAGCTTTGTTAAGTTTATTACTCGTTTTATTAATTTGACAAGATTGACATTGTTTGATAAAATTTTTGATATCACTTTTCATGTTATGCCATTTATAGTTTTCTTTAATCCTTTTATATGTTCTGTGAAAACCTGAATGACCTACTAAAGAGGATTCATGATTTTCTTTACAAATTTCTTTAATTTGATCTTTAGTTTCTGGTTCAATTCGTGGTTTATTTACTAAAATAATTGAAATTTTTGATTTTAAAAAGAGAAATTCAAGTAGTTCATTAAACATATCTTGTTTTAAATTAGTGTTTTCTTCAATAGGATTTTTTAAATAGAGTTTCATAATTTTGTTTTTTCTTAATATGATTTTTAATTTTTGTAACGAATGGAATAAATCAACAGAACTTAATTTATCAAAATGATTTAATTTTCCTAACAAAAGAAAAGTTTGCTTATTTGAATTTTTCAAAGTTATTGTATCATACAAATCTTTATCATCAATTAGACTTTCATCTAATTCATAAAGATTGCTTAGATTTCCAAAATATGGATTGCTTTCATCAAGATCTTTGGAATAAAGAAAAGCATTCGGAAACTTTGTACAAATATTTTCTTTAATTATTTTAATTTTTGGTAAGGTTGTTGATTCATAATGATATTTAATAAAATCACTATATTTTTCTGTGTTGTCTTGATCGGATAAAGAATAAATTGAATTTACAGGATTTCTGGACAAAGCGTCAACATTTGAATTAATTCTTCCTGCTTTATATTTGATTTCGTAATCAAATTCTTCAAGTCGAAGTCGCCATCGAACTAAACGACTATTTGGATTTTTACAATTACCATAATAACCATGTTAAAGGTCTATGATCAGTGTAAATTGTAAATTTTCTTTCAAAAAGATAAGGCCTGTAATGTTCAGTACCCCATACTATGGCTAAAAGTTCTTTTTCAATTGTAGAATAATTGCATTCGGCATTATTCAATGTTCGAGAAGCATAACCTATAGGTAAATCCTTTCCTATTGATCCTTGCGAGAGAACTGCACCAATTGCATATTGAGATGCATCGGTTGTAAGAATAAATTCTTTAGTAAAATCTGGAAATTGTAAGATAGGTGAATTAGTTAAGATATTTTTAAAATATTCAAAAGACTTTTCGTGTTCTTGTTTCCATTGAAATTCAATATCCTTTTTTAACAGTTTTGTTAAAGGCTTAGCATGATTAGAAAATTCTTTAATAAATTTTCGATAATATCCTATCAAACCTAGAAATTGTTTAATTTGTTTCGGATTATTAGGTCGAGGATAATTTTTAATTGCTTCAATTTTATTGGGATTGAGAGAAACACCATTCTCGTTAATTATATGACCAAGATAAGCTACTTCCTTCTTGAGAAATTCACATTTATCTGGTTGTAATAATAATCTATTGGCACGAAGCCTTTCAAAAATATTAAGTAATTTATTAGAATCTTCTTGAATAGAACTTGCGTAAATCACAATATCATCAAGATAAACAAAACATTGAAGACCCTGGAGACCTAAAAGGGCTGTGTTCATTAAACGTTGAAATGTACTTGGAGCATTCTTAAGGCCAAATGGCATTCTGGTATATTCAAAATGACCATGTTGTGTTGAGAAAGCTGTTTTACTAGCTTCTCATGAATCATCTTGATTCATGAGAATCTGATGAAAACCTGAGGCTAAGTCTAAGGTTGTAAAGTACTTCGATTGACCTAATTGATCTAAAATTTCTTCAATATTCGGAAGAGGATAGGCATCGCCTACTGTAACGTTATTTAATTTTCTATAGTCAATAACAATTCGCCATTTTTTCTGACCCGAGGCGTCAAGTTTTTTAGGAACTATCCAAAGAGGACTGTTATAGGGTGAGACTGAATTTCTGATTATACCTTGTTTTAACATTTGATTTATTTGCTTATCAACTTCTTTCTTATGGACTTCTGGAAAACGATAAATTTTCGAACTTACTGGATTTTCATCAGTAGTTTTTATACTATGTGTAATTAAGTTGGTACTTGAAAGTGTATCTTCAGGTAAATAGAAAATATCTTGATATTTCGTACCAATTTTTAAAATCGATTCTCTTTCTTCTGAATTTAAATGATTTAAACAAAGATTATTTTTTAAAGTTTCTTCTCTATTTTGGTTTTTTGATTTTGATACTTGCTTAGTAAATCGTATTGATTTAATTTCATTAAATTTTTCTAAAAATATTTTCAATACAAAAATCTTTACTGGTTTGGTTGAACCATTAATTATTGTTGTTTTGGCTTTTTTGTTGCTATCGACTTTGACTAAAGCTTTTGCTTAAAAATCGTTAAAAATAGTAATTCACGTCATTTACATGTGACGTAAATATTGGGATTGAATACTAGACAATAATTAATGTTAATAAGTAGTAAGGGTAGATTGTAGGTATATAACACAATTTAGGGCTAAAGCGTCATAAATACGAAAAAAGAAAGAAATCTTGGTGGTCGTCGGTACGGTCACAAAGAAACGTCCCCCGTTTCCGATGGCACTTTCGTTGAAAGTATTTATGGCGGGCGGCAGCACTGTAACGGATCAACGGCACTAATTGTGGGGGTGCAATTGCCTGCCCGGTCTGCCTAAAAAGGACACTTCTTCGTTACCTGGACCTGCCCAGGGTGAATGTTAACTAGAATAAAGAAAGTTCAAAAGAGTTTGGTCTTTTAATTTTGTTCACACCGCTACACCATCCGATAAATTAAAGACATGTGAGGTAGATTGCTACACATTTATTTCTGAAGGTTGGTACTAAATATAATAGGCCAGCAACAACACTGCACAGCGGTTTTGGGTTTTGACAAAATCTAAAATTGCTCTCACTTCCCACCTTACACAAGTATTTTGCGTCTCTGTCGCCCCATCATAAACCTCCAGATGGTGTTTATGATGTGCAAGTGACGCAGGGACGTTTCTCTATATCTTGCAGCCAACCATAAAATACAATAAACCTAAACATTTAGAAATTCCAAAGACTTCAATTTCTCCAAACAACCTTTTACAAGTTGCCAGCGTCACAGTCAGTGCTGCCAAATCTCCCTTTTAAATAGTGATGGGCGAAAGTGCTATTTGCGAATGGCAATGGCAACCTGGTACTGTTATCGGAAATAGCAGTTTAAAATAGCAGTTTCTGAATAACAGGTATCCAAATCTTTCTTTGAGCATCCTCTGTACCAACACCAACATCTGGCGATCGGCGGCCTCCTCGAGCGACGGCGAGCATTGCCCGGGTGCAATTAGGACCGGCCGGAACTGCATCTGGTTATTCTGGTTTTTATCACCCACCTAAATAGCCGTCGACGGGGTGTTGGTCATTGTTGGAATGGCAAGGCAATAAAAATAAAGCATTAAAGCAAAATAACAATTACTTTTATTTCTCTCCCTTGTACCCTTATAATTATTCGAACAAATTCTTCTTTTGCTTTAACACTATTTTATTTAGTCTGAACGTTGTTCGAAATTTCACCAAACAGAGGCGGTAACACGCCAGTAGAAATAAACGAACCCGCTTCTGTTCTCACTACTAGGAATATTAATAATGATAATATGGACGAAGCAGTGGCTTTACCTTCTACATCCACCCAAATTCATTAACCTCCAGCAAAAAAAACTATTGGAATTAATCACCAGAGACTTTCAACCATTTTCGATTCTTGAAGATGTTGGATTTCGACAATACACCAACGCCTCAAATCCAAGCTATACGCTGCCTAGTCGAAAAGTGCTTTCCAATGTGTTACTGCCATCAAAATTTACGGAAGTGTATAATAACACGAAGGAAGCAATTAAAGATGCTGTGTCTGTTACAATTACTACAGACTGTTGAACTTCAAGAAATACCGAAGAATTTATTGCAGTCACCGCTCATTTCATCACCTCAAAATTTGAAGCGAAGTCGCTAACATTGGAGACTGGTCCATATAGTGAAAATCACACTAGTGTTAATTTGGCGACCGAATTGCGACGAGTCATTTTAGAGTGGAATTTAGACAACAAAATTTTGCTAGCAGTATCGGACAATGCTGCAAATATAAAAAAAGGCAATTAAAGAAGATTTAAAGTGGCGGCACTTTGGTTGCTTAGCGCACACTATAAATCTTATATTACAGGATGGTTTAGAATCGATGGAAACCCTCATCGAGAAAGCTAAAACGCTGGTGTCGCACTTTAAGAGAAGCAGCAGCGCTAAAACAAAGTTAGAATCATACCAACAGCAAAATGGCCAGCCGATAAAAAAAACTGAAACAAGCAGTGGCGACAAGGTGGAATTCAGTTTATTGCATGTGAGCTTTGCCAACCAAGGGCTATCCCACCCTGGACCAATGGTGGTTGGTGTGAGGGTGGGAAATCCAGGTTTACCTGTTGCCTGCTCGTGGTGGGAGTACAGATGGTGTGCTACGGAAGGAGCTGGATTTCGTCTTACTTGCGCATGACGTCATCCGGGGAGCATGCGAGCTGAAATCGCGCCAAACTGTTTGCCAAACGCATTTCCAAAACGTATTAATTAGCCCGAGTGGGACACGAGGGCTAATTACGTTTTGGAAATGCATGAGAATAAAATTTCCGGGTATTAATCAATGCACGAGGGCATATTCGGTAAGAAAATCGCAACGACACGGACATTGGTCCATTATGTCATTATGATGTCATTATTAATAAATAAATTATTTTGATTGGCTGAAATAATTTCCACTTATTAATTTCATGCAAGGTGCAATAATTTCCAGGAAATTTTTACATTGCCATAGAAACGACACCGAATTCAATTTTTTTATTGGCTACTTTTCAGTGTCGATTTTCATGGTAATTTTTTATCAAAAGAACCAATGGTATTTAAAAAGTTGGCAAATATTGTAACTGAAAAATTTACAATCAAGTTTGAATTGTTTTCCCAACGAAATTATTCTTTGTTTGGTCCGCATCAGAACTTACATCAGATTAAGGGAACTTAATAAGAAAATTAGTTTCTTAAATTGTAAGTGTCGTTTAGAAAAAATTACGACAGTCCCACTCCATGCATTTCTCATGCATTCTTATGTATACTACCCAAATCTGCTCCCCGCGTGACGTCACAATGTGCGACTGAGAGGGGCATATAGCTGCGCGGGTAGCACACCATCTGTACTCCCACCACGTTGCCTGCTATGCCTCATGGTCGGCACCTGACCATCTACGACAACCACGTGAAGTTGGGACTCAAGTCCGCAAATACAGTTTTTTAACCCAAAGTTTGTGAACCATTTCATTTACCCAAACTGCTCCGCACAAACGGAAATAGTTAATTTTTAAAATTTTGTAATCTATGTTAATTTCGTGTTATTTTTGATAATTTTTGTTTATTTTATATTATTTTTTATAAGTAGGTAGTAAGAATAATACAAATTTGCATTTTTCTTAAATCTCTTATCATTCTGCATACCTATTAGAGTAAAGTTTTAATTGATAATTGATGAGCAATTTGCTAATAGAAGTATGGATGTTTTTGTGGAAATCATTGAACGCAGCCAGAATGAATGGGACGACATTATTTACCCCAAATTAAAATTATTTTACGAGACCTGTATGCTGCAAGAAATTGTAAGAAGGCGAGCTCCTCGGAGTGAAAGGTGCTACGATCCTCACATCGAAAAGGAAATCCAAAAAAAAAAAACGAAACATGAAGGAATCACGAAAAGTGACAAATAAAAAAAAAAAGAAAAACCATTATGGTTGACTGTCGGTAAGTAAAGGAAGCGAAATTGAAAGCACTGAAGAAAGTAGTCGTGTCCAGTTATCTGCAGTCAACTTTTGAAATCATTTCACAACAAAACACAAATATGGATGTGGAAACGTGTGGTGTGTTAGCAGGAAAAATGATAGAATATAATGCCATTAATGTATGAATCTTTTGGGACAATTTTATTAACCACATTGCAAAACAATGACGCATTCCTGATTTCGCATTTGATAGTCCCACAACAAACTGGAACTGCCAATACTTGCCAATCTACGGATGAAGAACAGATCGCCAATTACTGTCTAAATGAAGAATTGATGACCATTGGATGGATACACGTATGCATATTTCATAACTAATTACCTGTAATTGTCAAATTTATAACTTGTATATTTTAGGCACATCCGACCCAAGAGGCATTCTTATCAAGCATAGATGTACATACGCAGTTTTTGTATCAAACTCATTTACCAGAAGCTGTTGCTGTATTCTACGCTCCGAGATATAAATTGTACGTAACAAGCAACTAAAAGTTTGTAAAGTATCACTTGGTTTTTATTGTTTCTGTCTTTAGATGCAAATATTTTAGAATACCTGAAGTGACAATGCCTCATATTTCTTCATGTAAACTTGGAGGATTTCATGAACACCAAATTGACCTTCCCATATTTATGGTAGGTAAAAACACCTACTCTTCTATTTCTAAAACAGCAATGGTAATACGTATTACGTTGATAATTTGTTTTTCAGGAAGCTGAACATATTAGAGAGAGTGACTCGCACAGAGTAATTGTCGTAGATTTTCGAGAATAATTGTCAGTTTGGTGGAAAAAGACCGTCCAATAGATGAAAACACACCATAAAAACCGGTGAGTCTTGTATCTTCTTTACTGCGTGGACTTACTTTCCTGTTCCCAGATCATCGGTGCAATTAAAGACAGCTTTAATACACTAAACCACGTCTTGCAAACGAAAAAAGCTAAAACAGAAGATGGCTGCGAGCTATACGCTAAACTTTTAGCAAATAAATTAAAAAGATATCCGGAAAAAATAAGACAAAAAATTATGTATAAAATATATGATTTTCTATTAAATAATCCTCCTGAATCTCCAACATAGTCTATGCTATTCTGTCGTCATAGAGACCAAAAAGACGCCATAAAGTGTGGGTGCGTAATTGGATAAAAAGAAGAGACCCCAATTGCGTAACTCAAAACTTGTTAGAAGAATTGGAGAGAGAAGACAAGAGTTGCTTGAATTTTTTTTATGAATGTCGATCGGAGATTTTAATTATTTACTAGCTAAGATTAGATCTTCGATTGAAAAGCAAAATACTTTGATGCGAAACATCTAGTACCGCGATTGTCTTCTTGTATTCGTTTTAGTTACAATTAAATATTTAGTGAAATTGAGTCAAGCGCTCTTTTTTTAACCTCGTATGTAAGTCGGTGGAATTTACAAATCCTAATACACAGCGATCATAAATTGTATTATGTCTAAGCTGCATATCGACATGGCTAAAAATGAAATTGATGGAAGTGAGAAAACCGCTGATTTATTACCAAATAAGTATTCCAGAGACCAGAGACTTCCCTAAAAGACAAAGTTTTAAGATTCAGAAATCTGGTGATTCTGCATGCAAAACAGTGGCGTAACAAGCGGTATGCCTCTGATGAAGAGTTGCATCAAATGGGTCAGAAGCTATACACAAAATATTCGGAAGATATTTCGGACTAAATTATTATCTTTCAAACAATGTTTCAAAAATGAAATTTCAAATATAAATACCATTATGAAATTAACTGAATTTATTTTAATCAAAATTTTTTGTTCTTGCAGTAGTTTTAGTGAAATTTTAACTGCATGTTATATATATTTCTTACGATTCCTGTTTCGGTAGCTTCAGCAGAAAAATCGTTTTCAAAGTTGAAAATAATCAAAAACTTTCTGAGAAACACAATGGGCGAACAGAGGTTATCTGCCTTATCTATTATTTCGATTGAAAATGAAATTGCCCGAAAAATAGATGTTTCTAATTTAGTGTCAAATTTTGCACAAACGAAAGCAAAAAGAAAGAAAATGTTTGATTAATTTAGCTTAGATGGCTTTTAAAATGTATTTGTTTTGGTGTTTTATTTCTTTTTCTTTAGATATTTTTGATATTTCATTACATAATTTACCTAAATTTCTCTATAATTATTTGTCTATTACTTGTTTTTGTTTTTTTGTATATTTTATGTTTTTTTTAATTAAATGTTGTTATATTAAACTTCTTTTTTGTTAAAGGCAAACAATAAATCGTAAAAATAATTAGGATAAACCACGACCCCACTTACTGTGAGTACGTACCCCTTAGAGCGATCTATAATAAAACTGATAATAATTCTATTACATTTTATTAAAGCAATTTTTTTTAAAAGAGAGCACTTAAAAAAAATTATGGGTAGGGCCCCACCTTGACTGAGGAATACAGGCCCGTGTCTGCATTGTTACGCCACTGATGCAAAAGCTATAAAAAATGTGGAAAAAAATAAAGAAGAATGCAAGAATACAGATGATGTTATTTTTAATAGGAGATATTTTTCAAAATTATTTAGAGAAAAACATATTCTTTCATTTCATTACAAATTTCCTTTTATTTCATTACATTATTATTTAACTAACTTTTTTGCTCCTGGTTTTAGTAGTTTTATAACAACGTTATATAACGTTATATAAATTATTATATATTTTATAATAATTTTATATAACGGCTAAATACGAACTACTTCAATATTAAAAAATACACATACACAAAAATTAAAAAGTCCCCTAGTGGAGAAAAATGAAAATTGAAGTAGCGGGTCGCTGATTTTTTTCTTAAATAAGGTTGATAATAAGAGGTCACCTGCCGAACTTCAGCTTCCTAATTCCACCCCAACCCTCTAAAATGCCGCCGACTCCGGATCCAGACCGCCTAGGAAATCGGACATAAATTATTCTAAGTCTCCTCGTGGAGAAAAATAAAAATTGAAATAGCGAGTTGCTGATTGGGCCAGATTGGGACCTTATACAGTTGCTCAAACATTATTTAAGCATCCTTATTCCTCCAATGCGCCTTCAGAAAGTCACCGACAAAGAACTTAGATCTTTCAATTTCCGTGATTACGTAAAGGGCGCAAATATGATCAATGTTGGGTTTGCATTCAATGAGGCACAAGTAGGAATGGAAAGGAGTCATGTAGCCGTCGTCAAAGAGAGGTGCAAGAATTTCCTAATTAAGCTTTGTGTCCAAATTCAAGCTAGGCTGCCATCCAACATTGATATTCTTGGAAAAATATGTTTTTTAACTCCTGAGAACGCCACAGCTCAAGTTAGGAAACCCGATATAGCGACTCTGGCTAGCAACTTTAGGTCAGTCACATGCTAAGATGTTGATGCCACTATTAGCGAATGGAACACTCTTCATTGTGTGGAATGGCAACACACAGAAGATCCCGAGCCGTTTTGGATAAAAGTGACAGAGAATAAAAATGCGCTAGGTGAAAGTCGCTGTTCCGTACCTTCACTTAGATATTTAGTTCATTTTTTCTTTTTGTAGTTAGTTTGTTTTCTTTAGATTAGTTTAGTATAAGAACAAACAGTTTTGTTGTATGCACGCGATCGCGTAGCAATTCCCCCCTGGGTGGGACCCACGTGACGTGTTGAGGGTGGTGTGGGAAGCATCCATCTTAAAAGTTCTTCCACCCTTACACTCACACAGTCACCCAACACTTCTCTTACGAACCTTGGAAGAGACAGTCGCTTTTTTGAGTCAGTCGGTCTAAGGGTTTTATAGTTTTGTGCGAGATCTCCTACGATTCCAGAGCACCACACACCCGAAGCCGACTACATCACACATTCTCCACTATAAGGTAGGTCCAAACCCTTGTGGGAATTAATTTTCGTTCGTTCTTTATCGCTATTTTTGGCTCTCCATTAAAGCAGGTCTACTGACTCTGCCTGGAGACATGGTCGTAGTTACCTCAAACACTACGAAACAGTCGCTTTCAAAATATAGCAGGACTAGCCTTGGCACTTCTTTCGCTACCATTTTCCAATGCCGCTGTGGAAAGAGCATTTTCGTTAGTGAACCTAATTAAAGACAAATTGCGAAACCGACTGGTGATCTCTAGTGTAGATGGCATAATGCGAGTGCGGTTCAATCTTTTACCGTTGATTGAGATATTTACTGGAAGATGTCCAGCCTTACCGCCAGAATCGTGCCTAAAAATGATGCTGGCGGCTAGGGGTTCAGAATCGGTCCATCTGTCCGCCAGCATCATTATTAAATGCAGTTTAGTCGGGTTCAGAAATTACAGAGAGCTGTAATATTACGACAACAAGATGAAGCGATGTTGCCATGTAGTACCTTGCCGAACACTGTACATACGATAAGTGCCACACGGTGCTACATAGTGCCAATCCACAATGATCAACCAGAGAAATTTAATTTGAAAACAAACTACATATTTAGCGATTGATATAGAGCTTGTGTTATTTTGATTTTAATATACGTGTTTATTAATTGGCAAGCTTTAACTGATTATTAATGACTTATATTAATTCGCTCTTAGAGCTTAAACCGTTGATTGAGATTTCAACGCTTAAACTTATTATTAACGACAAACCTCTTTCCAGAACGCGCTTTTTTTGTGTTCTTGTGCCCGTGTCGCTTTTGTAAAAAGAAATTTTTCAAAAATGTTGCCTGACGACCGCCCGTGCATGGAGCCGGGCCTCATTCTTACTGCATCTGTGCATTTTCCTACAACGTTCCTGTGTTTGAATAAAATTTTCGAAAAGTTAAATTTATAGCAACGTCTTCCACGGCCAGCAATTGTTGCGTGTATTATTTGTGTGACAAGACCAGAAGAAATTCCCCTGGTCATAGTTTCTTCAGATTTCCAGTAAAGGACGAATTTCGTTGTAATCAGTGGGTAATAAATAGTGGAAATTACCAACTTATTACTCTACTGTTTAATAGTCAGCAGTTGAGCCAACGATTAATATGTGAAAACCATTTTCGTCCTGAAAGCTTCATGCCTGCCTCTGGATTAAAGAAGAAACTGACATGTGATGCTGTGCCGTTAAAATTTTCTGGTAAGTAAGCTGGTAATAATTTTCTATATACCGTTACGAGGCCATTTTATAAAGATTTTGTTTTTACAAATTGGCTGTGATAAAGAAAATACAAAAATACAGTTCACTATAAAAAGATTACTTTTTCCGTTACACACAGAATATTTTTTTCAGAAAATACAATTGAAGAATCTAAACAACGTTCATCATTACCCACTGATAGAAGCGAATCATCGTCTCCAACGATTTTAGAGGTGCAAAAGTCTACAAATGATCGTACCTATACGTCTACAGAAAGAACAACAGATTTAAATGAAGAATGCCTGCATATCCGTCCCGAACAAACGCAGCCTTCCACGGATTTTGCGTCTGAGATTTGCAATTTACCATCCCCATCGTCACTAACATCAACGCCTAGAAAGGTAAAATTAAAAAGTAGAATTTTAAAACTGAAAAAAAGAATTAGTCAACAAAATTCGTCCATTAGAAGGCTGAATGGAAAAATGCGTAAGTTAACCAGAAGTAATGTATTACAAAACCTGCTAAAGGGAAAATCGCCATCGACAAAGACATTGGTACACATGCAATGTTTACACAAAACGAGAACCCCGTGGACAAGGCTTGAAAAAAAATTAAGTTTGTCATTATTTTATAAATCACCCGGCAATTATAAATTTATGTTAAAGGACCTGAAATTGCTTATTCCGCTGAGAAATGCAACGGCTAAGAAAGTTATAGAAGAAATCGAGCAATGTTTGGTGTTCCGGAATTTATAATTGCAGATAATGAAGTGCAATTTGGACGAAGTAAAGATTTTCGAGATTTCTTACAAGAATATGGAGTCAAACCGTATTACAATGCGTTATATACCCCACAGAACAATCCAACGGAACAGGTTAATCGGACATTAAAAACCATGATTATAACTTATGTTGAAGATGATCATAGAAAATGGGATCAACATTTACCATCAATAGCATGTGCTATCAGGACGGCAGTTCATGAAGCAACACGCCGAACACCTTATTTTATTAATTTTGGACAAGAAATGATTGACGATGGTAGAGACTACGAAGAAATTCGAACACGCAAACAACTAAACGAGGACAAATCAATAAATAAAAATACAGAAAGAACAGTATTAGAAACGGAGAGCAAATTAGGAAAAATTAGGAAGATGGTAAAGGAATTAATTAAAAAGGCCCATAGAAAAATCCAAGCGAAATTATGATCAACATAGAAGAATAGTAAGTTATGAAGTTGGAGATTTAGTGTGGAAAAGACTATTTCCAACCACAGATTTACGAAAACACTTTTCGGCAAATTCACTTCGTGTTCGAAAGTTCTCACCGATCGGTCGTTTGAAATATTGTGCCTAGTGAATTTTGGTAGTTTTCTTGTGCACCTTTATTCAGGACATTTTTAGGTGAGCAAAACATTTATACTTAATTTTATTCAGTTAAGTATAGTGTGTTATTTTATGTATATAACAATTTTTTTCAGATTCATTTCAATTAAAACAGCAATTAAAACAGTTTTTTTGTGCACTTTCAGGACATTTTTAGGCGAGTAAAGCAACCATTTATATTTAATTTTACTCACTTATTGTGTTATTTTTTTCTATAATAACAATTTTTTTCAGGTTTATTTTAATTTTTAAGATGCCGGCACATCTAACAGAGCAACAAAAAGTTAGAATAGTAACGAAACTAGAAGAAGGCTGGTCAATGGGTCAAATTGCTCTTGAGTATAATGTCAGCAAAACGTGTATTTTTAAAATTAAAAGGAGATGGGATGAAGAGCAAACAGTGGCAAGAAGAGTTGGAACGGGGCGATTGAAAATATCGACACCTCAGCAAGACCAAGCACTTGCTGATTATATACGGGACAATCCGTTTAAAACGGCACCAGAAGCAATTGTTGTCACTAATTTCCCGGGTCAACAACGAACGGCACGTCGCCGCCCAAAGGACGCAGGATTAGGCAACTTTGCTGCTGCCAATGAGTGCTTAATAACGGAGGCACAAAAAGCAGCACGACTGAATTTTGCCAATAATTTCATAGGGAGAAATGATAATTATTGGCAAAATGTAATTTTTTCGGACGAAAAGACTTTTCAGTCAAGTCATTCTGGACACGTTCGTGTATACAGACCGATAGGAAGTAACCGCCACGACGAAGCTTATGTGCATCCCACATCCAGGAGCGGTAGATTCTCCGTGAATGTCTGGGCCTGGATTAGCCATAGGGGTGCCGGCGTCTGTTGGAGGATCGATGGCAGATTAACTGGTGCCCATTATGTAGATATTTTGGAAAATGTCATGTTACCCTCTGTAACCCAAATGTATCCGCAAAACTTTATTTTCCAGCAGGCGAGTCCATTTTTATATAAAAAAAATACTAAAATTCTATTCATTTTTTTTTTTAATTTGTAGGACAACGCATCGATTCATACGGCCCATGTCGTAAGAGAGTAGTTTGAAGAAAATCAAGTTGTAAAACTGCCATGGCCAGCAAAAAGCCCGGACTTAAATCCGATTGAAAATGTCTGGGCACATTTGGTAAGAGCCCTATATGCAAACAACTTCAGACCAGCCAATCGGGACGAACTATGGAAAGGAATTGAAAATGCGTGGGAGCAGCTAGATCCGCAATACATCCAAATTTTAATAGAATCGATGCACCGTAGGCTAAGAAGCGTCATCTTAGCCAACGGTGCATATACAAAATATTAAAGATATATTTGTTGGGTTGTTATTAGGTTGTTATTAAGTTATTAGGTTGTTATTAAGTTATTAGGTTATTATTAAGTTATTATTATACAGCGTGGCCCAAAAGGTCCGCACCACCTTGAAGTTGCGTTATCTAGGATCAGTGAAAAGTACTGGAAAGTTGCTAAAAAAAATCCTCGTACTCAATTTAAAAACTGTTAGCAATTTAAAGTTAGGAAAAAAGCAACTGTTATCTAAAATTAAACTTTCCTCTGCACTCAGAAAAATTGTGTAATATTGTTCCTCTAGAAACCGTTTGTTGTATATTAGCCATATTGCCATGTTTTTCCCATTGTTATATTAAAGATCTCATCTTATGATTTTAAACTTTGCATGCATGACTAAATTGTTTTGGTTCTCAAACCCTACTTATATTATTATTTTTGTGCAGATTCTGATTCTTAAGTCTAAATAATTTTAAAATTAAAATCGTGTTGTGATATTATCCAAATAAATATTCTTAAGTTTTGCTGTGCCGCGCACTACTTCGTTTTGACAATCTTTGTGGAAAACCCGTAACATCATTTGAAATTTATTGAAGATATTATTTTGCATTAGGTATATAATCTAATAACGAGCGACATTTGCATTCACTTACTGGTCGTTTCCTCCAAAAATCTGTTACATCGAGGAGCTGACCGCGTACTTTCATTCAAAAGCAACCGTTTTCCAGCCTCCTTCATTTCAATCTACCTGTCCCTCGAATTTACGGGGCCCATTACCAAACACCATAACTACTTCATTGTATCGTTGATTCGTTTATAGACGTCGGCATGGGACGACTGGTCAAACAGCCCGCTCCCAGTGCTTACACGATGCCATTTCAACCAAAATTTGCTTTAAGGCCAGGTCCTATGGTCAAAAGTGAGGTTAGAAATTATTCAAACTTTAAGTTTACTTTATGAGCTTAAAATCGAACTTTTATTGGGCAATTTTTTGAATAACGCTTAAGAGCATCAATATGCAGGGGCACATTTAATTTAAAATCGCGTTACAGTATATTTTTTTTACCCAACTTCGCGCCAAAAAGTTTAACACTTCCTAAATAAATGTTACTGTCTCCAGACCTTTCATATTAGTATACGCCCCTTACAAAGTATGTAGGGCTTCTTCTCAGATTGCTTTCCATCAATTAATTTCTAAAATATGGCTATAAAGTAAATTTTTGTTAAAAGTATTAGCTATCTCACTCATACACGTTGAAGTTTGCAGCTTTCTCTGTTGCACCGCGGCAGCCAAATATTTACTACAGTTCAGCCTGCTGCGGGCAGATGACGCCACAAGATTTGAATATTGGCGGTAATTTAACTACGAGAAAATAAAATGGTGGTTTCACGTGGCATCAATGCCACGTGGTGTCACTTCTGAATTGACACACCACGTGGCACCAAGGGTTGCAATGTAAAAAAGGACATTGTAAATATCTTGAAGAAAAATGCGCCGCAGGCAATTTTTTTTTCTTCCCAACCGGGAATAAAGTGGCACTTGATTCCCTCATTATTGACTAATAATGTGGTACTTTATTCCCGAGGAATAAAGTAAAAAAAATGACGATATAACATAAAGAAACTCGTTTTCATAATAACCGTCAGCCAACTTCATTTAGCTATCTGTTAATTATAACAATTATTTCTTCTCTAATTTATTATTATTAACTTAAACGGTTGGGAAGAAAGTTTTGTATGCATTTCTGGAATAAACATCGTTAATCCCTCGAATGAAAATGCCCTCGGCTCCGCCTCGTGCATAACTTACATTGTCGGGATTAAAATCGGTGTTTATTCCCTTGATACATAAATAACTATTATTTTTGAAGGTCAAAGGCTTAAAATAAAGCTCACAATTAAAATAGAAAAAAGAAAAAAAACATTAAAATTTTCCACCATTGCGGAATCGAAGCAAAACAAAAACGTAAAATATTATATTATATTATGCTAGCTCCCGTCATGACTAACACTGTCAATGGGTTGAAAAAAAAGAAGCAGACTGAACCGATAAAAATTTTTTCAGTGAACTAACTTTTCTAATTTTTAAAATCCTTTCATATTTTTAGAATATAATGTCAAATCTGGCTCTAAGTTTGGTTCAAGTCATAGTGATGAAGAGGTAGTAAAATAATATTTCAAGTTCGCGCGGATTGCCAGTGTAGTACGATCGAATATACAGGGTATTTCAACGAGAACCGCCGGTGCCTAATTGCGTATTTTCACTGAAGTCAAAAATTTATAATTTGGCAGAAATGAACTATAGGTAATTAATGCACTGCAAGATGACATTATCAGTTATAATATCCCTAGTGCATTGATTATTTCCGAAATTTTTTTCGAATGCATTTCCAAAACGTATTAATTAATTAATAAGATTATAAAATTAATTATTAAAATTAATTAATTAATAATAATACGTTTTAGAAATGCATGAGAATAAAATTTCCGGATATTAATCAATGCACGAGGGCATATTCGGAATGAAAATCGCAACGACACAAACATTGGTCCATTGTGTCATTATGATATCATTTTTAATAAATAAATGATTTTGATAGGCTAAAATAATTTCCACTTATTAATTTCATGTAGGGTTAGCTGGGTGCAAAAAATTTCCAGGAAATCTTTATATTGTCATACAAAAAAAACCGAATTCTATTTTTTTATTGGCTACTTTTCAGTGTCGTGCGATGTTCGTTTTTTCTTTTTTTAAATGGTGAGTTTTTGCTTTTGAACGCGATTTAATATCGAAATATTCACTTCATCTCTTTGATTTTGTCGTTCCGTAGATTTCGGCTTGGAATTTGAAAAATTTTATTTTTCTGGTCAATTTTTGCCGTAATGGTACTAAAACAGGCTGTGAGGTACTGACGTATTAATTACCGTGACGCCGCGAATTTGAAAAAATAGACGCTTAGTTTGAAAAAAAGGACATTTTAAACTAGAAAAAGCCGCAAGGACATTTTATTTAAAAAAATACTGTCTTTTTCAAAAAAGGGCAGATGGCAACCCTACAGTGACTGGCACCACGTTCTTTGACAATAAGGGCGTTCACGAGTGAACCGAACTTACGCGACGGTGCAATGCTCGTCTGCAAACTATGAATGTATGCTATCTCACTCGAACGACGCGAGTTAGATAAGAACAGACGGTTAGTCTCTTGTCCAGCCGTTCTTCAAATGGCAAATTCTAATAACAAGACCTGACAAGACGACACTTTTAGAAATTTAATACCGGTGTCGCCATCTCGTCTAGGAAAACGGCCAACTCCGACCCTACCACCTGGCCTTAAGAGTCGTTCACTTTTCTGAGACCGCCAGTGTACACGCAGATTCAATATAAATGAGACACTTGAATAACTGGTTGTCTACCTTTATTTTGTAACCCAAGAAATTTGACAACACTGTGAAGTGGATAGTAAGATCGTAGGCACGGAGTGACAGAGCTGACGGAGGCCGTTATTCAAAATTCTGAAACTGAAACGCACGTGGACGGGATTGTTTGGTTTGAAGGCTCCCTCGAACCAACGAAAATTACACAAGTCATCGACACGTTTTTTGGATTTAAGTTTAACGAAAGTTTGCTTTTAATTTATTATAAATTATTATTTAATTTGTATGAAAATTGCACGACACTGAAAAGTAGCCAATAGAAAAATAGAATTTGCTGTCATTTGTATGACAATGTAAAAATTTCCTGGAAATTTTTGCACCATGCATAAAATTAATAAGTGGAAATTATTTCAGCCAATCAAAATTATTTATTTATTAATAATGATATCATAATGACATAATGGGCAAATGTCTGTGTCGTTGCGATTTTCTTACGCCCTCGTGCATTGATTAATATCAGGAAATTTTATTCTCATGCATTTCCAAAACGTAATTAGCCCTCGTGTTCCACTCGGGCTAATTAATATGTTTTGGAAATGCATTCGAAAAAATTTCCGGAAATAATCAATGCACTAGGGATATTATAAGTGACAATAATTCAACTAACATAATCATAACTATATCAAAACTAATAAAATTTAGCAGTTTCGACCAATCAGAAAACAATTTAATGGAAATCTCAATGCACTTGGAAAACTACGGTCTCTTCGGGCTATTCCGGAAAAATCTTTTTTATATTACTTATTTATTCCTTGCAATTGAAACACAAATTTTGAAATAAAAATAGCGTGCTTAGAAAACTAGATTCATAATTGTGTGAGTTTTTTTAAATTGCAGTTTTAGTTTAAGTTGTCATGTCAAATTCAGCTCGAGACTTTGCAGATTCCGGAAATTTCCGCCTTTCAAAGATTCGTGCTTGTCGGATTTTTAAATGACCACTCGCGCGCGCGTTGCGCTCGTGGTTAATTCACAAGCCAAAAAGCACTATTGTAAATTACTATTAAGTAAACAAATTTTTTTTTATACATCCTGAGTCATTTTAGCCTGTTAAAACGAGGAACCGTTTTTCTGTTTCTTCAGAGTGTTGCATCTATTTTTGATGTTAAACTTCATCTTATTATTAAATTCTTTATGTTTTCTATATGGTTTTTGAAATGCTTATGATTCCTCATTCTATATAAATTCTTCCAATGGCTAAAGCCGATAACCAAAAGCAAATGACTGATAAAATAATACAGAATAGAGAACTCGACATAGTAAAGGAACCATTTTTGTTCAAAACATTTACCATTTACTATTTTAAATTTGTAAGAAAAGGATAATTAACAGACAATAATTATTTACGACCCGAGTCTTGAGAATTTATTTCTTAAATGCAGCACAGTAGTTACCCAAAGTGCATTCACCCGAATACGCAGGTAAACCTTTCTGAAAGCACAAGTAACTATTTGTTAATGAGCTGGACCATAAAGTTTATTGAGGGTCGCATAGACAGCGAAGGGTTCTGTCTGATGCTGCCAGCTGGTGAAATGTGTAGTTTACCCTATGAATTTAGATTTTGCAAATAACAGGAGAGTTATCGCTTTGCTCACAATTTTTCTGGTTTACTGTACCGCCCGCCGCCCGCTCTTCTGGCACTATGAAAGCCGCTTCACCAAACGCTCAAAATTGTCGAGAAACAAGGCAGTTATGAATAATAGGATGACTTTAGCCACGTGCTAGGGACGTTTAAAGAACGACAAAACCGCGAAAATGTCGTTGAAAACGCAAGGAGTGGCAGAATAACTGCGGGATTTTGGGGCTGGATGTCTGCAGCAGGTCCAGGGCAACTCCATCGAGTGTCGCCACCACGATTTTGTGGCGCCAATTATATTGCGGTGTTGGGCAACTCGCTGCAGGCAATGGCAGAGATCAACCCTAATGGACTGATAACGTTTGTTCAAGATAATTCGCCTATACACATTTCCAGGATGGTCCAGAACTGGTTTTTGGACCATCCTGAAATTGAACGAATTGCGTGGCCTGCCAAATCCCCTGACCTCAACCCAATTGAAAATCTTTGGGCCCATATGGTCCGAAGTTGGGATGATGTCAATTGGCATGGGGTCAGGGAGAGAACAGTTGAACAACTGACTGACCACGTAAATGAAGTTTGGGAGTCTTTTAGGGGGCACGATCTCTGCCATAATTTGGCAACATCCATGCGTCGGCGATTAGACGAATGTATCACACATAACGGGTATTACACCAAATATTAAAGCGCATTTATTTTATTATTTTTAACGTTTCGTTAAAAAATACACCACCGAACAAAATTAAGGATTTAAAATTAATTTCCATTAAGTTGTTCTCTAATTGGTCGAAACTGCTAAATTTTATTAGTTTTGACATAGTTATGATTATGTTAGTTGAATTATTGTAATACAAATACAAATTTAATAATAATTTATTCGAGGGAGCCTTCAAACCAAACAATCCCGTCCACGTGCGTTTCAGTTTCAGAATTTGAATAACGGCCTCCGTCAGCTCTGTCACACCGTGCCTACGACCTTACTATCCACTTTACAGTGTTGTCAAATTTCTTGGATTACAAAATAAAGGTAGACAACCAGTTATTCAAGTGTCTCAATTCTATTGAATCTGCGTGTACCTACATTATTTACATTTTTTATGTTAAAACTGTTTAGTGTTATTTCACCTTAATTAGTAATCGGTTTTTATACTTTTCATAATAGAAGTAGGTTGTAGCTACCTATAACCTATGTATAATTCAGTTTATAAATTTATTAATTTTATAAATTGAAGAAACGACTGGTACATATTTATTACTTTTTCTATTTCAATTTTTTTTTAAGTAGCACTTTTATTAATAATAAACATGTTTTTATTCATTAAAATTAAAAAATGATAGATGGAATGTGGTTAATATTATAGGTATCTTAATATTTATAGTAACACCTTGTTTTTTCTCATTTTACTAATTAATTATTTTTTCTGGTTCATAGGTATTAAACTTATATATGCTTTTCCCTTTGTTTTTATTAATTCGTGAAGATTTCTTTTTTAAACATAGCTTATTTTGTGGGACTTTAGAGGCATGTGGACCAATTTTTGTTTGAAAAATTAGCTAAAATGTAAGAATTTGTAATCACAATTTGTTAAAACAATTAAAAAAAAACTTGGGGATTTTTTCTCGGAAAGTCGTAATTTTGGGGGAATTCTAAATTTTGTTTGGGGGAATTCTGTGAGAGCGATCTGGCAACCCTGTTGAATTTGTCGTAAAGTCGTTTTTCTTGACTTGGTGCGCACATTATCGCTCCTGTATCACCTGAAGAAATGAATAATTTTGGCACTTTTCGCATCTCCCGATTTAGGAGATGAGTGATAAATAATTGCAAACAAGTTTGTGGTTTGTATTTTGGTTTTGCGGGCAACGGCAAAAGTAATCAAGACAACTACACCATTTTTCTGTATCGAAAAACCGCAAAACCTTACCGTTTCCTCTTTCTTGTTGCTAAATAATTAAAGCAATGAAATATTTATAAATAAACATACCTCTAAATTTAATTGAAGACGTTCCTGTGTGGCTGGAAAAAGTTCTGGTCTCTAGCGGAAAACTTGCAAAAAACTCACACACTAACAAAAATAAGCAAGAGACGAACTAGGATTAGAGAAAACACGAGAAAACGGTCTTTTGGGTCAATGTTTTACTTATTGGGAAGCTAACCTAACCTAACACCAGGAAATGTGAGCACGCACGGCACGAAACGTCCATACAACGTCAGATAACACGCAGAAAAGAAAGACAGATGGCAGATGGCCGAACAGCTCTGAGCTCTGGACTGGTGCTGCCACCAAGGCCATCCTTCCGTTGGAACTAAACAGTGGCGTAACCAGACACTAAGCAGTAGCGTATCCCGTGGGTCGCGCTACAAATTTAATTAAAAAATAAAAATGTGAACTGCATACAAAAAATTGCCGGTAATTATTTACAATGCTCACTTCTCACTTTCAGTGCTGTTTTTTTTTTATAAAAACCATCGTGAAACATTATTATGATCAAATTTTAAGGAATGAAATGATGTGCAAATGATAAGTAAACCTGGACAATTAAGTCAGAAATGGGGAGTGAATATGACTATACGTATAAAAATGAAAGGTTAATGATTCAAGTCTAGACGATAAAAATTATTTAAAAAAATGATTATTATGAAAATAAATGTTGTAGCGAGGCGGTTCCCGACGAGCCGCCCATGGTTGCCAAACCACCCTCCGTCTATTACATTTGTAATAGATCTATTACATTGACCAAAAATCTATTACGCTATTACAATTTTAATCAATCTATTACATTTTTAAGAATTCAAGCATTTTCCTTTTTTTTCAACAATTTTATTATTTAGGTTAGAATTATGAAGATTCCTGTAGAAAAACTTTAATCTATGTTACCGTTCGGTTTAATTTTGTCACTCTAATCTAATCTAATGACTTTGTACTTGTTAAAAGCTTTGATTATAGAGGGACTGTCTTCCATATAAATTTAAGAAAAACAATAGACAGGCATGCAATATAAATCAATGCAAAACGTTTAGAGGCACTAAAAAAAAGTTTGTTGATAAGAATAGGTGAGAAACGTCTATCTATTACATTTTATAGAAATCTATTACAGTTTTCTGTAAAATCTAGTACATTTATTTTTCCACTAGGAGCAACACTGCGCCAGACGCCACTTATGCTATATGTTATATTTGTTCCTTTTTATCGTTGTTTTATTTTAAATTGTTATTTCTTGAATACACGCTTTTGTTACCTAAAGTGTCAAAGTGTTTGTTTCCCCCCTGACGAAGATCCACGCTACAATGTGAAATAGTAAAGATGTCAAATTAATGAAAAAATGTATAGATGGAGATGTGCTAGGACAAGAAAAATAAGAATAAAAATAAAAGTGGTTTGCACAAAAAAAGATATTAATTTTTGTAATATACAGGGTGTTTCATTAATAATTGTACATGGGCTAACTGAAGAATCCTTGAAACAAGATATGAAGATTTAACCTAAAACAGCTACATAAAATTTCCCTCCTTACTGAGATACAAAGTGTTTTATTTCAACATTTTAAAACTATTTTAGCCTTTTTTTAATATTTCTTTATTATATTCGTCAGAAAGTTCGATTCTCCAGAACACATTGAACTACGGTAAAATCGAGTTTCTCGTTATTACCAGAAACGTACGGCAGGGGCGTATGAATAGTTCTCTCTCTCAAAATTCTACGCCACTTGCGGAATCGCTTTCTTACTATGATTATTCAATTTTTAGACATTTTTTATAACAATTATGTACTCTTACTTCACAATAGTAAAATGATTATTTTTCGAGATAATTTTGTAAGTTTAAAGATAGAACCGCACAACTTTCCGATTTATAGCTATTAACATACCGAGAAATGTTATGACATTTATTACAGCCGCAGATGTCAGGTTGAAATCAAAGAGCGGGGATTTTAAAACATCCAAGGCTGTAATATGTTATAACATTAAGGTTTGTTCAATATTTTATCGGTTTCAGGCGACCACCTCCGCATTTTGATGAATTGTTATGAATGCATTAATAAATCACAAATTCATTTGCAACTTTATCCGTAAAACTCAAAGTCATTACCGACATGTTATTTTTACATTCCTAATATAGTCATAAGGTACATTACAAACCAATTTTTGTGAATGTTAAGGACCTTCTTACAGCCAGAAATCGATAAAATGTTTAACCTATTGCTCCTATTCGTTTTAATCATTTTGAAATCTTTGTTTATAAAATTGCATTAGTTATGTCAAATAAACTCTACGGTTTCAATGTTAGGTAAAAATTTAAAATTTACAGAACAACCTGTACTCAGTTAAGGAGAGACATTTTATTTTGCTTTTTAGGCTAAATCTTTATACAGGGTGGGGCAATAGTGCGTAGGTAGAAATAATTTACAAACACAAATAAACTAGAAAACGAAGTCTATAACCGGAAATTATTTTTAAACATATAGGGTGAGCCAAGACGATTATACAAGGGCAAGTGACATTTTTTTTAATGTAATGTTTTGTGTAAAAATAGAGAATTTTTCTGGGCTCTTTTCACTCCCATATTACTATTTCCAAACCACTTGAATGTAGCAATTTTTCTTGTTTCTGCAAATGCATGTTAAAAAAATCACTACAGTCACAATTACGAGTCTAAGAAAAAATTATGTAAAGACTTGTTAGAAAACATCTGTGGGATGTCTTTGAATCGTTTCTACTTTTGGAAGATTTTACAGGGTGGCTAAATTTAATTTTTCAATTTAGAACTTTTTGAATATAATTTTCTCCATTTTTTCATACTGTATGCTTTTAACCGATATGATGTAGAAAGTAAGATCAAACATTTTTTGTATGGCTATTTGTAACTATTTTCGATTTATCGAGCAATAATTACAAAATTCAAGAATGATCTTAAAAAATTACTCAACAGATAAAAAAATGGCCATTTTCAATTTAATAACATTATAATTATCATGTACTAAGAGGTCAATTTGCTTTGAAAATTATATCTAAAACCCTTTATTAATACATCAAAGTGATAATTTATTTGAGTGAATTATGCCTTCAATAATTCACTTTCATTCTCATGAATTAATGCACATTTACATATGGAACGTTTCATAGCTAATTTTAGGTTTGCAGGATGTAAAGTGGTAAGGAATTTAATTCCCCTGCAAATATTAACGCTTCAAAGTGGCTCTGATAGGTGAGCAAATGAAGCAACTAATTATTGATTCTCACTGATGGATGAGGTCTATGCACCATATATTTTTCAAACTATCAAAAAACGAAATACACTAGTGTTGTCACGACTTTTCTTTAAAATGCATTTTGTTTTATTGTTTTACCAAATTACGCATAATATTCGATTTTTTTAATTTTAATCGAAAATGAGAACAGCCTAAAATAGACATCATTGTTGATGGATGCGACATTAATGTTAACAAATAAGAGTAAAAATTAAAATGGTTTTCACAAAAAAAAGGTATTGATTTTTGGAATAACTGTGACAAACTTGAGAGAAGGATATAAAATCAAAAAATAAAGGGACTTTTCTTAATAAACATGCCCTCAAAAACGCTTGATAACGGAGAAAGAGGTTTTCAAAGTTTAGTTAAAAAATCGTTTTTTTGTCGTAACTTTTAACTCTTGTAATCGATTTTCCCGAATGTTTGCACATGTTGTACATACCACCACCTGTTAAAATTCAACCCGTCAAACGTCAGGTTAATTTCAACAATAGTGTGATTCAAATAACGGCACTGGGCACTTTCCGCTAACAATTTTCACGTATTCACGTTGTATATTTCAATGATCTGGTCTTGACGTGCAAATGACTTACAAAGTTGTATAGATAAAAAGAGAACATGCTACCTAGTACTTAAACAACGACTAATGCAATGTAAGTATGTTGAATGGTAATAATATTAGTCTAATAGGATCGTTAAATATAGAATTTTACATTTCGGTCATCTGTTCTTACTAATAATTTTATTAAATTCTAAATTATTTCTAAAAAAAATTATTGAAAAAACTGTCCCGCGCCAAAATTTGTAATATTTTCCACCATCATCAATTAAATCTTGCACTGTTTGCACTCCACAAAAGTTTTCAGTTCATTGTCATTAAACCTGTACACCACTGTAAGTAGTAGTGTTCTTGAATGTTGCAAATCCTGCAAAAAATATTAACCTTCACCCGGAACCAAAATATGGACCGTAAATATTTACTTAATTAATAACCGTACATCGCATTTTATCTTTCAACTCTATGGCTCTTTGAAGCATCCCATAACGCAAACAATGCTGTCATTAATGGCAGTTTAATTGCTGAATTCGCAGTCTATACATTATATATCTAGGTATATAGGCATGTGCGTTTGCGTTTATTATTGTATAAAGTAGGTATTATATGATAAAGCGTCGTGCGCGTCACCTTTAGCGCCAACTCTGCGAATTCCCGACCCGAGTCCGCACTCGCCGTCAGTGTTATTGAATTATTGCAGCCGAAGTGTTCAGTTAGTCATTATCCGGTGCTTCTATCGAGGAGTAAATTTGAAGTACAGAAACTGAACATGTAGTTAGTTCATTGCAGTCAAGAGTGCAGCCAAAAGTGAAAAATTTGCAAACATTCAATTCACGACGGTGAGTTTTATTCTAAGTAAACTTTGAAGTTAAACCTTTATTTAACATTTAACTAGACAATATCTAGTTTATTCGTCGCACTTAGAAATGTAATGTTTGGTAGCAACTTGGATGCCTGAGCCAACCAAAACAAAATTTATAAGCACTAAACAGTTTAAGGAAATGGTTCCTAAATTTAATATCAAAGTGTTCTATGAATGACAAGTAGCAAAGTAACTGCGGATTAATAATTAATGCTTACAACAAGTTTCAATATAACTTCTGGTCCTGCTCGAAATTAAGTTGTAATGTAAACAAATTTTATCGGTTTCAGGCTGTAAGAAGGTCCTTAACATTCACAAAAGTTGGTTTGCACTGTACCTTACAACTGTATTAGGAATGTAAAAATGACATATTTGTAATGTAAAAATGATATAATAGTAATGTTATATTTTTATAATACACTGCTCAAAAGAATTAGGGGAACACTTCTTGTTGATCCCATAAATTTTCGAAATTCTGAAAGATACGCATTTCTTCATGAGAAAGTGGCTTCAGCAACATTCAACAAATCAGTTACTCTAAAGACTTAAATTAAAAACGGAAAAAGCAACAAAAATTAAAATGAATCTGCTAAGATTTCACACATAAAACAATGCTCCATTAGCCCCCATTTTAAAATCAATAACATGTGTGTCCTCCACCAGCAACAATAATCGCCTGGCATCTACGAGACATACCCCTGATTATTCTTTTTAAATCTTCTTGAGGAATTTTTTCCTATTTTTTGATTGTTGCTTCTTCTAGCTGCTGAAGAGTTGGAGGTGCATTGAAACGCTTGCAAATGGTTCTTTCTAGCTTATTCCATACTGGCTCTATTAGCTTTAGGTCAGGACTCATTGCTGGTCATGCCATAGTTTTAATATGCAGGTCTTAAAGAAGTCCATAATAATGCGTGCAGTATAAAGTCTCGCATTAGCCTGCATTAAAATGAAATTTGGAACCAAACCATATGCAGCAGGCACAACATGATCTCCTAGCACTATATCGATGCAATTCTGAGCATTTAGATTTCCGCGGATTACCACAAGATTAGCTCTTCCGTTAAGACTGATTCCCCTTCAAACCATAACAGAACCTACCCCAAATTTTTGAACTTTGCATATCGCAGACTGAGAATAGAGTTTGCCTGGACATCTGTACTCACGTACTCAACCTTCACAACGTGTGAGACGGAACCTTGACTCATCAGTAAAGAGTATAGGTCTGCGATGTCAAAGTTGAAAATTAACGTGTTCACGGACAAAATTTAAACGGTATCTTTTGTGCCGCCGGGTCAAGATTGCTTTTTGCACAGGTCTTCTGGATCTGACGTCCAGAAGACTGGCTTCTCTAAATCGGTTTCTTATGGTTTGACCTGAAACTTCCAGTCTGTGAGTCATCCTGAGTGAATTTTTGTTATCTTTTGCTGTTGAGATGCGATTACGCATGGAAGAAAGGACTAAAAATCGGTCTTGATTTGAAGTAGTTTTTCTCATACAATCTTGTCCGTTGCGTTTTTAATAAAGACCAGATGCTCTATAGCAATTCCACAAACGCTGGATGATGGATAGGCTCTTCCCAACATCTTCTGCAACTTGCCGAATCGAAGTCCCATTTTCACGTAGAGCAACAGCACATGCAACTTCTACCTCACTGAGATACCTAATTTGGATTCTGATAACTGGTTAAATGACATTTAGTGTTAGTTTTTACGAAGACAATAGACACTTGTTAATTTAATCAATAAAAAGTTGCATCACATTTACTCTGATTTTTGTAGTTTTTTTCATTTTTTGTTCAAGTCTTTAGAATAAAGAATTGGTTGAAGGTTACTGAAGTCACTTTCTCACAAAAAGATATGTATCTTACAGAATTTCGAAACCCCATCTTAATGACGCTACTATTTTAAAAGTAATGCCGTCAACAAAAAGTGTTCCTCTAATTCTTTTGAGCAGTGTACAATTATTAATTTGTTGCTACTGTTTGAACTCAGTATAACATTTTTCGTATCTCACTTTCGACTTGGTTGGAATAAGTGCTTGCATAGCTTCCTCAGAACTTTCTAGCACGTTTTTAGGCAAATTAGCGTCATTCATTTTACGAATTATTGAATTTTTAAAAAATAAAATATTTGTTTGTGACTACCTAGCAACCAACTTGTATAACGACTTTGATTTTTACGGAAAAAGTTGCAAATTAATTTTTGATTTATTAATGCAGTCATAATAATTCATCAAAATGCGGACGGTGGTCGCCTGAAACCGATAAAATATTGAACAACCTCGATGTTATGACATATTACAGCCTTAGATGCCTTAAAATCCTCGCTCTTTCAGCTCGGATTTCAACCTGACATCTGCGGCTGTAATAAATAATGTCATAACATTTCTCGGTATGTTAATAGCTAAAAATAAACACAAATAATGTTTTTATATTTTTTTATTTGCTTAGAGCCGTATGATACGATACTTATTTTAGTACTGATTTCAGTACTGAAAATTTAGTGCTACTACATCCAAGAAATTTGAACCTGTTCTATTTTCTTGTATGCAAGTTGACTTTAATTGGCGCTTAGTGATGCATTTTGTTTTTGTTAAAATTTCCAAACTTGTCCTAAATTCGGAACTGAAACTGCCGAAAAGCTGTGCGAGCAGATTCAGTACTGAAATCAGTACTAACATCAGTATCGGCTCTTAGAAATAAAATTAGTAATTTTGCTTAAATGAGTTGTTTAAATTGTTACGAAACAACAAAAATTTTAATTAGTCATAATTTTAAGAAAATGTTTTATTATTATAATTATTCAGAGTAACCACGTGAAATGACTTGTTCTACAAATGATCCAACGAGTAAATTTATTTATTTATGCTAGTATGGCTAGTGGCCAATTACTGAGTCTCGAGCAGAAAATAACCTTATAAATCCAAAGAAAACCCACAAAAGAGCGAGAAAACAAATAAAAAACCTATAGAAAAAGCAACAACAGTATATTCTGTGAAATCGGAGAAGAACCTAATTACCTAATGATGGTGATGGTGAGAGTATGATTTCCTAATATTGTACCATATGTAACGCACTTGTTTATACGTCTGTCACCTTCGTACTGAGCCCCCCCTTACATTTTGGTAATACGCATGAATATTTTTTTTAATTATTATTTTTGACATTGTTGTTTTCTCTCGAGATTAATTGCTATTGGATGCTCAGAATATCTCTCTTTAAGTCAGAGACGACTTTTTTATAAGCATTACTATTAGATAAGTCCCAAACAGCATGGTCAACTAGATTTCGTTCTTTCAGACGGGCATTCAGCTGAACACAATTGGTACATTTTAATTTCTCATTTGTACAACTTTTTACCGAATGAGCTCCAGCGCATTTGGGACACGTAGGTACTGTCACGTAGCATTGTTTAGAAAAGTGGTGAAAACCACAACAGTTAAAGCAGCTTTTTAACTCAACGGCATCGTATACTGTTGTAGGGGAGCGCGGGGCTTGTTGTAACAGGGGTAAGTAGTAACAGACCTTTTTCGATAGGAATTTAAACTTTATTCACGATTTTTTTTTACCTAATCTTAAAATTATACCGCGTCACGCCACTTTATCACAGCCAGTGTCCCGCCAGGCGGCGCAGTGAGTGGGTACGTGCAAACACTTCCTTGTTGACAGATAACCTATAATTTTATTTTCGTAAATATTTGGTTAGCTTCACTATTTTCGACTAATTGGAGCTTTATGTATTTTATTTGATGCTAAAATATAACTATTTATGATGTTGTGTAACAGTTTTCGAGATTACTAAGTTGATTTAATAGTTATCGTGATAAATATTATGAACTGTGCCTAAGGGCTAGTTGTAACAAAACCTCGGGGTTTGTTGTAAAATGTAAGGTATAACTAAGAGATAATTACAAGACTTAATTTCGGGGTTTATAATTTAATTTACTGTGATTATAAAGTGCCATGTTGATATATAAGATAGATAGTTAAAAACTTAAATCTTTAATTTGTTGATTATAAAAAAAGTATGTTTCAGTTAATTATTTAATAAAAAATACATATTATAGAAATACCTAGTTAGTTTTTGTTGTAAACAAAGCAAAATGATCCAAGATGTGAAAAAATTAAACGATTGAAGGTGTCACATTTTTGTTTTTTTATTGTTGTTACAACTAGCCCCAACCACGGGGTAAGTTGTAACACTTCCCTTTTTTTTAAAAAAAAATTAATTGTGAAAAAGTTGCCTGTAGATTTGATATTTTTTCGATTTGACTTAATAGAAGAATAGTTAGAGTATCAATCAAAGTTTAGTTAGTGGTAATTTAGCCAATATACTTCAAGATATATAATTATTTGTTAAAATTGTTACAACTAGCCCCTTGCTCCCCTACAATAGTTTAGAGTTCCGATGTGGTTCCAATATTTAAGAGCAAGAATCGAGCAATGGTTCAGAATTATCGTGGTATTAATAAATTATCGGTGATACCCAAGGTTTTTGAGGCTGTGATAGCAAATGTATTGTCATTCTGTGTAAAAAATGGGATAATTGAGGAGCAACATGGCTTCTATCCTGTTAGATCTACTCTCAGTAATTTGTTGTTACAAAATTTGTAAATTCTGCTCCGGCTTTGACATTGCTTCCATTGCATGTGCGGGGATGTGAAACTCGGGATCATACCCTGTTTCATGTTCAGCGTCACAGAACTAATTACGGGATGAACTCGTCTATTTATAGAATTGCTAACTAATAAATGTAGGGAGTTAAACTGTTGTGAAGTGTCTCTTAGTTCTTTTAAGTTGGAAGCTAAAAATTATTTTTGTAATTTTTTTTTTGTAAATGTGGTATAGTTGTTGTACATGAATGGAATCCGTTAATAAAGTATTATTACATAAAATAGTTGATAAAATCCCTTAAATATTTAATAAATTTTTTCCAGATGTATCCCGCCCATTGTTTGGTGGTTACTTAAATGGCTACATAGTGAGGACTCTTGAAAGTAGAAGAGCGACATGACGACCTGGAACTCCTCTTACGTCTATGGCTATGATAACGTTAGCGGCTGGGATGAAAGATATTTCTTCACGTATTTCTCAGAGTTTGATGGTCGTCCTCCGAAGTTGGTAGCTGTGGAAGTTGCCATCTTTGTAGTGATTTTTCTTATATCCGTAGGAGCTAACGTCTCTATAATAGTATGCGTTTGCAGGTGAGTGATTATTGTAAATTATTATTTTGTACACCACTCTATTTGCACAATTTTCAATTCCATCTATGATCATTTTTACAATACTAATTTTATACAGTAACTTCTAATAACAATAATTTTGAATGAGTACATTGAAATAAAAGAAATAGATTAATGTACCTTA
This sequence comes from Schizotus pectinicornis, assembly GCA_951805265.1. Classification (NCBI taxonomy): domain Eukaryota; kingdom Metazoa; phylum Arthropoda; class Insecta; order Coleoptera; family Pyrochroidae; genus Schizotus; species Schizotus pectinicornis. The sequence goes on along the minus strand of OX638202.1, from coordinate 5,478,900 downwards.
TACCCCTTGCGTTATTACCAGAAACTTTGAAAAATTCGCCCAGAAAAAAGTTGAACAAAAAAAATCGCTACATCCAAGTGGTTTGGTTGAAAAGAGTCTGGAAAAGGCTTTAAAAAATCTTCTTTTGCACACAACATTCCATTTCAAAAATGTCTTGGCTCATCCTGTACGTTCAAAAATAATTTCTTGCTCTAGTTTATTTGTGTTTTTAAATCAAATTTCTACCTAGCATAGAACTCAAGCTATCAAAGTGAGACGCACTATTGCCCCACCCTGTATATACCTATGAACAGTCGATGGCTATGGAAAAAGTAAAATGATTTGTCTAGAACAAAAAATTGACTGAATTAATGACAAAACTTTTCATCCTTAGAAGATGTGGGATCAAAATTTTACTTAGGAATAGAATTTTTAATAATGCCTCATTAGACACAATGGATAGAAAGAAAATATTCTGACGTGATAAGTAGTATTAACCAGTAAATCATTAATTAAAATAGAATTTTGAAGAATAGTATGCATCATCCTAGTTCTTTAACATTTTGCATTTACAATTAGTCAGTTGTTCGAATTTTTAAAACTTTAAATATTTCCTTTAACGAATTAATTAATTGTTTGACGGCAGCTAATATTTGTGCTTTTCTTTATATAGATTACACAATGACTGATTCAGGTCAATTTAATTATGGTGGCCCCTTTAATCATTGTGCCCAGCGAAAATGTCAAAATTTAATTAGTAAGCTTGGTTTATTGCTATCGCTATCTAACTTGCTCCAGAAACTCAATCAATACAAATTAGGCCAAGCCAATTGTCATCAATTTATTTGCTTCAAGATCATCCCTTATAACTTATCAACCATGGATCATCAATCTTCTATTATTAATTGAAGCCGGAACAATGCAGTTTCTTACAATTATAGTAGCTGACCACCCAAAATTAATTACATCATTTGTAGTCAATTTCATTGCAAAACGCAAGGTTATTAAATTCGATAATTACAATCCATACCTACACAATTAAAATGAAAGCAATAAGACGCATTGACACAATTTATAAATGTAATGTTTTAGATATCGAAAATAATATGTATGCAAAAGAAGTAATGATATGAGAAAATTCTTGATATGTTCTTAAAATAGGTCGTGTGACTATAAAAAGAAACGTCGTCTGACAGAATGTCAACAGACGGGGGTTGGTCCTTATTGAACAATATTAACGATTTAAAAATACGTATTGTCAGTTTATCCCTTGAAGCGTGTACTTTTCCGGTATAATTATTCAAATAAGGGAAGTAAAATTTTCTGTGACCCAAATAGGTATGACCTGCTTTCCTGACAGATTTCGTACCTACGTTTTCACCAAGTCGATAAGGTGAAGCAAGTAAACATCGTTGATGTAGATAATTGCAAGATCTTCGTCAGTAAACAGATTTAAGTGTTTTCCCACTAAATTTTCATATCGTTAGTTTTTAATAATAACAGTTTGGTGAAGAATTTTTTTGCTGAATCATAGTATTAAATTAAATGTTCTTGAAGTCTCAATTGGCTAATGTAGGAATAAAGCAATGTAAAAATAGCAGCTCGATGCAAATTAAAAAAAATGTTTTTCATTAGAAGTTGCAAAATTGACCACAAACAATATATTCACAACAATTATTGTCGCTGTTATCAAAATTAAATCTTATGCCTGAAAGTTGTTTGAAAAATTCTGTCATTTAGTTTTCAAGTTATGGTCCTGTAAGGAAGGCACAATTAAAGCTTAAACTTCGGGGGAAGAGTTTGAAGTTGAAAAAGTTGGAGAATTTATGCGTTCAAGGTAAAATAAAATCTTTAATACCGGGTGTTTCAACGAAAGCCGCCGGTGCCAAATTGCGTATTTCTAATGGAGTTAAAAATTGAAATTTGGCAGAAATAAACTATAATTAATGCACTACAAGATGACATTATCGTTTTTTTCTTTTTTTAAACGGTGTGAGTTTTCACTTTCGATCGCGATTTCATATCGAAATATTCACTTCATCTCTTTGATTTTCTTCAAACTCATGACCACGACTCTCAAGATTGATAACGAGTAATTGAAATATTTTTATATCAAATTGTTGTTGAATTACATGGATTTTTAAATTTCCGCCCTGGAGGGATTTTTCATTGACAGCTTTGAGGTCGTTTTTGCGGTGAACCACATTAGATTTTATGATGGTCTCTGTACTGCAAAGATCTTTGAGTAGGTACCGCTTTTAAGTCATAAATATCCGAACCGTTTAGATGGCTTTTGTCATGAAATTTGACTGCTTCAATAAAGCAGTCGTGTCATAAATTCGTCAAAATTCCGCGAACTTCTTAAAAACACAATTAGGGATACTTCAGCTACAAATTTCAAATTTTTAACAACAGGAACGTGTACCTGGCGGTATTAAGAACATAATAATAATATAAAAATATATTGAAAATTTCTGAAAAAGCACTTTATGGCGTCCCGACAGAGCATAGAATTAATTATGGATCAAACAACGACGCCACATTGTAGCGCATTTATCACGGTTTATTTCTGCCAAATTTCAATTTTTAACTCCATTAGAAATACGCAATTTGGCACCGGCGGTTCTCGTTGAAACACCCGGTATAACAATAGGGAAAACATGGCAGCAATATTGCAACAATATTGCACGATTTTTATGAATGAGTATAGGTGAAGGTTCAATTTCAGATAACAGTGTTGCCTTTTTCCTAACTTTAAATTGCTAAAAAATTATTTCTTTCTAAACAAAGTTTCGCCAAGTTACTCCTCATAATTTGCAAGTCCGATCCATAGTTCCTATCGAACATCTCTTAAACATATCTCAACCTTTTCTATATTGACATACATTTCCATATACAATGTACACCTTGCCGAGAAATTAATGTCGTATCGAGAGCCGTTGCGGACTGCACGATTAGTTTGGGCAACTGTCCGGATTGTCCTGTTGGCTGATTTTGAACCCTTGGAGGGAGGCTAGCCCGAAATTATTTGCTTGGGTCTGCACAAGGAGATTCCCGGCTAGCCTCCCTCCAAGGGTTCAATATAAGCAATACGACAGTCGACCAATCTAATCGTGCAGCTTGCAACGGCTTTCGATACAACATTAATTTCTCGGCAAGTTGTACATACAATGTGCAAACATGTAAAAAAAATTATTTGAGTAGTCAATACTCTAAAATTTTTATTTGTTACCTTGTAACTTTGTAACCTCAGACAAGATATTGAAATGATATAGGTACTTTTTATTCACCACATTTAAAATATGTAATACAGACAAAAGAATGTGAACTAATTCCGATTATTTTATTTTTACGCTATTTTAAGCCGCTTCCGGTGCGATTATTTTCAGGGAACATAGAGATAAGGCTGAAAACCTTGAAGGCAATTATTAATAAGCTGTTGATGATAATTAAGTAAAATGGCGATAAAACTTTTTAATTTGTTTATTTGGTGCTAGAGGAAATGCTAGAACAAGTATCACCATCATTATAGAAAATCTATCCAGTAGCACTAGTAGTTAAAGGCCCTCTTACCTTATTGTGACTAACTGCAATCTTCCAAAATTAATCCACAGCCACACTCGCTATAGCGATTTCATTCATGGGTTATAAGAATTGCTTGGGACAATTGAGTCTAGATCAATGAAGCAAGCAAGTTAAATGAATTTGAAATTGAGTTGGTATATTTATAAAAATCCATAATAATGCTATTACGTCAATTTAATATAAATATAAAAAAATTAAAAATTGGGGTAGTCCATTTATGGGTGATATTTTTCGAATTGGTATTTTCATTAATTTATTTGTCACAGAGGGCCATATTTTAGATTAATTTTTTTTACAATTGCAATTAAAGTTAAAAATAAGTAAATAATTATAAATAATAAAATTAAATTTAATGGTATAGCAAAGTTGATGTCAACTTTCACTATAAGCGAAAGTGCCACCATTTTGAAAATATTTTCAGTGAATATATCCTACTTCTCTAGGACTATGACCAAACTTTCAGGTCAGTAGCTTTTTCCCTTCTCGAGATACTTCTAAGGTACCACTCACTATAAATCACCCTGAGTAATTAATAATAATAATAATATAGTAATAAATTAGCTCTGTTCGCCAAAAATCTTGCTTGCTAAACTAATTAAATTTAGCAAGATCCACTATTTCGTTACAACTTGCGAATTCTATTTCTTAATTTTTTAAGCAAAATTTTGAGTAAATAAGGCTGATTCTGTTGAACATCGCAAGTACCTATATCTCCTTCAGCTAAGAAATTCTGAGTTGGATATTTTTTTCAGAAAGCTATTCTTTTGAGCTATACTTGATACCCAGTGTTCATTAAAATCTGTATTTTAAGAAAAACTGTATCATATTATGAGATGGTACTTTAGAACCTTGTAAAGCAAACTATGATCTGTGGCTTTGGAGTAAAATTTATAAAATTGACTTCAAAATTTTGTCATTGAGGTAAAATTTGTAACGTCATTCATGTGTTTCAAAAGTAAAATTTTCATTTGCAAAGCACAAATGTACTCTTTTAGTTCAAAGATAATGCAGTTATATTAATGAAAACTTTTAAATAAGACTGTTTTTATGAAACATCTTTTGTTACCATTGCCCATTTTTTTCGTAAGTTGGTACAGTTCAGAGCCTGTGAAACAGATGGCGCGTTTCCCGCTTCTGTTACGAACAACGTATCCGCTTCCGCACTTTTTTAGAAGTAATCGTCTATTTGTTACCTATAATTTTCTAGGAACACAATCATCAATCGCACAACAAATCTCCAACTTGCTGTTTCAGATTCCCGGATATGCGAACAGTGACAAATTGTTTTGTGCTCAACTTGGCAGCAGCTGACTTACTTTTCGCCTTTACCATTCCTGCTATTGCTTATACGAGGATCGTTCCCTCATGGAAATTGGGTGATTCGAGCTGTAAAATCGTACCCTATACACAGGTAGGTAATTAATGCTATTATAAAATAATCTCTTATTTACCTATTTTCTTTCACTTTGCTTTTGTTATTTGAATTATAGGTAATAGGTATTTAGTGAAGTCTGAACTCGCACAACCCTCGATTTGGGTCAAGTTTGTTTGTTACTTAAAACTAATCAGTTAGCAATTTGGCAATCTAAATTAAAATAGTTATTACTGTAAAGCAAAATAAACACATTTGTCTTTATGTGCGTACCTACCTGTCGAGTGTAATAAACAAAGAGTGCATTTAATAGCGATACCTTTAAAACATTTCAAACCACATGAAGCTTGTAATTATTATATACATTCAAATTTTTAGAGACCTTCAAGGACTGTTTCAAATTTGATTTTTGGTTCTAAAAATAGATCAATTGAAAGCTTTTCGGAAAAAACTTTTGTTGTGCATAAAACTTGTAGCATGAAGATGAATATGATTTTTTGAATGTGCAACCACATCATAATTTAAAATTTATTTTCTTGTCATAGCGTCAAGTACAATAACAATTTATTAACTCTCCAATTGAAGTATTTTTTTTTATCTAGTTTGATTAACTTCACGCCAAATTTGAGGTTGCTATCAAAAAAGCAAAAATGTATCTAAATGTGGAGTGCAATATTTTAAATTTTCTAACTATACTCTGGTACGAAAATTTAAAAAAATGACTCATCAGCATCATTTGGAACGTTGCGGGCGGACGCTAAATACGTTGTGTGTATGTTGCGGCAAATTGGTTGTGCATATAGCTTAACAGCAGTCGCGTGTTAAAGATGCTAAAGCTTCTTAGAGATTGTGAACATACATTAATGAGTCACTTTTTAAATTTCCGTACCAGAGTATAGTTCTAATTGTCTCTAATCTATACAGGGTGTGCGAAAAAAAGTGTGCAATTCTTTGCTGGCGGCTTCTACAATTAAAAACTTAAAGAAAGTTATCTATAAACATAAGACAAAAAGTTCTTCCTAAGGAAACTAGAACTCTCTAAAGGTATACCTCTGTTAGTGGTTTGCAGTGAATATCTTCAAAACCAGTCAAGTTAAAATAATAAAATTTTGCACTATCATTACTATTTTTGTATGTAACGGTTACATAACGGTAACGGTAACGGTAACGGTTACATTGTAACCAGTAAAAATAAAAATAGTTCAAAAAATGTATGCAGGGGTATCTCAAGCGCACAGCCTGCTAAGTGAAAATAGCCCTAACTTTTTTGTATGTACAGTCGCCGTCATTGAAGAAGCCCAGGGTGAAGTGAAATTCATTCCAACTTACTGTGTGCTTGAAGCTGTTTATAATTTAAAACTGAAATGTGCCGCTCTATTTCGACTAATCTTAGTTTACCTGTGCGGTTCTCAAACAAACTCTACCCCGTAGTTTAGCCTGGTTGCAAATGTAACGTAAGTTAGAATGAATTTCGCTTCACCCTGGGCTTCTTCAATGACGTTGTTGCAATAGTTCAAAAAACAAAAGTAGCCAATAGAAAAATAGAATTCGGTGTCATTTCTACGACAAAAATTTCCTGGAAATTTTTGCACTTAGCATGAAATTAATAAGTGGAAATTATTTCAGCCAGTCAAAATCATTTATTTATTAATAATGACATCATAATGACATAATGGACCAATGTCTGTGTCGTTGCGATTTTCTTACCGAATATGCCCTCGTGCTTTGATTAATATCCGTAAATTTTATTCTCATGCATTTCCAAAACGTAATTAATACGTTTTGGAAATGCCTTCGAAAAAATTTCCGGAAATAATCAATGCACTAGGAATATTATAAGTGAAAATATTTTACTGGAATTGGTTCAGAAAGTTGTCTATTTTAATATTCTAGAAAGAGGCTTGTAATTATATCAGAAACACAAATTAAGGTCATAATTATTACTAAATTGCATATGAAATAATAAATATAAAATAAAAGACGAGGAGATAAGGGAATCGAACCCCTGATTCCAACTCTTTCGAATGGTGACAATTGGCGTCACTAACCAAGCGAACACAAATTCTCGTCATGGGGGATGTGCTTGACGCTGTTTTGAATTTGAAACTGAAATGTGCCGCTCTATTTTGACCAATCCTAGTGCACCTGTGCGGTTCTCAAACAAACTCTACCGCGTGGTCTAGCCTGGTTGCAAGTGTAACGTAAGTTGGAATGAATTTTACTTTACCCTGGGCTTTTTCAGTGAACGCGGCTGTACATACCATTTTCAATTTTTAACCTTGAGATTTTAAAGTACCCTTGTTGAATACCGATAGGGTACACCGTTTCTTAGCCAAATCGAGTTAAAAATTTTGTTACACATTAAGTATTGCGAATGAAATGACATTTATCATTGTTACATACAAAAATAGTAATGGTTGGGCAAAATTTCATTATTTTTATTATTCATGATTATTACCCATCATTATAATTATTTTACCTTGATTGGCCTTGAAGATATTCACTGCAAACCACTAACAGAATTTACCTTTAGAGAGCTCTAGTTCCCTTAGGAAACATTTTTAGCCCCATGTTTATAGACAACTTTCTTTATGTTTCTTATTGTAGAAGTCGTCGGTAAAATATTGCACACTTTTCGGGACATTCCGTATAATGAACTTAACTAAATCTTTGCAGTTAGGACATACAAAATGAACGCAGATTAGGTATAAACGAAGCCAATAGTATCTTGATTGAACTACGAAGCGATTATTAAAACAGTTTAATTTTACTTCACCTTTCACGTCCAATTACCTGTTGAACATAACTCTCAGACAAGTCGGCAATTTAGCACAAGTGTATTTACAAATTGGACCGATTGTCCATTGACGTACGCTAATTAAATAATTTTCAGTTTGTTTCCGGAATCGTGCTGCTTTGGACTTTGGCCCTTATCAGTATGGATCGACATCGATGCATCGTTGTGCCTCCTTATAGATCGAGGATATCCCCTAAACAAGCTGCTGTATGCTCCGTGATAATCTGGATGTCGACTGCTGTGGTTTTCATCCCAGTTACTTTATGGTTCAGGGAAATCACCAGTGAAGATGGAAAAACAGTGTGCACTCTGATTTTTCCCAAATCGAACAACATACATTACTCGGTCTGCTTTATAGTACCAGTAGTACTGTTCGCTTGCTTGCTGCCGATGGTGCTGTTAATCTATTACTACCAGCGGATTTTCAGGAAAATTATTTCAACCAAGAACACATGGGCATCTTCCTGCGTTATGGTGAGCTGTAAATATAAGATTTAGCATTGCGTTTACTAGGCTGCGCTTGTCAGATGGTTTACTATCTAAAACCAAATTGGAGGGCATATTAGCGCATATTTCTTTGGAAAATTGGCGTTGGCTGGTTTTGCATGCGGCAACTTTTTTAATGGCACTGACATAGAGAATTATTCTCCACACAAGCGTGAAATTATTTTTTTCCCACATCAAGCCCTTTATTCTTAAGTAAATAAAGAAAATTTGCGTTGTAGGTAAGTAAATGTGACATTTTGGTCCTAAGCTCCACCCAATCTTTCACTCTTCAGCCTTCCAACAAAATATGGATTTTAACAATCATTTCTGGTGTGATGAGCTCACTTGGGCGTCCTGCCTGAGTGTTCGGCATCATTTGTGCTCGTACGAGCACAACGAAAATTACTAAACCGCTTGCGATTCATTTTAATCAGTGATCAAGAGTTTCTGGAATATTTTTCGAGCTTAGCTTTTGTTTGCGTTAGGTTTTCCACTTCATAATTAATGTTTTATCAATGCCTACACCAAATTCACTTCTTTTTATATTTGAATTTTTTTTTGAAAATTCTAAATGTGGCAAAGTGAAAGGTTACGTTGACACGTGCATGTCATCTACAATTTGAGATTGTAACAACTAACTGCTTTGTAAGATGGTTGAAGTTACTATAAGTATTTTTGAAATCTTAGCTGGTCAACTGACACTGAAAATGTATACTTGCAATTTCAGGTGAGCGCTATGGAGATTAAAGATTGCAGCCGCATCCAGAACCGTCGCCAAAGCGAACTCAGCATATCCGACATCTTCGTCCCTTGGCCCCGGCGTTTATCCACTCAACTGGCCGCCGCCCCTAACGGACGCGGCTCCCTTTCACAGCACGAAGAATTAAGATTGAATAAGCACGTGAAAGTGGTTCGAGTTCTTTTTCTCAACGTCATCGTAGTTCTTCTGATGTGGCTGCCGATCACCGTTGTCATGCTTCTAATTTTCATCGACGGTCGTCGTCCTACAGAAGACAAAAACTTTTTTTTACGTTCTCATCATTTTATCATCGCTCTCGTCATTGCCCTACTTAATACTTTAGTAAATCCAGTTTTGTACGGGGTGTTGTCGGATAATTTTCGTGCTTGCTTGTTGCGAATGTGGTGCGTTAACAGCGCGGAGGGTGGCAAAGATCTGGTTACACCATCGAGCGAAAGGGTGAATGACGGCACGAAAACGTCAAGAAAACAAAGTTTTATTAATTCAATAAGTGATAATCGAGAGAATAAGTGAATGTTTTGTAGGTAGTAGTAATATCAAACGTTGGCATAATATTCAGTTGTCGTTATATCGCTACAGTCAATCTACTGGATTATTATTTATGGCTGTTTACTTCGAATGTAATCGATTCGCATCAAACAGTAATTTATTTTAGCATCATATTTTTTATTAGTCTTAATAGCTAAAATGGATACTTAATTAGAAATGAAAGATATGTGTGTCACGTTATATACAGGGTGTCCCAGAATGACTGTAACAAACTTAAGAGGCGGATATAAAATCTTTTCTTAATAAACGTGTCCTCGAAAACATTTGATAAGAGAGAAAGAGGCTTTCAAAGTCGAGTTTAAAAAATCGTTTATTTGTCTGATTGATTTTTCCGAAGGTTTGTACATGTAGTAGTAGTATGTGTACTACTGAAATAAGTTATAATGCACCGTTGGTATCCATTTTGATGAGAATTGTTCACTGGCGTTAATATTGGGTAGTGTGTTCCCCTTTTTCTTTCCATTTTCCACGCCACTGGAAATATTCAAAATTTGAAATTTAGCATTCAATTTGAGACAAAAAGTTACATAAAATATTGATTTGGACAACCGTTTCGGAGAACACCTCCGCCGTTTGTCACAGTCACTCTGTATTTAGGTGTAAATATTAATAAGTGACTTCTTATTTATATCATGAATCTTTTGTATTACCTATAGTTATTTTCTCATATTTTACATTAAAATATATAAATTTCTTATTTGACTGTACTCATATCAAAGTAATAACGGGAATATAGATCAAAAAATAGATCAACTTGTATGTAAGTACACTATATCACGGTTAAAAGCGCGAAGTCGGACAACAACGTTAAATACCGAGTAATGACGTTGCTACGAGGTATTTAATGATGTGGCCGAGTGTAATAGGTAATAACGCCACGCAACGTAACGTGTAACAATTTCAATTTATTCAATAATTACAACAAATATATAAGTTGGTTCTCTGCTACCAGTACACCCAGGTGTGCACTAGTGGGGCCTCTTCTTATTTCCGCCAGTGCTCTTGTTTCAGAGATTATCATGTACAGCGGGGGTCGAGTGCAAGAACTCCCGCCGCCTCCGCCCACACCGACGAATAGCATCCAGCAATTGCTCGGTAGCACTGTCCGTTGAGGCTTCTCAGGGCTCTCTTGACGTGTGAATGCGTCCACGATCTGCCCCATATCTCACCAGTATGCGAAACTGCAGGGATTACAGCTCTGTTGTATATCAGTCTGATAGTCTCCGGGAGCCGCCCCCAACACGTTCTTGTGTACCTGCAAAGTAGGAAGAACATAGTTTTGACCTTTTTGATCACATTGATGCTGTGTGCGGTAAATAAAAGTCCCTCCGACAACCTGAGGCCAAGATACTTGACTATCTTCCGTCTCTTTACTGAGTTCCCTCCGATCTTGATGGTTGGGTGTGAGCGCAGCCTGCCTTTGAGTCCTAGTATGTACTGTAAACCAATCGCAATGTTTGTTACCATCTCCAACACACCACGGTTCTGATTCAACCCATATTTACGACTTTGGCCAACTCTAAACACATTCGTAACTTATCACCCCGCTTGAGGGTTGATGAATATTGAGATGACCATTGAAGGTTCAGTTTTCCAATACCAGCGTCCAGACCTACCTCTCATTTTATTAAATAAAAGCAGTGCGATAATAAAAATTTTGTTTTTAATTCATAATTGTTTCCCTCAACCTTATATAATCACAGCATATATGTATAAGTAGACTAAATAAATTATCTTTAGGCACCGCCGTGCAAAATTAGTAATAGAAGTGGATTTACGTCACATCAGATTTTACTAATTCCAGATGTTTCTATATTAAACCCATACAATACATATTAAGGCTGCCGTAAGAAACGGACGAGAAAACGGCAAAACACGCTTTCGTAGTTCATGGCGTTAGAGCAACCTAATGATACAATCAAGTTCTCCTTTGACCTACGTAATGACAAAACATCAAAGAATTCGGTAAAATAATTTTTAATCGCATTTCTTTTTTTCGTTATAAAGTAACAACCCTTCAAAGTTCGGCAACTTTGAAGCCACGTATTACGTAGGAAATTCTTTTTTACTGCTTTCATATTTCTTTTAGCTGAAAGGTCAATTCTTCAGCTTTATAATCCTGAAAACAGAAATGAGTTAGGCCTTCCCGTTTTTGCTAACCCCATGAACTCGTGGAGGGCTACCAAATAGATCCTCTCGACGATTCCGCCCGATCGCGGCAGTCAACAATACGTAAAACCATTATGTATTTGAAGGGTTTTCCCATATGCGCGTTTTGGCGCTGTTCTACAAGAATTTTGCGATTCCAGCGTGCATCGTGTTGTTTATATTTGAGATTTTGAAATCGGTCTCGGCTTTTATTTCCGATCCGGTGATAAAGAGCTAAATATAACTAAGTAGTTCTGACGTTGCCCTAGTCATCACGTATTTATTCCTTCTCGTTCCACGTCTTTGTACATGGAGAAAAGTGTGGAATGTGATAAGGCCGACCATATAATTAGTAAACAATATCCAAGAGATCTTGCTAATTATCGCGTGCAGCAATCTTTAATTGTCGGATGATGTAGCGGTATGAAGAAGACTGACAAATGTTAATAATAAAAGCCCTTTCAAATTAACATAAATAATATAAAGTACCTACAGGCCCGGCTGTAGGAAATCTAGAGGTATGTGCACTGTGCAAGATAGCAACTGCCGCCCAAAAATGTAGAATATGTAGTATGTATTTTTCAAACTATATCAGTAATATTCACATTTTATTACATATTTAATAAAGTAAATAAAACAATAAATAAATTTATACTATATGAATTGATCTTTATTAACATATTATACAGGGTGTCCGTTTTTCGAGAGCTCGCTTAATCTCAGAGATACAAAGTCGGTTAAATTAGGGCAAAGTTGCGCATTTTCATACTGAATATTAATGTGAATGAAAATTTTTCTCACCATTGAAAATTTTAAAAATTAGGCATAAATGTAAAAAAGTATTGTGTTGCAATCAAAAAATTAAAGTCAATCAATAAATGCTAAAATCCAATATGACGCCCATAAGAAAAACCAAAGTTGGATGAATGGCAGATTTAGATTTATTGTAAAAAGTGGCTTGACAATGCTTCGTTAAAAAGTCTAACTCCAATGGTTTTTGCTTAAAAAAATTAAAGCTTGAATAAAATTTTTGTCTGTAATTTAAAAACTAAAAATGTGAGATGTATACATTATTTGAATATTAGGACAAAAATGTATAGCAAGAAAAACTCCTGTAATAATTTGTATAAGTAGGTATATCTAATGAAATAATAATGGCTACTTCTGTTTAAAATTTATTTACATGAGCACTTTTCGCACTTTCAATAAAGAAAACTCACTAATTATTTCCTCTACGTCTAACCTGTCTGCGATATCAGTTTCAATGGGATTAATGGCAAACACCGACAATCTTTCCTCTTACATTTCTTTTTTTTTTTTTTTAAACGTTGCTATTACTAGTGGGAAGGCGGTAGATAAAGACAAAGAAGGCAAGTTATTTTTCATTTACATCGTAATTTTTTTATTTTAGAACCATAAAATAGAAGACAACAATAGGTATAAATGTGATGAAATAAAATAATAGTAATTTTTCATAACCTACTATTTTGACGAATTTATTTGATCACTTGTTATCAGCTCTTTATGATATTGATTTGAAAAATAAATTATTTATGATAATTTGACCATTTTTTCCTCTTACCACAATTTTTCCGGTCATTAAAAATGCTGTGTTGCTCTCTTTGTTCAGTGCCTACGTTTACTGTATACGCTATCTCCGTCGCGTTCACACAACTTGCCAAACCGTAATTAACCGCGTCTTACATTTCTTGTTCTAGAAACTTTATTTTTGAAACGCGACTAGGGGTTATGCGAGATCATATCATCTTAATACTTGAGGCTATCGATCTACATAAAAAAGAATAAAATCCATATCGTGAAAAATGAAATGACACCTATTTGAACATGAAAGTTTACTGATTTTAATAGATGTGACTAACAAAATAGTGAATATAGGATTTAATTGTGTATATTCTCTCGTATCATAAAAAGGATATTGATTCTCCAATTATTGCTTTTTCGAGCACATTTTGCTCGAAAAAGCAATAATTGGAGAATCAATATCCACGCTGTGCGTTACTTGAGGCCAGAGGAAAAAAATATTGTTTCTGAAGCCGCGCGCTCTTTGGAAATAACGATTTTTCAGATTAAAGGGCCCACAAATTTTTTTGGTACCACCAAAAAAAGTCATAAAACGAGATTCTGGTAGTTCAAAATTTTTTTCGTATTTTTCTACTAAAGAAAATTTTTGGCAACTTATCGAGCTCTTTCGCCACATATCGAAACCGCTACACAAGCGCTTGTTACCGGCCGGGTAGGGGTTGTTTAAATAAACGTACACGAGGGTGGTTAGGATTAAATAAGAAAAACACAAAGTCTTACGGCTAGGTACGGGGACGACTCGAGGAACCAAGAGAGCGAGGAGTTCGAAAGGGTGAGACTATATACCCTTCTCTAGTGCCCAAACAAGCCGTTAGGCGGCTCCAACAAATAGCCGACCTCCGGGATGCTGGGCAGTAGCGGCGTTTTCGAATTTATAAAAATGGGGATGGTGACAGTCGCCCCCCGTTCCTAGAGAAAACGTTGCGTTACGTTTATTAGAAATATAAATAAAAAAATTTATGAAAATTACGACATAATAATAATATTAAACAATAAAAAAAAATCTAAGCCGGACCTGGGTCGTCCGGGTCGGGGTTGTTGGGTGCTCTTCCGGGGGGTGACAGACGTAATCGGTCGACGTGGAAAACCGTATCCCGATTAGTGGTCTGTACCAAGTAACAATCCCCGTCGCGCACTTCCAATACTTGGAATGGGCCTGCCCATTTGGGTAGAAAGCCCTTTTTCTTCGCTGTTTGTTTTACCAGCACCAGGTCGCCAACGTTAAATCGGGATACAGGGGCTGGAGGCACCCGATGACGACGCTGCACATAAGCTTGTTGGTGCTGGCGCGCAGCTGCTTCGCGTTGTTCAGGGGGCGGGTTGGCGTGGTGTTCAGCGGCCCAAGCCCCGGGGTAGGGTAAATCGTGTCCGTACAGTAGGTGACTCGGGGACTGACCAGTAGCGGCGTTGCGTCGTCTCCGGAGGCTGTACAACGTGTACGGCAAATGTTCGTCCCAGGTGTTGGCGGGTCGATTTGCAAGACGTAGCTGCAACCCTCTTTTCAACTCCTGATTCCGCCGTTCCGTTGGATTTGCCCTCGGATGATAAGCCGCGGTACACCAATGGATAATGGACCACTGCTGACAGGCACGAGCCCACCTCTGAGACAGGAACTGGGGTCCGTTGTCGGAGATGATACTTCGGGGGTATCCAAACCTGGGGAAAAATTCGGCAGTCAACATTCTTACAAGGGTGTTTGTGTGGGTATCAGGGACCGCAAACGCTTCAACCCAGCGCGTAAAAAGATCCGTAACAACAAAAATAAATCTATTCTGCCTAATTGACCGCTCATACGGCCCCATAATGTCACAGGCTATTACCTCAAAAGGCCGCTGTGGTTGTCGCGGTCGTTGTTCTGCGACCGGATGGTTAGAATGGCGCTTATATTGGGCACATAACAAACAAGATCGAATGTAATTCCGTACGTCCGAGTTCAGATCGGGCCAAAAAAAATGTTGGGCAATTGCGCGGATCGTTTCGTCTATACCTGGGTGTCCGGCCAGAGGGGAATCATGAAATTCAAAGAGGACACGCACAAAATGTGTTTGGGGTACCAAGAGAGAGCGATTTCCATCGCCACGATCCCTATACAGGTATCCCTCAAACTCATGACAATATCTAGCTAGAAGGGTTTCTTGATGATGTTGATGTCGCGCTCGTTCTGCCGGAGGCAATTGAACGACGTGCCGAACCCGTTGGCATAGCGCAGAATTGTCTTGAGCACGCTTAACTTCGTCGGTTAACGTGTCAATATTCATCACCATCAAAACAGCCGGGTTTCCCACCGAGGCAATAGAGCTGGGCGGTCTGCAGGGAGGCAGAAGACGCTCCTCGTCGTCGATGTCGATACGCGGCGCTGCTGGCGGGTTATCGGGAGGATTTCGAGACAGCAAGTCCGGTAATTCGTTGTCTTTACCAGGTACATGTTCGATTGTGAAGTCGAATTCTTGCAACAGCAAGGCCCATCGCATTATTTTTGACGACCGGTCTTTATTATGGTTGATCCAGGTAACTACTTTACTATCGGTCCTGATGGTAAAGTGATTATCCTCCAAATATGGTCGATAATAACGAACCGCCCACGCGAGCGCTAATGCCTCAGTTTCATTGATATGAAGCCGTTTTTCCGCTTTAGTAAAACGGGAACTAGCATACGAGATGACATGGCGATGTCCGGCATCATCGAGTTGGTACAGAACCGCAGCCATGCCTACTCCGCTGGCATCAGTCTGCAATATAAATTGACGGTCCGCTCTAGGTCGACTGAGTGTTCTAGGTTGCAACAGGTTGGATTTTAACTGGTCAAAAGCCGTTTGTTGGAGATTCGTCCATCGAAATCTGATTTTTGGGGATAACAAGTCGGTAAGAGGGGTTGCGAGATTAGAAAAGTTTGGTACGTATTCACGTAACCAGTTGCACGTCCCCAGGAAGCTACGCAATTGTTTCAAATTTCGAGGTGGTTGGGCCGATCGAATGGCCTCCAAATGCTTGGTTTGAGGCTGGTTGCCCGTCTTTGTTATGACATGTCCCAAATAATTCAGTTGATCTTTACCAAAATGGCATTTGGTTACGGCACATTTTAAATTGTGGAACTGAAGACGCTCGAATATTAAACGAAGATGGTACAAATGCTCCTCGGAGGAATTGGAAAAAATGATTATGTCATCCAGATACACTAAACAAAAGTGATACAAATAACCTGTTAACACTTCTTGAACCATCATTCTCTGAAACGTGCTGGGGGCGTTTTTAAGGCCAAAGGGCATCACCTTAAATTGAAATAATGCACCGCTTGTTGTGGTGAATGCAGTAAGGTGTCTAGAGGCGGGGTCAAGTGGTATTTGCCAATAACCACTCTTAAGATCTATTGTGCTGAAAATAGTGGCACCACCTAAATCTTTAAGAGTCTCATGGATGACTGGTAGAGGAGCGGCTTCTGTTTCTGTAACGGAATTTAATTTACGATAATCCACACAAAACCTAAAGTCATCCCCTTTCTTTGCCATAACAATTGGAGATGCGAACTCCGAAATCGACGGCTCAATGATTCGAGCCGCGAGCATTTGCTCTAGCTGCTTGTCCAATGCTAATTTGCGAGCGGGTGAGTAACTGTAAGGTCGCAGTCTGAATGGTGTTGGATTAGTCAACCGGATTGTATGTTTTGTCGTTACAGTGGTTGTTGGGGCCCGAGCGTTGTCCTCAAAGATTTCTGAAAAATCGGACAATAGGGCATTGAACGCAGGTAGTTTCTCGTCACAGAAGCCATGGGATAGAAGGGGGTGGTCCATTTTAACGACCGGAGGTGCCCGTGAAGGCGTCGAGGCCTCGGTCTGCCAATAAAACGTCTTCCGGGAATTGTTACCTAAATGTACACACCGGCGGTGGAAATCCAACACCGCTCGATTCTCAACCAAAAATGACTGGCCCAAAATCATGTCGATACCCAACCCATCGACCACATGAAATTTAATGTTAAATAAGACGTCATCCAACGAACAATCTAAAACCTGAAAATGGGTGACCGCCCCGACGTCAGAATCGACGGCTAGATTTAGAGCCAAGGGCTCACCAATTAAAATTAAATCCGTTGCCACCAAGTTTTTTTTTATAAAGTTCATGGTAGCTCCGGTGTCTAGCAAGGCTGTGTAATGCTTTCCACCAAAACCAACCGATAACGTGGGGAGTCCTGAAGAATGGGTGGTTATTGAAAGGGTACTTAATTTTGATCGCGGCCACTGCCCGGACGAGGGGAGAATGCGTGGCTGTTGTTGGGTCCCGTGCTGGCTCCGGTAGCGACGTTGCCGGAGCCGGACCGTTCCCCGTTTCCCGAACGGTGGTTCTGTGAAAACCGATTACAATAGACCGGGCAGTCTCTGTGGTAGTGCCTCTCAGGGCAATAATTACAAGGTGGCAAATTCCGAGAAGAAGATGAAGGGCCGGGAGGAACGCGCTCGGCGGTTGACGCCGTTGGTGCCCTTCGATCATAGTTTTGCTCAACTTTCCGTGCAAGGGAAATTAACTCCTGTACGGAATTAATGCTGACGACCGCTAGAACACCGCTAATCTCTGGTTTAATCAAGGCGCTCAGCGTAGCAACCAAATCGCGTTCCGAAATTTCGGTCATAACATGTTTCGCCAACATTATTTTCCTTTTCAGAAAGGTGTCTACAGTTTCGTTAGCCCCCTGCTCCTTCGCAAATAATTCCGCCCGTAATTTGGCCAAGCGACGCGGATCATTAAAGCGACTGGTGATTGAGTCGACAAAGTCGTCAAAAGTGAGGCCAAGCGTCTCGTAGGGTTTATACCAACGAGCCGCTTCACCCTGCAAGTTGGGAACAATTAACTGTACCCACATGTCTCCGGTATAATTATATTGGCGTAAGCGCTGTGAGCATTCGTCAATAAAAACGGCCACATCCTGGTGCGGATGGCCGGCGAAAGTTGGTAAAATAAATGGCGGCGTCGCTTGGGCATTACTGACCGGAACTTGAGGTTGCGAAAATTGCGCAAAAACTTTTGACAAGACCGATTCCAGTTGTACCAATACGCTCACCTGCTCATTTTGTTGGTTGTGGGCGCCACTGGAAGAGTCAGTTTGTTGCGGGCCTGGCCCTCCTTCCAGCGAGGGGTCCGGTCCTGGTGCTGCTGTGATGCTTGTTGCGGTTGTGAGGGGTGGTGCACTGGTTTCACTCGCGGTGGTGGTTTTTTGTGTTTTCTCGTCATACGAATTCTGCCTCGTGTTTGTCATAGTTACGTAGGTTCGATTTTTTTTTTTATTTCAAATAAAAGGGCCCCACGTGTTGGGCGCCAAATTGTTACCGGCCGGGTAGGGGTTGTTTAAATAAACGTACACGAGGGTGGTTAGGATTAAATAAGAAAAACACAAAGTCTTACGGCTAGGTACGGGGACGACTCGAGGAACCAAGAGAGCGAGGAGTTCGAAAGGGTGAGACTATATACCCTTCTCTAGTGCCCAAACAAGCCGTTAGGCGGCTCCAACAAATAGCCGACCTCCGGGATGCTGGGCAGTAGCGGCGTTTTCGAATTTATAAAAATGGGGATGGTGACACGCTGACGACCATCTGTTTATGAGACTTTGAATTTGTTATGGTTTTCAGTCACGTCTCGGTCAAGTTAATGGGCTATAAAATTTTGTTTTCGGTTTCAAATGTTCGTTAGGCTGTGGTTCACCCAGTCATTGTGGCGCCAATTTTCTGTATGTTTGGTGATCTAACTAATTTAAAATCTGGGCGGAAACTGACCTAGTCAACTCTTTACGGCAGTCTTAAGGGCAATATTTTTTTATTCATCGCAAAAATAGTCCATCGTTAACGCGTAACGCGTAAGATAGCCAAAGTTGACGAACTTTTATTCTTACGCGAAAATGTGGTCACGCATGCGTACAATACGATGCCTAAAATGGCCGTCGCTGAACAGCTGATTTTTGTTTACAAACTATCGGTGGCATGCGTGTAATTGAAAGTAATTCTAAGAAAGAATTCTCTAGAATTACAGATAATGCAAAAACGTCGAAAACAAATTTTCAAAAGGTCAATTTTACGGTACTCGAGACTACGTTCTTGAATAATTCTGATGTATACCGAAAATAAAACTCCCCAGACTTGAATAGCCTTGTCCTTACGCTTTAATTTTTGGTGTATGAACCACCGCTATTTCTTATGCCTTACACCTTATCTTTGGTCTATGAACCCACCATGACTAACCACCATCTAGACCAACAACCAGTTATTAAAATGGACCATCACCGCTAGATGTCGTGGATTTGATTTGTCTCGTACAAATTTAATAGCAAAATGTTGAGACTCGACTAATCTAAAAATAAATACCAACTCTTATAGAGATGTTTTTAATGATTGCGTGTAGTCAGGACCGAACAGTTTAACAAATTTTCAGGATTTTTTTCGATTTTAAGAAAGCCTCGGAGGTGATCTATTTTTGAAGTCGATCGGTCAAGTACCATTAATACAGTCGTTTGAATTTGGTGATAAATCGAAGATCAATCAATCAAAGATAAGCCCTTTTTTCGTCGTTTGGGAATTGAAGAAATGTCTGAGAACAGCTCTAAAAAAAAAATAGTAATCTTATTATAAAATAATTTGCTACCTTACATTAGTTTGTTGCTTTGGCAATTATTAAAAATATATCCTCTAAAGATGTGTCGTTTATTGTATAATCCATGATAAAAGGATGTTTCTTTCTCAATTTCTCCACTTTAGAGAAAATTTCTTGCAACGTTAGCTCCTCTTCAACGTAATAATACAATACAAACAATAACAAACGGTAAAAATTTTCGCTACAGACTCCATTAACTTACCATATGTTTATTCTTCAGTACAAATTCTTTAAATTCTGTTTCCATATCTTTTTCCAGAACATTGACGTCTTCTTCCGGTTCGATTTTGATGCCATCGACGACATCTAGCGATTTGACAAGTTCGCTCGGGACTGATTCAAGTTCAACATCATTCATCCTTAATTTAAACATTACGGTATAACCCCTTTGGAAATCTTCCTTCAATGTGGAAAGGGAGTCTTGTGCTTTAATTTGACCAGCTATCATTATGCCGATCCTGGAGGAAAATACTGTAACGGGCGATAAAAAAAATGAAATGATTACGTGTCGCAAAAAATTTCACCTGCCTCAATGCTATGCGAACTCAACACAAAGGTAGTTTTGTTGTTCTTTTTGGTCTTGTAGAGGGTGTCCCAGGCGAGGAAACGACCGGACGGATCTACTCCGTTGGTGGGTTCGTCCAGCAAAATGATTGAGGGAGAACCGATGAAAGCCAGACACATGTTCAACTTCCGCTTGTTGCCGCCACTGTACGATATGCACACCTTGTCGCCGTATTTCTCTAGGCCTGAAAAATTTTCTTCCAAATAGTCATTTCTTTTTAATTGTTTTTGTATGAATATAAATTATGATGTGGCAACAAATTATTGTTTTTAGGAAAAAAATTGCCATTGTCTACACGTCATTTCTTGATTTTTTAAGATTTTAAACTTATTAACTTTAAAGTATGATGTTGGACACTTACCAAAAATTTTTAAATAAGTGTTGACTTCCTTCTCGGCATCAGCGTCACTGCGACCCCTGATGAGCGCCGCTGTATAAAGCAAGTCCCTGCCTTTTATGGAATAGTTCATAGTATCGGATTGGGGGCAATATCCGACCTAATATAGACAACTTTACTTAGTGGCAGTTAAAACAATATTTCTTAACCACCTTGTTACGCTTTCTGCTTATCGTTCCCCAGTCAGGAATAACATTTTGCGTCAACATTTAGAAAGTGGTTGTTTTACCGGCTCCGTTTGTTCCTAACAATCCGTAACATTCCCCCATGTCCACGCGGAACGAAACGTTTTTCACCGTCGCAAACTTTTTAAACCAACCAAATGTCTTCTTAAGATTTTTCACGCTGAGAGGGGTCTTATTTTCGTCTGTAATGGTGTAATAATAACTACTCTTCCATATCTTATTGTAATCTATCAGTCGTAACACTTGAAAGCCCAAAAAGAACGGCACTATCATTTTTAGCAAATCAGCAGAAATACCGAGATCTGGATTTGAGAAGTAATCTTTGTAGACGAGACATTCGGAACCATCACCTAGGAAAAAAAAGAAACAAATAACGTAATTTTTAGATCTCCATAACGTTACCTTCGCAGCAAGGATTCTTCTCTGTGATGCATAAATATTTTTTTTTATCTTCCGCCATTACTTCCCAGTTATGGTTTTAGACAAATATTCGCAAAAATTTCAGGAAGGTGTAGCTCAAACCAAATTGCGGAAAAATTATCAAAAAGTAGAATCGCAGAATGTTTCCATAGTGCTGGTACAAAGCGTCATCAGATGCGTCCAATACAGCAATTACCATGGTGGGAACGATCCCCACAAATATTCCTATTGTTAGTATTTTTAAGTTTATGGGAATGTGAGACCAAACTGATTAAGCACGGACGCTGAGATCATCATCTGGACGCCGCCGCCTGTCTGCGAGACGGGAAATCGAGCAGTGAAGCTCGAGGTCTCCTGCCTGGAACACACGGCCGCGTCTGCCGCTAATCAGTACCGTAATCAGTTGTTAATTGATTAATAATTCCGTCAGATTGTTCCTTTTTGTCAATAAAACTAACTTCAGAAGCGGGATTGTGCCTAGATCCGCCCTGTAGCGAAATTCAAATTTGCCCGAGAGTGTTTGTGCATTACCCTCAATCAAAGTTCGGTGATAATGGAAAAGTTGGTGGAGGAGCTAGTGAAGGCCCTCAAGACCAACAAGCCAACGCCGGACCAGGTGGACTTACCCATTTTCCACCCAGAGACCGACGAAGCTGCGAAGTGGCTGCAGCAAGTGGAGGCCATCAAAGGCGAATTGGAATGGACCGATGTCGAGGTCTTGGTGAGAATTGGGCGCTACATGATCCAGAACGCACGAAAATGGTTTGACGATTGGTCGCCAGACATTAGAGATTGGGCTACGTTTAAACGGGATTTTTCTGACGCTTTCCCACCGCGACGTAACTTAGGCCGTTTGCTTTTAGAGGCGTCTAATTATGATAGCGGTATGTGTAATACTTATGACGCATACGTGCACAAAAAGGCCTCCTTGTAGAGAAATTTGCGGGTTACGTGGCGGGAAGTAGATCTGGTCGAATTAATTGTTTACGGAATCAAAGAAACTCATGTTCGTGACGCCGCCATGGCGCGAGATTGTCGCACGGTTGCCGAATTATTGGCGTATTTAACGGCATTTTCAAAAAGACAGCGCGACTCATTTGAGGGCAAAGCCGAAACGCAATCATCCAAGAGACCCAGATTTAACGAACGCGGTGTTTCCAACATCAAATGCCATAACTGTGGTAAACTTGGGCATTTGCGCAAAAATTGTCGCGGCCCTGCGCGAAAACATCAAAGTGAAGGCCAAAATCTTGAACCTAGACCGGGAACTAGTAAACCGAATTCGAGTAATGTCTGTTCCTTTTGTGCAAAACCCGGACATTCTGTTGACAATTGTTTTACCAAAAACGCCATCGAACAGAGACGTAAAGTTAATTGGTGTGCTGCCGATAGGCCTGTTGTTCCCACAAAAGTGGTGGTGGGCGGTCTCGAATTTCGAGGACTTATTGACACCGGCTCGGACGTATCGCTTATTTCGGAACGATTTCGTCATTTGTTCTTAAGTAAGCTCGAAGTGTGTCCCACCGTTTTGAAGGGTATCTCGCCTGGTGTTTTAGAAGTACACGAGCGGTTCCAGGGTTGTGTTGAAATCACGGGCGTTTCGACAGTACTGACTTTCCTGATTGTTCCCGACAGTGCCCTCGATTTTGATGTTCTTATTGGCCGTGACTTGTATCAAGATCCCGATTTAGTAGCAGTCACTGATCGTATGGGCACAAAGATACTTCGTAAACGATATTCGAGCATTTGTCAGGTGTCCGAAGGTCCAGTGGCGTCACCGCCGACTTGTTTTGCGTCATCCGAAAATGCTGCTGAGGTCGCGTCGTTGTTAAATGATTATGGGGATTTAGTCACGACTGGGTATAAGGTTCCGGCTATTAAAACAGCCAGTTTGAATATTCGGTTAATCGACCATCACATTGTTAACCGATCGCCAACACGAATGTCGGTATCAGAACGAGCAGCTGTTCGCGGAATTATACAAGAGTTGCTGGATAATGACATCATCTGTGAAAGCGAGTCGCCTTACGCGAGTCCGGTCCTGCTCGTTCAGAAAAAAGACGGATCGTATCGAATGGTGGTCGATTACAGGGAGCTTAATGCTCACACCATTAAGGACCGGTACCCCTTACCTTTAATTCAGGACCAAATCGACCGGTTAGGTAAAGGCAAATACTTTACCACCCTGGATTTAGCCTCGGGGTTTTATCAGATCCCAATCAATCCTGATTCGATCGAAAAGACGGGCTTTGTCACTCCTGATGGTCACTTCAATTATCTGCGTATGCCCTTCGGGTTGGCTAATGCCCCCGCTGTTTTTCAAAGAGCTTTATTAAAAGCTTTAGGGCCTCTTAAAGATTCGATTGCGCTTGTTTATCTCGACGACATCTTGATGCCGTCTGAGTCAGTCGAACAGGGTCTTCAATATCTTCGGCAAGTTCTAGATGCGTTGCGATTGGCTGGATTTTCCTTAAACATTGCGAAATGTAAGTTTCTGCACCAGGTCATTGAGTACGTGGGCTTCGAGATTTCAGCAGAGGGGATACGCCCTAACTTTCGTAAGGTCCAAGCTTTGGTGCATTCCCCAATTCCTAGGAACACCAAACAGGTGCGACAGTTCATGGGCTTGGCGGGGTATTTTCGTAAATTTATCCCAGATTTCTCCAGTAAGACCGCTTGTATAACCAAATTAACAAAACTAGACCAACCCTTCAATTGGGGCGAAGAACAGCAGAAGGCCCGAAGTTACATAATTGACAATTTGACAGCAAAGCCGCTGCTGATAGTCTACGATCCCGAACTCCCCACCGAGTTGCACACCGACGCAAGTTCTATTGGGTATGGTGGTATCTTGTTACAGAAGCGTGACGGACAAGTGGGTGTCGTCGGGTATTTCAGTAAGAGGACAAGTCCCGCCGAGGAGAAATATCACTCCTACGAATTAGAGACGCTAGCCATTGTAAATTCTTTAAAACACTTCAGGGTGTATCTTTTAGGAATTCGTTTCACCATAGTCACCGATTGCAATGCTGTCAAATCTACTTCTAACAAAAAGTCGTTGGTTCCCAGAGTAGCTCGCTGGTGGTCTTATATGCAAGATTTCAACTTCTGTCTCGAATATCGAAAGGGTAGCTCACTGCCTCACGTAGATTACCTCAGCCGTAATCCGGTTAATGTACGACGAGTCAAAAATGATGACTGGTTGCGCATCGCTCAAAAGGGGAACGCTGAGACTCAGCAAATGCTATCCCTGTTGCGCGAGGGCAAGTTGGATCCAAAGCAGTACGTTGAAAAGGACGGAATGCTTTTGCACCAAGAAATTCTGCGTAACAAAACCAAGAAACTTCGTTGGTTTGTTCTCCGTCAGAGTCGATTGGGTTTGTTACGGATCTTCCATGATGAGCAATGTCATGTAGGTATCGACAAAACTTTGGAAAGTATCAAACAACACTTTTGGTTTCCAAAGATGCGTGACTTTGTTAAAAACTACCTTAAACATTGCTTGTTGTGCGCTGTTAAGAAAACTCGTACGGGTCCCTCGCAGGGGTATGTTCAACAAGTGTTGAAACCTGATGAGCCGTTTCATACAGTACACGCTGACTGTTTGGGGCCGTTCACGCCAACTATCACTGGGAATAAACATGTCTTGGTATTAGTTGACTCCTTCACCAAATATTGTTTGCTATTGCCATTGAAATCTGTAAAATCGAAAGAAACAAAAGAACAACTGCAGCACTTTTTCTCGCTTTTTGGTGCACCCAAAAGAATTGTCACAGATGCCGGTCGAAATTTTCAGAATTTGGAGATTGCGAAATACCTTGACACTTGGCAGGTCAATTACCATTTTGTAACTCCCGATGTTCATCGCGGAAATGGGCAAGTGGAAAGGTATATGCGCACAATTATGAATTTAATAAGAATTGAAACTACCGCTAAGTCAGAATGGTCGAGCAATTTATGGAAAATTCAACTTGTATTAAACACCACGTTTCAAAAAACCATAAAAATGACTCCTCTGCAGGCCCTTATAGGGATTCAGGCCGCAACGCCAGTACT
The DNA here is from genome assembly GCA_951805265.1 of Schizotus pectinicornis. Lineage (NCBI taxonomy): Eukaryota > Metazoa > Arthropoda > Insecta > Coleoptera > Pyrochroidae > Schizotus > Schizotus pectinicornis. The sequence goes on along the minus strand of OX638202.1, from coordinate 5,453,366 downwards.
TCAGTCCGTGGTACAAAATTTAGCAAATGATCTACGTCCCGTGCGGAATCTGAACGATGATCGCGAAAGGGTTCGGAAAGCGTTAGACGGGAATTGTCCAAATTTGGCGAAGATAAATGACAGAAGGCGCGACAGCGTTCAATACCAAGTTGGCGACGTTGTGTTAATGCACCGAGATTCGACGATGCATAAAAGTAAACTGAAATATGAGTTTATGGGGCCATATGAAATCGTCAGTATTACGAGTGAAGGTCGTTATGAAATTAGACGACTGGGCAAAAACCTTATCACGAAGGCAGCAAAGGAGCAGTTACGCCTTTGGCCGGCCGAGTGGTCCGTTGGTTGCGACATGGAGGCTTTGCTGGATTTCTTGGAAGCTGATCCAGTTGATGAATAAAAGTGAGTTTGATTGGTTAGAGTTGTTGGGTACCTCACGCCAGTGCGTTGTAATCGTCTGGTGGAACAGCGAAATAATGTGCCTCACGCCAGTGCGTTGTAATCGTCTGGTGGAACAGCGAAATAATGTGCCTCACGCCAGTGCGTTGTAATCGTCTGGTGGAACAGCAAAATGATATACCTCACGCCAGTGCGTTGTAATTGTCTGGTGGAACAGCGAAATTATGAATAATGCGGCATAGGGTTGCGTTGTCAGGTGGCAAGTGGGTTGTGTTTAAGACTTGCTATGTTAGAGTTCAAATTGAGACAGAACTATGCGAATTGCGATAAATTCAAGCTGGTACCCTATTGCAATCGACTTGTGGTATGTTGGAAGCACGTTGAGGGACAGGAATTCAACTTCGAGAGCGAAGTTACTGTCAGGATGGACGTGTTAGTATTTTTAAGTTTATGGGAATGTGAGACCAAACTGATTAAGCACGGACGCTGAGATCATCATCTGGACGCCGCCGCCTGTCAGCGAGACGGGAAATCGAGCAGTGAAGCTCGAGGTCTCCTGCCTGGAACACACGGCCGCGTCTGCCGCTAATCAGTACCGTAATCAGTTGTTAATTGATTAATAATTCCGTCAGATTGTTCCTTTTTGTCAATAAAACTAACTCTATCATTAATAACAACGCGAAACCGCCAGCAGTTGTTCTACAATACCCAAACAAGTAAGTGAAGGGTAGAGCCGCAAAGCTGTACACCATGAAAATACTTAGAACGACCCCTGCAACAATCGTCACTATCATAAGTGCTGCCAAGCAACAACCTGAACTTACCGTATTCTTCCACATTGAACATGGGAACTGTGAACAATAGACAAATCGTCAAGCTCAGAACGATTACAATAAAACAATAATCAAAAAATAAGTTGCACAACCAATACACTAGTGGTCGGACGCCGTAGGTAAATTGTAACTGCTTGAATTGTGTTGATACCTCCGAATTGGGAAACAAGATGAAGTTTCCAAACAAAAATAGCAAACCTGAAAAATAATTGTTAAATTGGGTGTATGCTTAAATTTTATTTTTACCCGTATTACCTTGCAATAGATGCGGTTTTATGTTTAGAATTAACATTCGAAGAAATAAATACAAAATATTTGGAATCTCCGAAATTATTTAACTTATAAGTTTGGCTCATGCCGAAACGCGCTGCTATTGGTGGAGTGCGAAATGACGTCAACTGTTCGGTCGGGAGTCAGGTCCCTACCCTACTCTGTGCTTACTGAGTGTAAGATCGTAATTGCTAATCTCGTCAATATCGTAAATAAGCTGTCAGCTCCTGGAGGGTTACCTTCCAGGAAATGTCGGCTCGATCTTACAGGTAACCCATGACTAATTTCTAAGCTGGCGATATTTTCCAGAGGAACCAAATTAGTTAAAGTTTGAGATTAAAGATTGAGATTAAAACACATGTACTAAAGTCTTAATATGACTACTTTATTTTTGGTATTAAAAACATTTTGTACTATTCTACTTTATTATTGGAGATTGTAAATTAATCAGATCTGTACTGCTAATTAAATTATGATCTATTACTGAATGTGGCTTTAAATATTTGTATTCTCTTAGTCTGGGGATGACTTGCTCTCTTAAACTAGCTATTCTTTTTGTTTTAATTATTTCTAATTTAGTTGGTTTTTCTAATGACGATACACTGGGAGGTCTAATAAGAACGCAATCCCGCTCTTCCATAACTTGCTTTAAGTGTTTAAAACCTCTATCAGCCATACCAGCGCAACCTCAAGGTAGAATGTCTAGAAATCCACAAGTTTTAACCAGTATGTAATACATCAGTAGTTTGTCCTCTATACCCGGTTGAAATGTAATTTATGAATCCATCAGTAGTGGCCGATACAATTTATTTTAAAGTACAATTTTGAAACAATCAATAATTGACTAACTTTGTTACATCTAGCCCTAAATGGAATCAGCAATAATTTTTTTATTAAAGAATTATCTGGCCAATAAATTAACTCCCTTAATAAATGGCTTAAAATAGGAAGTTTCATATTGAAAAATTTCGACACGTTACCCTGTGACATGCCAAATTAATTGATCTCCTATTCTTTCAAATGAGTGATTTAATTTAATTTTTATTAAAACTACATAAACTTGTTGAAGAGTTAAGTCTTGTGAATTAAGTATTATTAGTTTTGTTAAAGAATCTAGCCAACAACTATTTATTCCTAAATAGGCCTTGAGATTTTTTTCAATTAATGAATTTTTTTTTTCTAGAGAAACCTTCTGAGCTTCCTGAACTAGTTTTCGAAGCCGTTTTGCAAAAAAAAGGCGAACAACCGTAGTTACAGGACGTTTTCTATCTTCCTAACAGTCAAAAATATGAGGAACCACGTGGGTTTCCACAATTATCGCCCATTACTTTAATTTTTAAGTAATTTTTCATATCGCTCTCCAACTGTAAATTATCATAGTCAGTATTAAATATTAACCAAAGCATTAAACAAAATTCTTAAGTTAAAATGATCCTCGCAACAGAAGAAAATGGATTTGCTCGTTGGTAAATCGCGTCTAGCAGCTTTGAACTATTGTTTTCGCCGTGGGCTCACTTCTGGACACTGTCACAAATATTTTATTAGGTGCAGAAACAGTCGTGTTACTGCATCTTGGTACAAAACACCATTTATTTTTTTTTTTCTCCATAACCAACTCTTAAACCGCCCTAGACTTCGAGCACGTGCATCGCCAAATGCAACCAAGCGTAACCAACGAACAAGTGACGTCAGCGATCCCCGTTGCTAGCCAGTCAGCGTTTTCGCGCGCTCAAACTTTAAGTGAAGATTAAATAAAAACGCACGTACATTTTACAATGCTTACTTGCATTTAAGCAACAATTTGAAAAATTGGCATACACCCAATTGGCGAGAAAAGTTGATAACTCACCGATCGGCACTAAAATCAGCCATAGCAACTCTATTTGCACCTCCGATTGTTCAGTAAAAGAAGCGTGTGAAGCTACTGAAGGCAAAGGACTGTTACTTGTTGTGATCGAGTAACTTTCATCCAGTAACGTCCTGATCAAAGCGTTCGTAACTAGATTGAGAGAAACGGCAGGAGCATGTACGGCCTGTCCCAAGCTTAGGTCCCGAGTACCACGCGTTCACAAGAATTTCACCATGGGTATTATCAAACTCGGCGGCACCAACCATGTGTTTTTTGTAATAAGCGATGTTTTCAATGGCCTTTTCGACAATTGCTAAAAGAACAAAAAAGTTGATTCGCAAAAGTTAATTACAGATAACTCTACCTTGTGAAACGTTGAGAGCATCGAAGGCGTGTGAATTTTGGCCCAGCACAAAGTTCTTGTATGCATGTTTGAATTTGTTTGCCGAAGCGGGTCCTCCGTAAAAAACTCCAGTTTTTCCATAGCTGCTTAAATTTAAAATGAACTTCGAGGAAGATTCACCGAAAGAAGTGACGTTGTTCATGTTCATTGAGCATGCAGTTTTGACCATAATAAGAAGCATTGCAGCGACCTGAAACCAGATAATGACGGTGCAACTGTTTTCTGAAGATACAAGTGTCAGAAATATAATGCTGGTACATCGAAAACGTCGCTGACAGCGGATCAATGGCTGAGAAAGGTGGAATCTTTTGCGAAACCTTACAAATGGAGTTCAAATGCAATCCTATTTCACGCTATTGGAAAATTAAAAGGTCCAGCTAAATTTTGGTTCGACAGCCTAGACGAAGATGAAGAGGTGACGACATGGGACCAGTTTAAGGCTAAACTTACAACAGACTTTCCTGTTTTATACGACTATGCCGATATTCATTTTGAATTAAGCACAAAAAGAAGAAAACCGCGGAATCCTACGAAAACTACGTTTATAATATGAAGGCTATTGCTAGTAAAGGGACTATTAGCGAGCAAGGATTGATTAAATATATTCTAGGTGGACTTCCTGATCGGGATCTTAGTAAAACGTTAACTCTAAGTGACATCAAGTCTGTCCAAGAATTGTCACGACGTCTTTTACATTACGAAAGTACGGTAAAGAAATCAGAAAAGCCCAAAACTGAGACGAATACGAAAGTTGACACGAAGGTCGACAAGAATGCTGAAGGCATTAAATGTTATAATTGTAACGATATAGGACATATTTCTATAAATTGCCCGAAACCACAAAAAAAGAAACGCTGCGACAAGTGCAATAAAGTTGGACACTTTGCAAAAGATTGCACCACTTCTACGATTAAGTCAAAGACCGAAGATTCGAAACCACCTCAAGTTAAGAAAATTAATCAACACCCCGACACAAAATCCGATCTTTTGAAGATAATACGAATTGATGGAAAGCCCGTCACAGCTTACGTCGACTTGGGAAGCGAAGTTGTCACAATGCAACAGAAAATTGCCAATGAAATGGGTATCGACTACCGTCCATGTACCATAAAGCGATGCTATTGGCCAACGAACTTTGCTACTCGATATTGATGACGTCAAGGTCGAGACAAATGTCATAATTGTGCCTGATATTTCACAGGAAGATGCCATGATTCTAGGACGAAGCGCGCTAGGACAGCCAGGTATCAGAGTCATAGCAGGAGAGAATAAAGTTACGATAGAGAAGGTAATGAAAATAAACGTCCCTTCTCAAGATTACGATATAAACCCCGAACTTGACGACAACGTAAAGAAAGAAACGAACGCCTTACTCGAATCTTTTAACTCATGTTTCGCTTCGAATTTGAATGAAATTGGAACGACCGATCTCGTCAATCTAAAAATCGAATTGACCAACGATAAATCTGTAATCAACCACCGTCCCTACCGTGTACCGTATACACAACGTGAAGAAGTGAAAACAATGGTACAAGAAATGTTGAACGCGGGCATTGTAAGTGAATCTAATTCCGAATATTCATGTCCAGTTTTGCTAGTTGGCAAAAACGATGGAGGAAAAAGATTATGTGTAGACTACCGAAGTCTTAACGCCATCACAAAGAAGGAATAGGGTGAAGTAAGCTATGTTGGTGATATAGGTAACTTGGTGATAACTTTTTAAAAATTCACCATCAACTTAGCTTACCCGTTTAATAGTTCTAGTGGACGTCATGTGAGGCAGCCATTCATAACGTATCGAATGATATATTGGTTGCATAAATTAACAGGCATCAGTCGTGTCTGGACAAACTCTTTCCCATGTGGTTTATATTTCTTGCTATTTTCATGTCCAAGAAATCCAGTGCTACAAATTGTGATACTGAAGCGAGTAAATCGTTGTTTTGTAAGGTAGGTAGAATCAAACTTGTAGATTAAAGATCGCTCTACCTGTAGGCAGTTTCAGTTTTTCGAAGCAACAGTTTTTAAGAAAACTATAGCTTAAATCCTCCGCACAATTTCTTAGCATTTTAACCTCAAATTTCATGACGTGGAAAAACATGAAATTAAAAATTTAGTTTACCGCTGTAATTAATGAATTCGTATAACTACCTGCATTTACAGATAGTGTTCATATTGGGTAATCATATGATTTGTTCAAAATGCCGTAATGACAATATCACCAAATTAGCTTACCCAATTTTTCTTCTTTGCAGTAATGCCTCCTAAGAAAAGAAAAATTGTTTACAACAACAATGTAGTTGATAAATCGTACAAACAATATACTGATCGGGACTTAGTAGAAGCTGCCAGATTGGTAACGCAAGAAAACCTCAGTATTTACGCTGCTGCGAAAAGAAAAACTGTTCCATGGTCATCTTTGAAGAGATTCCTGCAGAATAGCAGAGAAAATAATGATCAACCAAAGTTTTCTAAGTTAGGCAGACCATTTGCACTTAGTGTTGAGCTAGAACAACAACTTGTGCGGTATATAAATGACATGCAAGAGTTAGGTTTTGGTCTAACGGTAGTCCAAGTCAGAAAAATTTCATTTCAATTAGCTCAATCTGCCAACAGAGAACATTATTTATCACAAAGTGGGATGGCTAGTAAGATGTGGTGGGCATCATTCAAGGACCGCTATGGGTTATCACTACGTATCCCTGAAAACCTCTCAGCATATCGTTCTTCTATGGCAAATCCAACTATGATTCAAGATTTTTATTCTAAGCTCGAGGACCTTATAAACCAATTAAACATTTTACCTAATGACTTATCTTCATCCATCTGGAACTGCGATGAGACTGGGCTCACTTATGTTGTAAAACCAAACAAAGTAATTGCTCAAATTGGAAAACGATTTGTTTACAAGCGGACCTACGCAGAAAGAGGAAAGACTAATACGATTATGGGCTGTGTTTGTGCCAATGGTAGCTGGATACCTCCTCTAATTATCGTTAAAGGTGAAAGATGGAATGATCGCTTAAAAGAAGGTAGCCTTCCAAATTCATTGGTAAGGTTATACAAAAAAGGGTGGATAAATTCAGATCTATTTATAGAATGGTTCCAACATTTTATAGATTCCATTCCACAGCATAGGCCTATAATACTGCTGATGGATTCACACGCGTCCCATTTAAGTCCAACAGTTCTTACAATGGCCAGGGAGAATAGCATTTATTTGTTTACCTTTCCACCACATACAAGCCACCTATTACAGCCCCTCGATGTAGGAGTGTATCGTCCGCTCAAGTCAAATTGGTCCAAGGTATTGAATAAATACATGGAGAATAATCCAAATGACAAACCAAACCGATATAACGTTCACACATTATTTAATGAAGCATTTATTTCAACTTTTTCTGTAAATACTATAAAAAATTCCTTCAAGAAAGCAGGCATTTGCCCGTTCAACTCAAATGCTATACCAGAGGAAGCCTTAAGACCTTCACCACTTACAGAGCGTCCTTTAGAACCATTACAAGACGAACAAGAGGACACACCCAGCACTCCTGCATTCTCACCACCATCTTCATCTGCTCCTCTTTCTGATACCATCTTAAAGCTTCCTCATGCTGTCCGGAATCCAGGGACTACTAGAAATAGAAAAAAGGGTTCCTCAGCAAAATGTTTAACACCTCCAGTAGGTTCTCCCTCAACAAGTCTACAAGCCTCGACTTCGAAGTCACTGGAACAGGATGATGATTGGAAATGTGCAGTTTGTCACAAGACATATTCTCAAGATGTGTAACGGTTCATTTTTGGGATGGCTGTGTGTTCGCGATTTTGGGGTCTCTCAAAGGTGTCCGTCCTTTCTGTTAATGTTCTTCTCGTTTCTATGGTTTTGGATTGTTATCGGTACCTTGAGTTGCGATGTTTTCTTTTATGCGTTTTTTCGGATATGCTGGCTGATAAACGGCATATTGGTGAGGTTTCTCGAGGTGTGTGGGTCGGTGTCTGTGGGGACGAGATTTTGAGGTAAGTTTTGTTTAAAGAGGGTGAGCCCTCTCTCATGCTCGTTTCTCCACAGGTCCATAGCTACCCTTAATTGTCAATTTCGCTTTTGTGGTCTTTGAAACCCACCACCAGTATTCGAGACCACCAACATTGGGGGAATTTATCGGCCAGTCCGGAACGCAGGGCAGCTCAAGCCCCGATTAAAGTCCAGGACCTGGAGAACCCCTGTCTACTCTTCGTCTTTTTGTCTTCTTCATCTTCATCGTGCCACCCTTTACTATTTTCATCTCAGTCAGCGCCCAGGACGTCATCAGCGGAAGCTCCAGCGATCCCGGCGAGTACCTTTTTGATTTTTGCGTATTTGTGCGGCTTGACAGATTTTTGTAAGACAAGCTCGTTATTCGATTTTGTTGGGTTTAGCCGCGCAATAGTGTATTTCAGCCGGGTATCGCCAGTGACCATCATCATCCGCTAGGCGCCTGACTAACAAATTCTTCACTCCCTAACTTTTATTTGTATCTTTTTTCTTATGTAAATAAACCACCACGTCTTGTTTAGACACTTATTTATTTTTGCTCAACCTTCCCCTCCGTAATTGGTAGTAAATACCAATTGCTGGCGCCCATAAGCTCAACGAGACCTTCAGAGGACCCACGACCCAGCCGCCGCAAAGGAGCTAACCGTTAGCCGCAGTGTTCTTTTTGCAGATGCACGTACCACTTTGGTTGTCAACATAGTAACGTTGATGAAGATGAAGACATTTTTATGTGCGATTTATGCCATCAAAATGAGTCGAACTCCGATTAATATGTAATAATAATCCTCAAAATATGTATAGCTCGCGAATACGTATTTACTTTAATAAATAAGAGCTATTTTTCCCTGTCACCAAAATAACTTGCTACTGTCACCAAATTAAATCTCCTGTCACCAAATTACATAATATTGATCAAAAATTGTAAAATGTCAATAAAACCCTTATTGTGGTGTTATATTATGTAATTTTACTTATAACGTGTTAACATAACATCAGATTACACGCCTGTACCATTTTATTGGTTATTTTCAGATGACTTCAAATTTTAATAATTATGTTTCTAAAATTATCACCAACATAGCTTACTTCACCCTACACCCCGATGCCCTTAATGGACGAAAAATTGGATCGAATCGCTGGTAACAAATATTTTACAACGCTAGATTTTTCCATGGGCTATATGCAGGTTCCGATAGCTCCAGAAGCACGTCATTTGACATCGTTTGTCACATTGGAAGGACAATATCGATTTAACAAAATGCCCTTTGGACTTGTTAACGCGCCAAGCGTTTTCTCTAGACTTATGAACATGGTCGTACGGGAAATTGGTAACAACATCGCTATTACGTATATGGACGATATATTAATACCGAGCAAAACTCCGGCCGAAGGATTGGAAAAACTTGAAATTGTATTAAAAACTCTCAAACGACTTGGCCTTACGCTAAAGATGTCAAAATGCCAATTTTCATACACAGATTAAATACCTTGGGTACGAAATTGACGCTGATGGAATACGACCTGGAAAAAGAAAAACTGCCGCGATTGAAAACTTTAAACAACCCACGAATGTACATGAAGTACGCCAATTTCTAGGACTGTGCAATTTTTTTAAGAAGATTTGTCTCAGGACACGCGGAGATTGCTAAACCACTCACGAAATTGACAAAAAAGGACCAACCATTAAAATGGGACAACGAAGAACAAAACGCTTTTGAAAAGTTAAAGTCAAAATTGATCAATCAACCAGTTTTGGCGCTGTACGACCCAAATGCAGAATTATCAGTTCATACGGATGCTTCAAAACTTGGATTGGGAGGTATTTTATTGCAAAAGAGAAACGATCAACCATGGAAGGCCATCTGTTATTTCAGCAGGCAAACCACCGACTTGGAATCGAGATACCATAGTTACGAGCTTGAATCACTCGCTGTTGTAGAAGCATTAGATCGATTCAGAGTTTATCTAATTGGGAGACCATTTACAGTCATCACGGATTGTAACTCTCTGAAGAAAATGAAAGTGTTTTTCGCACCAAGACGTGAATATTACCAAACGAGCGAAGCGAGTTTGGTAACACGTCGCGTGCGAAAAACACGAATTTTGCAACGTACTACATACAAGATTTTTTATACAATCGTGGCCAGAATTGTTCAAAATGTAAAATGAAAGAATAAAATTGCACATTCTTACTGCATAATCTAGTTGCACAATTTTTCGTTTCCAAAGAAATGCGACATAACAGAATCAACATTTCATTGATAATTGAGGTGTTTGTCAGTTAATTTTACATTTTGTATCTAGTGCGAAAAAGTGACAGTATAGTGAAAAAAAACACGTCATTTTAACATGAAAATGACATTCGAAATGGTACTATTTCGATACGATTGTATAAAAAGTTCTTTTTAGAACTCTGCCCACATTTCATCTCATTGTGTGCGAACCACCGACCGTAAATACCTCGTTTCCAATAACAACAGCCAGTGGCGTGCCAGCCAAGATGGACGACGATACGCCAACCTTAGACACACGTGTTTTAGATAAACACGTGGTGTTGGAGGAACTCGACGACCAGGACTTTCTAGAGCTGGCGGAGTTGGTCAATCAACACGCAATCAAACGGAACATCCGAGGATCTGAATTCGACGTATACAAGAAGTCCAGAAAGACGTCCCGCCTTGTAGATGTGGAGATTGTAACTCCACCTTCCACCGCCAATTCTTTCGATGGACTGTCTATTGACGAGGACATGGAAGCGGAAGAAGAAGTCGATACTGTAAGTCAGACTGATAATGACATTGCCATTCCCCCCCAGTTACGTAAAATCGCGGTACCAACATCGCGAAATCAAAAACTTTTGTCTACCCCCAAGCCCGCAAATAAATTTTTTCAACGTGAAGATCAAAACCCCGAACGTGTCCCCCCGGTTATAATGAGAAATCAAGCCATTTGGAACCAAGTCTCTAAATTATTATCTGATAGGAAAATCGACTATACTAAGGCCACCGTCGTCAAGGACGGGATTAAAATTATTCTGGATAATTCTGATGCCCACCGTGCTATTTCTTCACTCTTTGAATCAAAAAATATTCCTTATCACACATATACGCTTGTGGAGAAGAGAAATCTAAAAGTGGTAATTCGTAGCCTTCCCGTCTCCACTTCTACAGACGATATAATTGCCGACCTAACTGAGAACAAATTAAAGCCGATTAAGGTTACCCAAATGGTCAGAGACAAACAACCAATGCCGCTCTTCTTGGCTATAGTAAGTCGTGATATGCGTAAAATTTACGATATCACGACTTGTTTGGGTTTGCGCGTGCCTATAGAGCCACTCAGAAACTCATTTACAGCCGGGCAATGTTTCAACTGTCAATTATTTGGACACTCCCAAAGCCGGTGCACTGCGCCCCCCAAATGCGTGAAATGTGGCCTCGGGCATCGTAGCCATGAATGCCCAAAAGCATTAGCTGACCCGCTCAAGTGCGCAAATTGCGGACAAGCCCATCCGGCTTCTTACAGAGGCTGCCCGGCTTGCCCAAAACCTAAATATCCAACTACCTACATTCCGGCCCCCATACCAAAAACGTCGGCATGGGGCAACCCAAACAAACCGGCTCATACGACAACCACAGTCGAGTGGCAGCGCTTGATGTGACTTGACGTGTTTCCAAACGGTGAGAGATTGTGAACAGTTTTGCGAAAGTGAATCAGTTCGGGTTTTGTGAGAGTTTGCGAACAGCCCTAACCCTAGTCCCAGTGGTTCGTCAGAAAAACTGCGGCAAACGGTTAGGAAAATCCACGTGGTTTTTGACCAATTCAGTCCGGTTTCGGCAGCTCGACAGAATAGCTGAAGCCGACAATCAGAAGAGTTTGCTTGTGTGTAAATCAAGATTAGAGGAGTTTGCTGTGTGGAGTCGAAATCGACTGCCAAGTTTTTATTAAAACTCGGCAGGAGATTGATTACAGGAACCAGCGATGGAAAAGTTAGCCACGTCCCCTGACAGCTGGTCTATCCAGGAGCTGAGGGAGATGATTCTCCATTGCAGCGCCCAGATAGAGCGGATGTCCAAGAGACGTGCAGAGTCGGACAACGACGAAGAATTTCAGGCCCCCAGAAAGACCGCCCGCCCAGCCTCCCCTACAACCTCAATGGAAGTCGCCACCGGAAATCCGTTCAGCCCTCTGAGCGGAAACGAAGAAGAAGCAGAAAAAGAAGCAGAGGACGACAACAACGAACAGGAAATTGATTATGACCAAGTAAGCATAACACCCCGCATGCGCCAAACACCGAACACAACTAGGCCCCGCCCCTTAGCCGCGACGCGCACACACGAGCCCGCGGAACAAGAACAAGTTGACACCGACAACGCTGTAACTCGCGAACGAATTCCTCCCATTATTACGCGCAACAAGAGCATTTCGTCCCGCGTGTCCAACGATCTAAAGAGGAGAAATATTATTTACACGAAGGCTCAAGTAACCCACGAGGGGATTAAAATTAGTGTTCCGGATGCTAACACACATCGCGCGCTCACCGCTCCTTTTGACAAAAACGAGACACCGTACCATACGTTCACTTTCGCGTCGGAACGCAACCTAAAAGTAGTGATACGCGGACATCCGGAAACGACAAATCCGGAAGACATCATCGACGATTTGACACAAGCTGGATACAGGCCGGTCAAGGTTGCGCCAATGATCCGAATGGACAAGACTCCAATTATTATTATTATTTATTGCCATTGTTCCGCGTGAGTGTCGTAAGATTTACGACCTCAACACCTGTGTCGGCCTCCGCGTCAGAGTGGAGGCCCTTAGGCAGTCCAAAAGCAAAGGGCAATGCTATCGTTGCCAACTCTTCGGCCACTCCTAGAGCAAGTGTACGGCGCCTTTTAGGTGCGTCAAGTGCGGGCTCGGCCACCAAGCCTTCAATTGCCCCATGGCAAAATCAGATCCGCCGAAATGCGCAAATTGTTCTCTTGCGCATCCGGCCAGTTACCGGGGTTGCTCAGCTTACCCCAAACTAGAAACCTCCCCGGCTCCCATCCCAAAAACATCTCCGGCTTCCATCCCCAAAACCTCCGCTTGGGCCAAACCTCTGGTCCTTGCGGCACCAACCCCAAAGCATTCCACCACCATCCCAAAACCGGCATCGGTGCCAAAGCCCACAACGAATCCGCGCGAAAACTGCGGAAACAAGTATGCCAAAATTGCTGCCGTTCTGGCACAAATGCTACTTACTTTCAGCCAAACAAATGCAACAGACGACCAAACTAAAGAATTTGTCTTAAACACCCGCGTTATCTTAGACAACCTAATTGAACTCAGTAACTTTTTATGCCGTTTTGGTTTTAGATACAGATGCCAAAACGGCCACAAACATTCGCCACAGAAAAACACTTTTTTTGACAGGGCAAGACTAAATGAATTAGGAAGCGACTGCATCCTGAAGATAGTTTTTTCCTGGCAGAAGAAGCTTTCTGTGGTATATGAATCCATTGACCTGGGAATTTCTCGCGACTCTGCGGTAGCCTGGTACAGCTACTGTAGAGACGTCGCCAGCAAGATCGCTTCGAACGACTTCGAGCAGATTGGTGGAGAAAATGACGTCGTTAAAGTCGACGAAACTTGTCTCTTCAAGAGCAAGTACAACGTGGGAAGGCAAACCATGTGGCGGCACATTTGGGTTTTGGGGGGTATCAGCAGGACCACGAAAAAGATTTTTGCCACAGTGGTCCATCGAAAAGATACGGAAACCATGCTGCTCCTCATGCAAAAATATATTGAGCATGACTCGTACGTGATCACCGACGAATGGAGAGCGTACGCTCCATGCCGAGTTGCGTTTAGTGGTCATGGAACCGTAAACCACTCGGTGAATTTCATCAACCCAGCCAGAAGAGAAGAGCCATAGTGGTTGCCACCTGGACGGTTTCACCCAGAATGTTTAGAGAAACAATGGGTTGAGCCAGCGTCAGGACAAAACCTCCAGCCGTTCTGAAAATGGATGTATCGAAGAAATGTCTTGGCCGCATTCGACACGAAACAGGAGAAGTTTGAGAAAATCCTCAACGATATTGGCCGCGCCTATCCTGGAATAGGAAGAAGGGCAATGGAGGTCAATATTGAGGACTGTTAATGCCACGAATGCAAGTCCTAGTGAGAGACAGGTGAGATATGTGTAAGTAATAACACTTTTGAGAGTTCTTTTGCGAACAACTTCGCCAATGCTCGGCGCATAGTCTTAATTTGGTAGTGAACGATGCAGCAAATGTTACGTATAAAACTGTGAATTTATTTAATATAATTCAAGAAATTTACGTTTTCTTTTCATCATCTACAAAAAGGTGGTCGGTAATTTGCAAACATTTACCAAATTTAAAATTAAAAGCTTTAAGTGCCACGCGATGGTCCAGCAGAATCGATGCAGTTAAACCATTACGGTATAACCTCGAAAAAATATTTGATGCTTTGCTGGAAATATGTGGTGATTCGTCGGAATGGGATTGTACTACATCTCACAAATCTCATTCGCTTGCTTTAAGCATTCAAAATTATAGACTTATTTGCTCGGTAATAATTTGGTTCGATATTTTAAACAAAATTAATGCTCTGAGCAAAATGATGCAGAGCCCCACAATGAATACTCAAATCTGCATTAATTTGTTAATTAAGTTGATTGATAAGTTCACAGAATATCGCACGGCTGAACACTTTGAAACGGTGTTAGCAGAAGCTTCCAAAGTGGCTCACGAACTCAACGTAGAAACAGATTTCCCATCAATACATACAATTCTTCCAAGAAAAAAAATCAACACAATTTCACTATGAAAACAGTGATGAAGTTTTAGTAGACCCCAAAATCAAATATAGAGTAGAGTTTTATTTTAGAATCCTAGATCGGACAATAACTTCTTCAAAAGATAGATTCGACGAGTTACAAACATTTACCGACGTATTTGGCTTTTTTAGCAATAACTTATTTAATTATCTCAATGATGAGTTAATGAAACATTGTAAAGATTTAAATCTAAACCTTAAGGATGCTTCAAGTAAACTTCAATCAAACATTGACGGTATTGATTTATTTAATGAAATCATTGCATTAAAGTTGCATTTTGCAGAAAACCAGTCTAATGATCCACAAACCTTATTACAATATCTTTTTATCAATGACTTAATTTCAACATTTCCGAACACAGCAATAGCGCTAAGAATATTACTTACACTGCCGGTTACTTACCTGACCTGACCTGACCTCTGAAGAACCAAGAGTGAGCTGGATCCGGAACAAGAATCAACCCGGGAACAGGACGAATCCGAAGAAAGCAGAACACAAGGAAAAGACTGGCAAATGGTTATGCAACAGGTGTGGAAATCAGCACACAGGGAATCAAAATTGCAAGTATTTTAGTTATAAGTGTAATTTATGTAAACGTGTAGGACATTTAGCGAAAGTAGGTAAAAACAAAAAGTCACAGAATGTAATTGATGTAGCTACCCATCTCTCAAAACCCATGTTTGGAAAATACCCCAAACATAACAATAACCAAGTAAGCCAAGTTGGCAGAGTATGTTAGAGCAAATAACTAGTTGTAACAACTTATGTACCATATTCTTGCGAAATAAAACTAAATTTTCTTCTTAAATTTCTAAATCTATTTAGATAAAAGTTGGCAATAAAATAATTTCATTATGTAGTCTATATGGTGGATGCTGAGAAAGGGGCGGCTGATGGCTTGGGGCCTAGGGTGGCCGAGACTGCAAATCCGCCACTGGTTCTGAGGCGGCGTAACTTCCGTTCTTCTTAGTGGCGATTAACTGCTTAATTTCGTCTAAAATTAGTCAATTAACCCCGACAATGTTACGAATTGTTCTAAGAAGGTAAGTGGGTGATTTTTTTAACAATCCAACAATTCTGATTTGCCAGGTTTTTCGTCACCACCTTAGTACGATGCAACACCGTCCAAAACGCTGAAAGTTCCACTTAAAACCACTCGTTTGTTATGAACGCTTTTCGAGGTCAATTCCAAGGCAAAGAAATGTTTCCTTACCCGAGGTCGTAAACTCTTCAGTGGCTAAGAAATCCAGAAGTGCAAAAGGCTGGGAGGCTTGTAAAGAGCACCAGAGACTGTACAAAATGGAAATAAGACAAAGACAACGCAATGCATGGAGATCCTTCTGCAGCGGAGCCGAATTTACTGCATCTGCCGCCAGGCTAAAGAAAATTCTATCCAAAGACCCTAATCACACAAAAATAAGTATTAAACCCAGCCCCACCGGATTAGAATTGTTTTATTAACACCTACCCTGATAATTGCACCATCGTGGGCAAGCGCGCAAAATTACTTATAAAATTGCGGTTACCAAAATGAGTAGATAAGGGTGTAAGGAACTCGAGCAATATCAGCTGACGACGAAGATTTTTTATGTTTGTTGAAATATAGTTTTATGTCTTTTTAAGTATTATTACAGCTCACGTCGCCGCTGTTGTCGCCGCAACCACGTCGGGTGATCGAGAAGCGCAGACGTCGGGCCGGCCCAAGGAGGCGGAGGGTCCGCCGTTGTCCACGGGGGGGCCGTCGGCTGTCGGCTGTGAGGAAGTAACCATAAAATAAAAGAAGACCCACCGGAATCGTGGTCTTTTTCTTAAACCCCAATCCCTAATTGCACCATAATAGGCAACCGCGCAAAAGCGCGTATAAAATTGCAGTTACTAACAAAGATAGATAAGCGGAACGGGCATGCTAAAGTATAAGTGGTTAGTGCCCCAGCACCCGAAGCCAAGTACCAAAGAAAGCATTAGCGGAAGGTAAGAGGGTAAGTACCTAGAAACAAATACAGTAAGAACAATAACTAGAAATAAAATCGGAAAATTAATTAAATTTAACGCTACGTTCGGGAGCTTGAAACGTAAAAACGCAAAACTGCAAAAAGTCGCTGAAAGATTATTGAAGGAATTCGATACATCCTGCAATGAAAAGCGGTGTTGTTTTGACTAGAGGTGTTAGCTACGCTATAATGACTCATATGGACCAAAAGTTTCTTCGAAATTATGCCTATATTACGAAAGCCGTTTGCGCGACTAGAGGAGGAGAAAAAATACTTTAGAGATTAGCTACGCGTTGTGAGGGCCATTGATGATGTAACAATAACAAAATTAATTTCCATTCAAGTCGAATAAACATTCGGTCGTTGGAAAAAAAAAATTAAGAAAAGAGAATTTGATGAGTTGCAACAACGTAGGTGAAGTGTAGGAATAAGGAGGAAGGGTACATAGTGGGCGACAGTCTGGCGCCTAAAGCACCTCAAAATCGGTAGTTAGCAAATTCTAAACTCTATAGAAATTTAAAAAGAACTGGATCTGACTGGATACTCAAGGTTATTCCACTAAGGGCCGGTTTTACGAAAGGAGAATAAGCATTGGAATAACTATTCCGGAATAAGGGCCGGTTTACATAGCAACGGTCCACAGTTTTTACTTGGATTTATCCGATTCGATTTTCGTAAAAGCCCATTTATCCCGAGTTATTCCGGAATAGCGTTATACGTGACTTATTCTCCTTTCGTAAAACCGGCCCTTAGTCGGGCCGAAAGCCAGAGAGAGAAAGTCTGTTAAAAAATGAGTCCGGGGTAGAATAGACGCAAGATAGGTTGATCGAAAACAAAACAGCGTGGACGGCACGTGTCGCCAGACACAAATCTCACCGGCATCAACCAATGGCCAACAAGAGCTACAAAGTGTTTCTAACCTCACTTAATGGTAAGGTATTATCATGCGCGGCAGGTACGATAGAAGTAAGGGTTCAAACCCATAAATTGAAGGGGGGGTAAATTAATCGCGTTAACGTGTGGGAAGGTAGGAACCGACGTCATTATCAGGCCACCGTATTATGGAAGTAATATTGCGTGAATTATAATGTAAGCGTTGGGCAGATAAATAAACAGTAAATCAGGGGTAGTTAATCATAAATGTTTAGGGGAACACACATAGGGCGACTACCGCTAAGGGTGAACCACCTACCAACGGAGATACAACTTGCCGACACCCCCACTGTTCCTACAACCGAAGCGAAATCGGGGAGGTTTTCCACGAACGTTCAACGGGTCTGCAACTGGGGGCGAATGTGGCGGCCCACAGGGGTTGCCAGCCTGAAAGATAGACCACCAGTAAAACAGGGATCCAAAAAGGCCTAAATGAGTGAGAAATCTAAAATCGTGACGTCAGTTCAAATTTTAAATAGCGCGCGCAAACGTTATAGTTTCTGTTTAAGGTGGTTCTAAAGCAGCGTAAAAATAGCCATTTCAGAGGTCTAGTTCATTGCAAATTGCACGGTTAATATAATACATAACTGCATGCTATAAGACTTTTTCGATACTAAAAGGATGTATCTAGGGTGCTCCGAACTTAAATTTGAAATTGGTAGCACTTCAAAGCCGTTTTGGATTATTTAATACTGACAAAAATGCGTGGTTTTCAACGCAATAATTTCAGTATTTTCGTCATTTATTTGAAACATTTAAGCTCGGAGCACCCTAGATACATCCTTTTAGTATCCAAAAAGTCTTATGGCATGCAGTTATGTATTTTATTAATCATGTAATTTGCAATGAACTACACCTCTGAAATAATTATTTTTACGCCTCTTTAGAACGTGCCCAGCCACGCATTATTTGTCCTCCACGCGGAGCCCAATAAAACTTAGCTCTCTCTAACATGAGGCGCATTGTATTGCCCTGTCGCTTTATCAGTCGACCAGTACAAATTGTTTATAACTGTCGGCTCATCGACTTCATTCACCGAGACTGTCAGATGTAAATAGGCGGGCCGAGCAATTGTGTTTTGATATCCACCGTCCACCGCTATAATTTACTCGAATGTGCAATTGCAACAATAATCAAAGTTTGTTGTCGTGGAGGACTTTATTAGATTCAGGTTCCGAAAGCAACTTTAACACAAGATGCACGCAAAATGTTCTAATGCGGCGTAGAAATAGTCATTTTCGAAAACTGTCATCAAAAGTTAAATTTTTTACGTTAAATTTGAAGTTGACAAAGCGAGCCTTTTTTGTCACCTAGCTGCGAAGTACTTTTACGTTCTAGAACGCAAGAGACTTTTACGTTCTAGAACGTAAAACAAATGTCAAAATAATTTGTCAATTATTCAACTTACATTTATAACTTTATTAATTAAACACATGACATACTTCTTCTGGTAAACGCTCTTTTTCTTTTTCCCAGGTCATTTTGAATAATTATACACTCTTGGAACACGAATTAGAATAATTATTTTTAAAAGAACTAATTTTTAAAACAACTGATTTTTATGGTTTTATTTCGTTGCCACCGTTACGATTGACACCGCACCTAAATCGTCTGGATTTAAACACGGTTCAAACAATTTGAAATATAAATGAATTGTTGTTTATAACAAAATTGTCTTGTTGTATTGCAGTTTTCGAAAAAATTGTGTTTGTATCTCGAACGCGAAATGCTTTTGCATTCTCGAATGGATATTTTGCCTCGGTAAACCTCGGCAAAATAACTTCCATTCTTGAACGCTAAAGTGGCATTTCGCGTTCTAGATACAAAAATAACTATTTTTGACTTTTTAATTATTTTTCGAACGTGTTTTTGCAATAGTTTTGTTTGACTCTAAGAACATTATTTTTTTCTTTTAATGTGTATACCAGGTGTCCCAGGGCAGGCGGGTCATAGGGAAATAGCACGCAAAATTATATTTTGGAAATAATATCTCCCCAGGTAAAATTACGTAAAAACTGAAAGTGTGAGAGGGGTTACTGAATAGAGGGGCACATTAAGTAGTAAAATTCATAGCAACTTACGATTTGGAAACTTGGAAAATAGAATTTTTAACATACTACATGTCACGACTGATTAAGTACCAGCGTGAAGAAAATTTCAACGCCTGCCTCGGTGGTGTAGTGGTTGAAGTTTTGCTTCCAAACATCGAGATCCTGGGTTCACATCCCATCCAATGTTTTCACTTTTTTTTTGTTTTTTTTTTCAACAATAGTTAGAAATAAGAAACTCAGTAACTTTCTAATCATTTTAAAAAAAACGTTTTTATTTCAATGAACCTGTCAAGAACCTAACGTAGCATAACAAACAAGGAATTCTAGATTATTCGTCGTTTGTTACAAAAATAAAGGTGGCGATGGCTATGGCTGTCGGCGTTATTCATTTGTTGCTGTCTGTTACTCAGAAGTTTGAAGTTTAAACTTAACAATGAATAATTTTGATTTGGAGCAAAGGATAATGGTAATTCGTCTACATTTTAATGGCAGCATTTGACTGATTTGGCAACGTTGTAGACTGGTCTGGTAAGATCGAAGGCACCGAATCGACTTTGCCCGGCGTTTGGGTCGGTTCGGTGTCTTCGATTTTACCAGACCAGTCTACAACGTTGCCAAATCAGTCAAACCAGCGATTCACGAGTCTCATTTTCAAAAAATCTGCTTGTACATCCGAGTTCAAAAGTAATGTCTACCTTAAACTTTAAATTCGTTTATTTTTCACATAACGAACAACGACCTAAAAATTTATATTTATGCTAAGCATATGAAATAATGAAACAGAAGCATTAGGTTTCTTATTTTAGCTAGCTAGTACTTTATCTGGGAAAGAAATTTAAAATTTTAAAAGTGTGAGATGGACAATACTTTTGAAACTGACTGTACAATTATTAGATATTTTCACCCAATGCGAAACAGGGATGGAGTTTGCTAAGCAACAAGATTTATTGCCTACTTTTTGCTCTTACTGGTGATCACAATTATTAATAAATATCAGAACAAGAATAAAATTATGGGTACCTTCCTAGTTTATTTAAAAAATATAACCATAATAACTGACTGAAGAAAATTCTTAGTAAAATATTTACACCTAATAAAATAATATTTACCTACCTACCTACCATTTCTAACTATCTTTAACTGCTCCAAAATTAAATATTATTAGGACAAGTGCGAAAATGTCTTCTGCCATGGCAGCCATTAGTGCTTTATACCATTTTTTATATTTGCCCAAATTTTTATTAGTTTTTCACAATTTTCTGCAACCGCATAACAAGAAAAATCACCAACTAGAATACGTCTGATTTGATTACGATAAGCAAAAGCTTATTATGACAAGCAAATTGAAAAAGCCTTTATTGTCGTACGTTTATTAAGAAATTAGTCATCTGCCGCAGGTATCTGCCAAATACTGTAATAATTATGGTGAGAGACCATTGTAGTAACGTAACAAGAAGTGTTTACTATTTCATTTGGAAACACGAAACCCGATATAGCTGCACCTGCAAGTTTTATGCACTGATTGCACTGCATCTAAAAACTTCAATGGAATCAACTTGCAGTAAATCGGTGTCTCAAGTATGTGGGTCCACTGTAAAGTGTGACAAATAGATATGAAGGGGCAGTAAATAAGTTGAACAGAAACAATAGCGCAAGGTGTCCACTTCCTGGTCCTTACCATTTTCCGACAAGAATATATTAAATCATGGTACCTACCTCATCTATTGTAATAATTCCATTCCTACATAATATTTTAGAATATAGCAAACTTATCTTTTGGTTTAATCAAACAATCAGGACGTTAGGTGTTGTGTGATTAATAATTAAATATCCTTTGATTTTTATCGGCCAAACCGAAATTTGATCTCGTTCATACTCGCCAAATCAAGAATACCGTTTTTAGCGTGCAGGCACCTTCTTCGCCCTCTATTTTTTTAAAGCACGATTAGAAATTACCTACCACTAAAAAAAGTTTTACGCGAAGTAAGAAATTGCACCGCCGCTGGCTCAAATTGACCGAAGACAACCGACGATGGTCGAGTGTGCCCGGGTCCATGGACGCTAAAAACGGTATTCTGCCTGCTTATCACTGGCAATTGATGACCCAGTGGACCATGCAATTACTAATCATTATACGCACTTCTGCTATTTGTAAAACATGGATGATTTACATGAAGTGGGCAGATCGTAATTAAACAAGGAAAGGGCTTTATTCTTTTCGTATGTTAAATAAAAATGGAAGAAAGTCGGGATCGCCCCCAAGCCGACGTAGGAATCGCTCCATAGACGGATTTGGAATTGCGAGTCAGCTTTAGAACAGTCTTAAGCCAGGAATAGGTTCAATTTGTTTTTAATTAAATTTGATACGCCACTGCCTGATATCTTCAGAAAAAAAGAGTTTAGCGATAACGGCAGTGGTCAGTACGTTTTCAGTTCAGTTCGCTTTAAGTTGAAATATAGATTAGAGAAACGGGAGAACGCGAAGACGAGAGTATTAGTGGACGCACCCGAGTTTGTTGTGTAATTTTTAGGGTTCCTTATTCCTTGCTTTCCATCCAGCAAGCTTTACCCCCCTATAATTTAGGCTTCAAACCAGGTCTTCTCCAAAAAGCGAAAGGTAAGTTCCGAACTATAATATAATCATTTTCCTCCACCCAATTACGTGGTGGCGCATGCAGTTTCGAAAACTTCTCTAGGTCTACAAGCATACCAACAATGCCTCAAGAATTTCTGCTTCTTCAAATATAGACAACTATAAAGGTAAAACCCATTGTTACGGATTCATTGGTGTTGGAATGTTATTTAATTTTATACACGGTGAGTCCTTAAGGATGTACCACATAAATGAGAAAAAAATTTGTTAAGGAAATCGCCCATGAGAAAATCACGAAAAATATTTTTAGTTGCCAACTTTTTATGGGGGAGTCACAATTGGGGGGGGCGAAAACATAAAATGACTTTTTCTCAAAAATTTCAAATAGTAAGATCTACGGAAATGTATTTAAATAGAAAGCCGGTTTAATTTTACATAAAAGAAGGAATCATTAAAAGTTCACAAAACCTTATGATCATATCAATTGATATCAAGACCAGTGTCAGGTACTGGATTCGATCAATTCCGGTAGCTATGGTTCCAATTCGCATGGCCATCCCATGACTTCGAAACTGAACAATTCTAGTCGCGCTGTATTTCTTGTTAAATCGTCTCCATGCGTCAAGGAAGAATGTAGCTTTTGCAAGAGTTCGCATTTTGTTGCGAATTGTCCTAAGTTTATCGAAAAGACACCACGCTAACGTTTCGACATCGCAAAGGACAGCAACTTGTGCATTAATTGCTTAAAATCGTCGCATCGAATTCGCGATTGTGATGCAGGGCAATCTTGCGGGGCGTGTACCGGCAGTCACCATAAGTTGTTATACCCCATTTACACTCAGCCCATGGCCGCTGCCGCAGCCCGCTGTCACGCCCTAAATATTGCCACAGCAGCCTTCCTAGCATGTTAACGTTTACATTCGTCCTTCACCCGCAGTGTCGTCAACTCTCGGGAGCTGTAGTCAGGTATACCCCATTGCTGCCAGCCCTTTGACTGTCGTCCAAAATACCGCCACGGACGGGAAGGACGGCAATGGCCATGAGCATTGGCAACGGGAGTGACCCGTTTACACACAGCCGCAGCCCAATGCCCTGCTCACTGCCACAGCAGTGGGTTGAGTGTAAATGGGGTATTACACTTCCGTAAAGCCCCTCAAGTCGAAACTGGAGACCCGATGGTCGTGTTGAAAAGCACAATACTGGACCCCCAGTCAACAGTTTTATTGCCAACCGCTTATGTACAAATACAAGACAAAAACGGTACTTACCATACCATTCGTGCCTTCTTAGACACTTGTGCAGAGGGCAGCTTTATAACAAAAAAGTGCCTCAATCGTCTGGGTATTTGTTATAAATCATCGAAAGTAACCATACACGGGATGGACACCCGTTCTGCCGGTATGACGTCCCCTGGAGAAGCCTTGTGCACAATACGTGCTGGCAATGATACAAGTACTGAAAGGGTTGTAAATTGTCGGGTTGTGCCCAAAATTGCAAACGCTTCCGCTGCGATTGGTGTCAATCATTCGGATTAGAAACACCTGACGAGTTTGAACTTGGCGAACCCAGGTTACTTTGAAGCGGGGCCAGTTCAAATGCTTCTCGGCGGTGATGTTTACGCTAGTTTGTTGTTACCGGGGTTGGTGCAAGGGCACTTTGGAAACGAACCATCGACGTTTAATACGATCTTTGGATGGGTCGTTTGCGGACCCACTGGTGACCGGGGTAGCAAAAAGATCACAACGTGCTTCACACGTGTGGAGGTTCGAATTGATAATACCCCTAAGCGTTCCAGGGAAATAGAACAGGTGCCTCACGCTGAGCTTCAGTCGCCAGCTGAGGTAGATTGCAAAAAAACATTTGTGTCGTCGGTCAATAGGGACGAAACGTGTCGTTACGTGGTTCGGTTACCCTTTAAAGATCCACTAACCTGCTCACCCGACCCGAACTTAGATCAACTTGCTTTAAATCGGCCATCGCGTTGGCAATTGCACCAAAGGATGCACCAAATGGAGTATTTGCACACTTTGCACCAGCGTGCTAAATGGAATAAACCTTTGAACAATTTATCTGTGGAACAATTGGTACTAGTTAAAAGGGAAGATCTTTTGCCATTGCACTGGCCTGTAGCTAGAATTGAGGCCGTGCACCCCAGTAAAGACGGTGTCATTCGCGTAGCCACTGTTCGGACCGCAAAGGGTAGCTATGAAAGACCCGTTGCAAAAGTATGCTCTCTCCCGATTAAGTAAGTTGAAAAATGCATCGCAGTTTTGGCGGCCGGGATGTTCGGTACCGGTCATAGTTGTTTAATTTTAATCGTTTATCGTAGTTGTTTATATTTAATTTAATAATAGTAATTGCATAGTTTCTAAATACGCGTGGTTGTTCCCTATAACTTCCACAATATGCGCAATCGGTAGTCGAACCCAGTAGGGCTGTCACACATGTGGCGTTACCCCAAAATCTTGGACACTGGGACACTTACAAACCAGACATAGCGCCGAGAAGTAGTTCGTTATTGTGCGACATTGTTTCTCGGGTGTTGCGAACAATATAAGTGGAGCCAAGCAGTGCACCTGATCATCATCACCTAGGTAAGACCTCATGTGCACGAATTGTGGAAGCCCCCCTTATTGTCGTTTTGTATAGTCACGTCCTTCCAAGAGTTAATCCTTTTGATTAACTCAGATGGACAAAAGCACGTTCGTGTGCCGTTTATTTAAAACAAAAAAAAATAATAAAAAAACAAGCAGAAATCCGGTTTCCCTCCCAAATAATATTGAAATGGATAATATTGCAATAAATTTGTTACATTGTAAATAATAAAAAGATTGTTTCTAAATAAAATGGACTTTTCGGTCAATTCTTAATGTTTTCCCCACAAAATGTAAATAACAACTTTGAATGGCAGCATACAGGTAGGTAAATACGTAAATCTTGGACCAAGATTTTTCGGCACATGCAAGAATGAGTAAAATATTTCCAATAGGTTAAAAAAGGCTTCATTTAAGATAGTTTTACCATAGCTATAGTTGTGTTTAGTGTTTGAATTCACATTAATCGCGCCAGAGTCCAGCGAGAATCACAGATTAAGAGAATGCGCAAGCCTGGGAGCCAAGTGAAATCGGTCCCCCTAGACTTTTGTGAATAATAGTTCCTCAAGAGTTAACACGTGTAACGGTTCATTTTTGGGATGGCTGTATGTTCGCGATTTTGGGGTCTCTCAAAGGTGTCCGTTCTTTCTGTTAATGTTCTTCTTGTTTCTATGGTTTTGGATTGTTATCGGTACCTTGAGTTGCGATGTTTTCTTTTATGCGTTTTTCGGATATGCTGGCTGATAAACGGCATATTGGTGAGGTTTCTCGAGGTGTGTGGGTCGGTGTCTGTGGGGACGAGATTTTAAGGTAAGTTTTGTTTAAAGAGGGTGAGCCCTCTCTCATGCTCGTTTCTCCACAGGTCCATAGATACCCTTAATTGTCTATTTCGCTTTTTCTGGTTGTAAGAAGCCAATATTTGGTCTTTAAAACCCACCGCCAGTATTCGGGACCACCAACTTTGGGGAATTTATCGGCCAGCCGGAACGCAGGGCAACTCAAGCCACTATTAAAGTCCAGGACCTGGAGAACCCCTGTCTACTCTTCGTCTTTTTGTCTTCTTCATCCTCATCGTGCCACCCTTTACTATTTTCATCTTAGTCAGCGCCCAGGACGTCATCAGCGGAAGCTCCAGCGATCCCGGCGAGTACCTTTTGATTTTTGCGTATTTGTGCGGCTTGACAGATTTTTGTAAGACGAGCTCGTTATTCGATTTTGTTGGGTTTAGCCGCGCAATAGTGTATTTCAGCAGGGTATCGCCAGTGACCATCATCATCCGCTAGGCGTCTGACTAACAACTTCTTCACTCCCTAACTTTTATTTGTATCTTTTTTCTTATGTAATAAAACCACCACGTCTTGTTTAGACACTTATTTATTTTTGTTCAACCTTCCCCTCCATAATTGGTGGTAAATACCAATTGCTGGCGCCCATAAGCTCAACGAGACCTTCAGAGGACCCACGACCCAGCCGCTGCAAAGGAGCTAACCGTTAGCCGCATGTGCTAGCGTTACACACGTATCCGATCTTGCTTGTGAAAAATCGTAGAATCATCACTTTTTAAAATGTCACTCGCAGATTTAAATTTTTTTTACAGGAAACGGGCAGTTATTGAAAATAAATTAAAGGTTATTGAAAATTTTATTGATGAATTTAATTATCGAGTAAGCATAAGCGAAATAAAGAATCGTCTACCCGAGATGGACAAAATTCGGGAAGAATTTGAATCGGCATTTTATGAAATTCTATATATAGAAGATCCCAACAGCGAAGAGGGAGAAGTAGGTACAGGTAAATTGGACCCCAATAAAGTCACCCCACTCGATCCTTCAGATCTAAAACAACTCGAAGATTTCGAAAAACTATGGTATAAAACTTTAAGTAAAATGACAGATCTCATTGAAAAAGCAGCAGCAAACACAATTTCAGTAACCCCCGTGCCACAAAGTCAGTTTAATGTTAGATTACCCGTTATCAATTTACCACAATTTAGTGGCGCCTATGTAGATTGGCCCCAATTTTTCAATGCTTTCAAAAGTTTAATTCATAAAAATTCAACGTTAAATGATTGCCAAAATTTTCATTATTTAAAATCATGTTTAAAGGGAGAAGCGGCACGTTCAGTAGAGTCGTTAACTATTTCAGCCATTAATTACCAGTCGGCTTGGTCCATACTACAGAAGCGATACAAAAACACACGACTAATCGTTCAAGGGCATGTTCAGGCAATCTTAAATATTCCTGAATTTTCTCGGTCCTCCGCGAAAGTATTTCGAAAATTGATTAACGATGTTACTTCTAATTTAGAAGCATTGAAAATACAAGACGTTCAGGTCGAGAGTTGGGACGCTTTTTAGTGCCCTTAATAATGAGACGAATCGATTTCCAGTCAAGAAAAGAATTTGAAAATTGTTTAGGCACAGAAATTCCAAAATTGAGTCAACTTATGGAATATTTGGAGAAAAACTCTTGAATCGATGCAACAAGTCACAAAACAGTCAAAATCCGATTATGAAGGTAGGAATGCAAGAGAATTCAATAGACCAATTATAAGACGTTCAGCTAGTCTGGTTACATCGAAGTTTTCTTGTCGATACTGCCGTTCATCTAGCGGTAGATTGAGCTGATTTCTTTCAATGTTTTTAAATAGCTCTGTATTTCGGAAAACCACACCATCGC
Source organism: Schizotus pectinicornis (assembly GCA_951805265.1). Lineage (NCBI taxonomy): Eukaryota > Metazoa > Arthropoda > Insecta > Coleoptera > Pyrochroidae > Schizotus > Schizotus pectinicornis. Next base: position 5,425,894 of record OX638202.1, on the reverse strand, counting down.
TGAGCCTGCCTTGACAACCACAATCAACAAAAGTGAAGTAGTAGTTGGCGCCAACTAGGGCCATCAATACTACGCTAAAGTATGACTTGTAATTGGTAAACTCAGAACCGTTGTTGATTGGGGCTTGAATCACAATATGCTTGCCCATAGTCCGTTTCAATCCTTTTCCATTTGTCTGGATTGGTTGGAATCTAAAAGCAACAAAAACTTATACTAAATAATAAATAAGTCTTAAAGAGTCATGTATACATTTTTTAGGATATTGAAACCGTGACCTAGATGCTTCGTCAGAGACAGAGAATACTGAAGAGAATGTCCATGTCAACAACGTTGAAGTTGGTGGGTTACAAAGCAATATAGATGTTCAGTACACCAATACCTGATATATTTTTCTTTTGTAGAAAATGCATAATCGAGAAGTCCTAAGACCAACAACAATTGTAATGCGCCTCCACAGAAGAAGAAAAAAGTTACGAGGTACGAAGAAAAATTTGAAAAAAGAATGGACGATGCTTTCTCTATTTTGCAAAAAAAGTGCATCACAGAAATCAAAGGTGGAAGGGGCATCAAAAGACGAGTTAGATATTTACGGTAAACTCCTTGCTGCCAAACTTCGAAAAATGGACAAACCAACCAGAGATTTCGCCATGAACAAAATAGATAACTTTATCTTTCAGTTGAAGCAAAATCCCCGAAGAACTGAAAAACCGCCTAACACACGACCTTTCCAGTCTTATCAAATCTCCACACCATCATCCCAAGCATCGTCTTTGTCATTTCAAGTATTATCACCTCCACCAGATTTCCCATTCCCATTAACTTCATTAAGAGTCCTATTTTATGAAGAAGATATTCAAAATCTTGAGATGACATTCTACAAAAATTTTCAAATAATCCAGATGGTTCTTTTAAAAGATGCGCCATAAAATGTGTTCCACCGTACCTGTAAAAGTTACTCAATCAGTTACAACAATTGATTATATAATTTCACCATTTTCAAAGTATGTTAAGTAGATATAAGTAGAAATTGACTATTACGTATAAATTTCAATAAAATATGTAGGTATTATTTACCTTTGTCTGTCCCGATTCAGCGAAACCATCCACCACCTCCTTTGTCTCTGCTTGTTTCTTTTCCGTAATAATAAATATGCACTACTCATAACTAAGAATGCAGATGCAGCGATTTGTAAATCATCCATTTTGCTACCACACCAGACGATTCAAAATATGAATGAAGGATGAATATCTCCTAATGCTCGCCGAGCAATTCGCCTTTTCCCGCTATCTCAGTGCTCGACATTGGAGTACGCATATGTGGAGCAGTGTGCTCGTGATTTCACGAGCTGCTCGGCAAATGGCTCGCCGAACAGCGATTAATCGCTACTCGGCGGCGAATGCCGCATATGTGTCGCCGCCTTAACCACATACCGATAGACCCAGAGTCTGTCCCTTTCACTGCATTTGTGACCCAGGACGGGCACTACGAATTTTTGCGCGTCCCATTTGGCTTAAAGAATGCGCCTGCGGTGTTTCAATCAACGGATGCTTAACTCAACATTGGGGCAGTTACGGTTCAACAGGGTTCTTGTTTATTTGGACGACGTAGTCATACCGGCCCGCAGTGCAGAGGAATCCCTTGAAATACTGCGCGACGTATTACAAGTGTGATCACCCTTGGGAAACGCTGACCTCATTGCTGAATGGCGGCGACACCGAGTCGAGCACCAGGTCCGATCGCTAAGCTTGCTGATACGTGGCACCGGCCGAAAGCCACGATCATGACATCATGGGGATCGGATTTCACCCACGGCCAGGGGACTCGACTGAGATTGCGACACTTGCGTGTAGACCAGAGACGAATATGGTTAGATTTTGTTTGAACTCGCTGTTTTAATCGCTCAAACCCCATTTTTGTTAGTGTTTGAACAGTTTTGGACAGTGTTTTTTTTCTTGGAACAACAATGAGTTAAGGTGGCAGAGGACGCTCTAGAAGTGCCAGCCGAAGTGCTAGTGATGATAGCAGTCACTCTTCTGACTCCGACATCACCACCGATGAGGAAAACCGTCCTCATCACAGACATCGTCATCGCAGGAGACGCGATTGGCGGCGTTCACACCGTACGTCTCGGGCGGCTGCAAAAGGTTATCGCAGGAGACACCATCGCGAGCGTCCGCAGCCAGAGTCAGCAGGAGTTGCAACCCGAACGTCTGGAGAGGACCTCAGGAGTTTCACTCCACCTGCCCGGCAAGACCCTACAAATTCGGAGAGTACATTGTGAAATTTAATAGACCAGCTTGCCAGGCAGCGATATAACCCCGGAGTCTCCGTCAGAGACTATGACGTTAGTCATTTAGACCCCCTCAAAGACGATGTAAGTGTTTAGATCAACAAAATCGACGAACACGCAACCATTCACGGCTGGGATGACAAATGTACGTATCATCTAGCCATCAACAAATTATCAGGGTCGGCTTACGTTTGGTGTAAGAGTCTGGAAGAAATTCCGCGCGACTGGCCCTCCTGGAGTAGGAGTCTGTAACTATTTAGAGAAAGCGATAGTGATAGAGACAATTAGTCGATTTCGTACCATGTAAGTCCCTTCGTGTCTGAACGGCAGTACAACGAAGGTAACCGATCGCTTAGAGAAAGCGACGGGATAAATGTCATCTCTTAGCAGGCATCTCTTTTTATATCATTCGGAGGAACATAGCGCTATCTCTGTCGAAATTTATTTTCTAGGGGACCCGAACAAGTCGTAGCAACACTTCACCATAGATGGCGTTCGTTGGGGTGATATTCCCCTTCTACTGTCTTTGGGAATTCCCAATTTTCGAGCATTTCAAAAATTCAATTGTTTGCGAAGAATTCTTATTACTATAAAGTTAGTTGTGTCTGCCACTTCGACTAGTAAGTTTGCCAAGTTTTCAAGTTTTGATAGTGAGTGTCGTGAGCCTTTTTTTGTAAGTATATACAATGATATTATTAAATTATTATTAAATTATTTGACAATTTCTTCTTCTCATTCAGTGCTATAATGAATAAGAGACTACGTACGAACCCCAGTCAGTGGACCGTGCTACTAAATATGTGTGAAGCCAATCCCGAAATGGTCACAAAGAAATTCGAGGGTCCACGTGGACGTGAAAATTATAAAAGGTTGTGGGAGGAGGTCACAACTGAATTAAATGCCATGGGTTTTGGGTTTAGATCCACCACGAAATGGCAAGAGGTAAATTATCACACTGACCAATAATATTAATAATCAAGTTTTAAATTTTGTTATACTCTGTAGGCTTTGACTAAGTAGAAAAGTAAGGTAAAAGCAAAATTAGCCAGCAAAAAACTGGGGGAGGAGAAACCTCAACACCGGCCCTAAATGAAAACGAGGAGCGGCTGATGGCAATATTATGCTGGAAGGGTGTAGTCGGCGATGGAAACATTGAGTTGGGGGTACCGGTAATTGTAAGTATCTGGAATTATATACAGGCTGTAACCGAAATAAGTACATTAATTTTAACCAGTGGTACAACTCATTAAAACAATTTTTTTTCTATGTACCATTTTTTCGAAATCGAATTTTTTTAAATCCCCTTTCCCCCCCTACAAATTGACGAGCCTCTTATGAAATGCTCCAACAAATAACAATAATAATATCGATACTCAAAATCGCCCAGCCCTAATAAACACTTCGAGATCATACGTTGCCCATTTTAATGAACAAAAGACAATTAAAGTGAATCATGAGTATTACCAGATTTAAATGCAGCTATTTAACAATTTCTGCTTTAAATGTCTCAAAATGTAAAAAAAAAATAAGTTACAGTTGTAACTTTTTTGTCGACCGGAACATCACTCTGGAAAGAACAACAGATTAAAACCAGCACCAAAAAAAAAAAAAAAAAATACCCGAGTAATATGGTCATACATAAAACACAAAAACAAAACGCAAGGGAAAACAAGTCACAAGTCGGTAAATTGGTCCAAAACGCAGCAAGGCTTACGTTTCCTCCGTTTGGAGACCCAGGCAGCAAAGTGGTAAGGGCGCCGCCGACAATACGCAAATTTGGCTTAAAGCGCAAAACGCTCCCTCCGGTCGGAGAACCAAGTGATCGTATAGGCGGCGCCGATAACCAGGTAAGGAAGTGGTTTTAAACGCAGCAAGGCTTACGTTTTCCCCGTTTGGAGACACTGCAAGCTGCGAGGGTGGAGCCGGTTATTTAGACCCGAATGGTACAACTAGAAATTTAATCTTATCAAGACGCAACTGCAATAAAAACAAAAAACACCGGCCAATAGCGGGGTAACTGAGTGCGGATTCATAAGGCAAATAAATGAGCTTAGCCAGCGTTAAAAGATGGACACCACAATGATCTCCAGAAATAACCACAGGATGAGCAATAAAAGATTTGTAGCGGTAGCCCAATTAGAATGGGCCACCAACTGAAAAGGATGTGAGAGCGGCCGCCACCGCAACTACAATACAATCCCTCGACGGCAGAAGAAAAAAGACTTCACTTTCTTTCCGGCCGTAGGATTCCAATTGACTCGACTCAACTTGGGTAGCCAAATCGAGTCGGAAATGCAATTTCAATTGCTGTCGGGTCGGATCCGATATCGGGTAAAGCAGGTAGTTGAACACGATACATGAGGAGGTATCGTGAAGACCGTTCTCGACATTTTGTGTCTCATTCTAATATGTGTCGTTTCGTTCAACGTTTACCCTTCGCGCGCTGAAATGCGATTGGTTACTAAGCAGACCTCTAGCGGCTACGAGCCGAAAGTATTCTCGCTACGATCGGAAACAACTACTACGTCTCGATACCAATTGGAATCGCTCTTACGCTAGGTCGAGTCTACAGTCGAGTATAGGGTCGAGTCGCTATGTCGAGTGACCCGAGTCGAGTCGAGTGTCGGGTCGAGTCAATTGGAATCCCTATGCGGGCTCCGACAACTACGCCACTACGACTACCCTCGACATTCGCGATTCAGATTTGTGTTACTTTCTCATTACGTGTACTCTTTCGATATTAAATATAGTGTGTATGTAATCGTGTAAAGGAGCTCTTCAAAACAATGGTTGAAGAGGAAATGATTTTTGGGCGCTAACCCTGATGAAATTATTGATGATAATAAAATAATCGTAAAGTAAAATGTTCGTATAAAGTTGCTCAACTTGGCATCACTTTGGGAAAGGCTATCAAAAATAAACAAGTAGCTTTTTTGGAGATAAACCAATTTGGCAAAGTACAGCTGAAACAAAATCACAATTACATATTTCTATCAGGTACATAATTAATTGTGGCAGATCAAATCCAAAGCATGTTTGGATTTGGAAAAAGCCTACAAAATGTTGGTGGACAAACTGAAGCGTTCAGTCAAACGCGGCCAAACACAGTAATTAATAAAATCAATACTCATCGGGGAGGCTTTCGTAGAGATTCTGTAGTGGGATCCTCGAAAAAGCGATAGCGATCGAGTCGCTATCTTTACGATTTCGGTCGCTTTGGAGAGAAGGGGTTTAAGAGAGGATCTTTTCAAAAATGCGAAACCAATCACTTTTCAGCAGTTTGTTAAGGTGAAAATTTTTCAAACTACCTAACCTAAGTAGCGTGAACGTAAACCTCGTGGACTTTAAACACACTAAACAATTGTCACTTATAATATTCCTAGTGCATTGATTATTTCCGGAAATTTTTTCGAATGCATTTCTAAAACGTATTAATTAGCCCGAGTGGAACATGCATGAAAATAAAATTTCCGGAAAAAAACATTTCCAGGAAATTTTTATATTGTCATAGAAACGACACTGAATTCTGTTTTTCTATTAGCTAGTTTTCAGTGTGGTGCGATTTTCATCAAAATGAATACCAACGCTACATGATAACTTAATTCAGTAGTACATGTGCAAACATTCGGAAAAATTGACCATAAGAGTCAAGAGTTACGACAATATTCAAGAACTCTTCCTCCGTTATCAACCGTTTTCGAAAACATGTTTATTAAGAAAAGCCGTTTTATTTTTTGATTTTATATCCACCTCTCAAGTTTGTAACAGTTATTCCGGGACACTCTGTATACAAAAATTGAGATATGCGTATGGATTCAAACTCGCGTTTCAATCTGACAGTAAATTATGAATCCAACAAATTATTATAAATGTAACAAAATTTGTGGAGGATATTATTTTGGTATAGAAACATACTTTATTGTACGATTGTACCTAGGACTTTTGTTTACAGATATTTTTTCTGAATGTAATTACAAATGTCCAAGTTGACTGGGATATAACGTTTATTCAAGGAAATAATTAAAATGTTTGTAGAGATTAAGATTTTGTAAAAATCTCCAAGCACGTTTTGAAGAAGAAATTCAAATAATCTAGAGATCATTTAAAAGTGGTTTCGGAAATAAAAATTGTTATTTTTTACCTACAAAAGTAATAATATTGGTACATATTATGAACAACAAGATAAAGATTATTTAAAAATCCCTTGTTAATCTCCAAATAACGATAAATATGTAATATCCGAAGAATCGCTTTTAAAGCAGCACCTTTGGAGTTGTAGAAATGATTTCTACCAAAAACAGGTAAACTTGGGTGCCTGAGGCTATAACCCTTCCACTTGTACCTGAAAATATCTGAAAATTCAGCCCCTAACCCGTCATCTACCAATGCCATTCACAGGGATGCACCTTCGGAACACCAAAAAAAGCGATAGCCTCTTGGAACTCTCTGTTTAACCGATGGAAATCCATAACGACTCGGCTGATATCTAGCCAAAGCAACCGTTTTCGGCCGCTTGGAAGCGACTCGATCGCTATCACTTTTTCGAGGATCCCACTACTGGTAAGTTTAACATAATGAATCTTGCAGTTTATCTAGGACCAACAATTACCCTAGAACAAAAAGAAATGATCAATCTTCGAGGAATTGAACTCCTGCAACGTTATCAAGCAATTCCCAGTAGAAAAGAACAAATCGTCCGCAGGTGCCCCCGTTGCGACGAAATAGTCCAAGATAGCTTGCTGCTGGTTCGACGAAATGCCACTTAACAAAATGATGAAAGTCTGCGAAGTCAGCAAGGATACAGCCGTAGCCTGGATTTCCGACAGATTGGAGGTGAACACGAAGTTGTAGAAGCAGACGAAAGTTGTCTTTTCAAAAGAAAATATAACGTCGGTAGAAAAACCACGTGTAGCCACCTTTGGCTGTAAAGATTCTACTTTTTATTTACATTTAATGTAATTAATACTGTTTCAGAAACCTTGCTCTATCACCTAACCTACAGAGATGGTTTTAGATGGTGTTAGCTACACTTCGTTTTCTTGCAACAGGTAGTATGCTCGGTGTTGTTAGCCACTTGAATCGCATTGACAAAGCTACTGTAAGTAGGCTGATAAGGAAGGTAGTCATGAATATAGCCAAATTGAAGCAGGATTTTATTATGATGCCAACTACCCAAGAAGAAATCACCCAAGTCAGGCAACAATTTTCTAACATTGCCAGATTTCCACGATGCATTAGTGCGCTTGACTGCACCCATATTAATAGACTAATAATTTTATATAAAACTCTTCTAAAATGTTTAATAAAAAAAATGTGCTAACGCAGAAAGGTTTCAAAGATGTTATGGTAAATAACCTAGGTAACTATGTAAAGAATTAGAAAAAATGTATATAGGTGCCAAAGTAGAACTGTTGGTTAAGTCAACCGCTTCACAAATATCACAAACAGATTTATATAGTTTCCGTCTTCGGGTGTTAGAATTTTATATATTGAGCTATATGTAATCAAATTAAAAAAAGGTTTGATTTTAATGACAAACATCTACAATATGCGGAGTATTTTACGCCTGGGAGTATTTTACGCCTGAGGTGGCGGCTCTCGGGGAATGTACTATTCATCGCTGACTATGTTTTGTTATTTCCACATATTGATATTAATATAGAGTCTGCTAATACAGAGCGAGTGAAGTAGACCTGAAGAATTGTTATGAAGAGACTGATATTAATTTGTTCTGGAAAAAGGTATTTGAACTTAAAAATGGTATTAGGACAATCCTATCACTACAACTCACTCTTCAGCTACTGCTGAACGAAGTTTCTCCCAATTGGCGTTAATAAAAACTTCGCTCAGAAATAAGTTGCTAATAAGCACTGATACTTCAATTTTATCTGCAAAAGATAAATTGAATTCTATTCCAGGTGGAATGAATGGAGACCTGACAAAGGAATGTTAAATTTTAATGAACACACCCTAGATGTGCAAGATATTTAAAGAATACTTTGATTTAGTTTTCAAAGATGCTAATGATTTGTTTGATAGTATGAATGGAATCAGTAAATACAAAAACAAGGGAAATTCCCTTAGATGCAGCATTACACATAATTGCGGCATCATAACTCTTGAGAAAATATGTTGAGTAAAATTGACTCTTGGCAGTTTGAAGCAATAGGCACTAACCAAGTCGTAAATGTTAACATTAAATTTAAGGCAGGTTGGATTAATAATATTAGGGCTTTTAAGGAGCTGTGGAAAGTTTGTAGAGCCGAAGGTTTTACGTACCTTCGTACGAGGGCTGTAAAATTTGTTTGCCATTCTTCGTCAACATGGTGGAGGGAATCCGTCGTGTTATCAATTTACCTCTGTCTTGAAAACTAGCGTTTTAAATAACCTTGTAGTCTACCGGGGCAGAGATAAAAACTGCGAAAACGATTATAGTAGTATTTTAGACAATTTAGAAGAATTTTTGAAGGGAAATAGCGGTGTCAGCTGCATAAATCCACCATTACATGTAGAAGACAATGAGTTGTTAATTTTGGAACCGTCTAAACAATATGCGACGAAAATCTGGATTCGCAGGGTTTAGCGTATGTTTTTTTTATGTATTTTGTAAAAATAATTAAAAACTTTGATTGTAATTTATGTAGAGACGCACTTTTGTCTCAGGATTTAGAACCCTACAACATTTTCACTTCGTTTAAGAAAAATGATAAAAAAAACTAGGCTAAAGTATGTCCAAAGAAGTGTTATCTTATACATTGCTTATGTATTTTGTAGTGTATGTTAAGGTGGGTAAGTTAAATAGGGCGCCAGTAGTTAAGTGGTATCAACGGCTATTTTGTGCCGTAGTATCAACCTTTTTGTTTGATTTATACTTTTGCAAGTGCAAAATATAACATACCGGGTGTCCCAGGGCAGGCGGGTCATAGGGAAATAGCACGCAAAATAATATCTCTCCAGGTAAAATTACGTAAAAACTGAAAGTGTGAGAGGGATTACTAAATAGAGGGGCACATTAAGTGGTAAAATTCATAGCAAATTACGATTTGGAAACTTGAGAAAGAGTTTTAAAAATACTCATGTTACGACTGATTAAGTACTAGCGTCAGCAAAACGTAGTTTTTCAACCCTGCGAAGGTTAAAAACATGGTTGCGTTCTCAAGTGGGAGAAGAAAGGCCCACTGGCTTGGCGTTGCTATATATTCATCGCGATATAGCAATATTTGTGGATAACGTTATCAACAAATTTGCCACAAGCGGAAGTCGAACATTAGAATTTATTATATAATCTATGGTTTATTTGTATACTGCTCAAAAGAATTAGGGGAACACTTTTTGTTGACGGCATTACTTTTAAAATAGTAGCGTCATTAAGATGGGGTTTCGAAATTCTGTAAGATACATATCTTTTCGTGAGAAAGTGACTTCAGTAACCTTCAACCAATTCTTTATTCTAAAGACTTGAACAAAAAATGAAAAAAACTACAAAAATCAGAGTAAATATGATGCAACTTTTTATTGATTAAATTAACAAGTGTCTATTGTCTTAGTGAAAACTAACACTAAATGTCATTTAACCAGTTATCAGAATCAAAATGAGGTATCTCAGTGAGGTAGAAGTTGCATGTGCTGTTGCTCTACGTGAAAATGGGACTTCGATTCGGCAAGTTGCAGAAGATGTTGGGAAGAGCCTATCCATCATCCAGCGTTTGTGGAATTGCTATAGAGCATCTGGTCTTTATTAAAAACGCAACGGACAAGGTTGTATGAGAAAAACTACTTCAAATCAAGACCGATTTTTAGTCCTTTCTTCTATGCAAACCTGTGCAAAAAGCAATCTTGACCCGGCGGCACAAAAGATACCGTTTAAATTTTGTCCGTGAACACGTTAATTTTCAACTTTGACATCGCAGACCTATACTCTTTACTGATGAGTCAAGGTTCCGTCTCACACGTTGTGAAGGTTGAGTACGTGAGTACAGATGTCCAGGCAAACTCTATTCTCAGTCTGCGATATGCAAAGTTCAAAAATTTGGGGTAGGTTCTGTTATGGTTTGAAGGGGAATCAGTCTTAACGGAAGAGCTGATCTTGTGGTAATCCGCGGAAATCTAAATGCTCAGAATTGCATCGATATAGTGCTAGGAGATCATGTTGTGCCTGCTGCATATGGTTTGGTTCCAAATTTCATTTTAATGCAGGATAATGCGAGACTTTATACTGCACGCATTATTATGGACTTCTTTAAGACCTGCATATTAAAACCATGGCATGACCAGCAATAAGTCCTGACTTAAAGCTAATAGAGCCAGTATGGAATAAGCTAGAAAAAACCATTTGTAGGCGTCTCAATGCACCTCCAACTCTTCAGCAGCTAGAAGAAGCAACAATCAAAGAATAGGAGAAAATTCCTCAAGAAGATTTAAAAAGAATAATAAGAGATATGTCTCGTAGATGCCAGGCGATTATTGTTGCTGGTGGAGGACACACATGTTATTGATTTTAAAATGGGGGCTAATGGAGCATTGTTTTATGTGTGAAATCTTAGCAGATTTATTTTAATTTTTGTTGTTTTTTCCGTTTTTAATTGAAGTCTTTAGAGTAACAGATTTGTTGAATGTTGCTGAAGCCACTTTCTCATAAAGAAATGCGTATCTTTCAGAATTTTGAAAGTTTACTTTAATGGCGTTCCTATTTTAAAAATTATGGGATCAACAAGAAGTGTTCCCCTAATTCTTTTGAGCAGTGTATATAATGTTTTTTTTTTATATTTTTTTGTTTACATTTACATTTTTATTTTAATAAATATTGAATGTTACAGGTTGTCAAAAATAGGAATAGCCGTGGATTTTCAGACAGAACTAACACCCTTCCATGCGCGGTAGGCAGGTTTTACAGGCCTGAATGCGGGCTCACTCTCCCCGCTCCTTGTAGTGCGCACTCCGTCTGAAATTCCACCGCTATTCCTATTTTTGACAAGCAGTACGTAGGTAATAAAAACATAAAAGTTCTAAATAATGAACTAGTCGATTTAGGGGGTTTCAATTTCTTTCACATCATGTGGAGATTGAAAAGAGATCAATTATATAGAAATTAATTATTTCAATAATAATGAGAAATGTATACACATATATTGCTGGTAGTTCGAAGAGATGTGACCAAAACCACTTTAATTCACAGCTTACAAAAAGAAAGTAAACGCTTGCTACAACAATTGTGCCAGAATTTTATTAATCCTGAGATATTGGCAAAAGAAAATTTTTCAAACAGTACCATACATCCATCAAATTACTTAGATATTGAAAATATATTTCTTGGTACAGAATCAATGAAAACTTTACATACTTTAGATCGAAATGTTCAAAGAGAAATAAGATTAAAAGTTTTCAGTTTTTACGTAACAGTTGCCGAGAAAATTTTTAAGAGACTACCAATAAATAATCCTTTGTTTTCTGAATTTGAATTCGTATTGCCGAAAAATGCTTTCAATAAAAACAGAGAGGATTTGTTAAATCTACCAAATTTATTCGAAAAATATAATTAATTCTGCAAGTTGTGCTGACGAGTAGCAAACTTTACCATTTTACTTTAACGGCGAAGAATTAAGAGAATTTTATAATATCAGAATTTTGGTGCAAGCTCAATAACGTTCAAGATTTGTCAGGGCAGTATAAGTTTAAGAACATTTCACAATTAGCATTATTAGTTCTAACATTGCCGCATTCAAACCAACTGTTAACCCTCTAACTCTAAAATATTTTTGTCTTCTGTAATTACTTGTAAATAATATAATGTAAAGTCCAGAAACAAAAATTTACAAATTTCAAATCATTACCGTTACATGTAAATGAAAAGCTCACCTACCTTGTAACTCGAAGAGTTGAAAATGAACTGCATACAGGGCTGGATCATTTTAGTGGTGCTGAAGCGCGGAACCGGACCAAACATCCCTCTTCTTGGAGAATGCACTTTCAAGGGAGTAATGTGAACAGCACTGTACCGCCCGCACATGGAACTGAAATTGTTCGGAGATTGTTAACAGGATTTACATAACACTAATGCCCAGTTGTTCAAACGTAAATTAGACATAAATTATTCATCAATTGAGATGGTAAAACATTGATTTGAGAGTAATGACTTTTCTACGTATGCACTAGCCAAAACATGGACGCAGCGTTGACAATGAATTAACTTTAATCATCGTTGGAACAACCAGGCATAACACTAATCGTTTATTCTCTCTGGTCTGCTGTGGAGTACCTGGTACCTGATAAGCACAATCTAGGCATTTTTGCCGACCCCCAAATAATAATGAAAATGCAAAAAACTAACTAAAACTGCACTCACCAAAGAAAGCGTGCTTCCCTCCTCCACTTGACAATTGACAGTATTACCGGCAATACCGGCCGGCGCCGGATGCCAGCTGCCGCGCGGAAACTGTGTTATCGACTTACCGACCGGCACCATTGCAGTGTTGCCAAGTTGTGGAAAATACTTTCGCCAATATATTTTTATATTAACATTTTTGTTGTCATACAATAAAATAAACAGTAAACATTTTTACAATTTTTTTTTAAATATGAGACACTTAAAGAAGCTACGTTTTTTTTTTTAAATGCGAACAAAGTGGATGGCTCTAAATTTTTAATGTTACGCGGAACAGTGAAATTTATAACTTCAAATCCGAATTAAATTTGAAAATTTATCAAAATGCCGCGAAGCCGTTCAAAGTAATGCATCTATTTCGTTTATAAATAAATCGAGGTGTTCATGCGTCTATTTCACTTGGTTAATTTTGCTATTTTGTAATGTTAGGTTGGCAACTTGTTGTTTACGCGGCAGATACGTTTTCTCTGCTACTTTTGGATTTTTTTCTTAATGCGATTGATTGCTTTCGATGTTGGATGTCTTTTTAACACCATTTCCATTTCTCACCACTCCTTTTTCACACCATGCGTTTTATTTGTCGTGGCCCCCTCTCAGGTTGGCCGTTGAGAACCACCACACATTGGGATTAATTTGAGCATGGGCGGGTGTTGGGCAATAATGCAATAATATTACATGTCAAAAAAGTTACTTGTATTAAGTCGGTTAATTTACAGCAGAAATAAATAGTGGTTGTACAAACGATAAACAAATTAAATTGCAACAATAGGGAGAGAGACTTTGGCAACAGAGCTCACCATTTCGAGAAAAGCAGCTACGCACAACACTGAATCCGGAGGAATAACAGCCTCCCACAATTTAATCTGATCTGATTCCCAAATCTGGGGGAAGTTAAGTTGCAATATACAGGGTGGGGCAATAGTGCGTCCAACTTCGATAGCTCGAGTTCTATAATGGGTAGAAATTTGATTTAAAAACACAAATAAACTAGAGAAAGAAGTCTATAACCGGATATTATTTTTTAATATACAGGCTGAGCCAAGACAATTATACAGAAGCAAGTGCCTTTTTTTTAAATGGAATGTGGTGTGTAAAAAAAGATTTTTCGAAACTTCTCCTAAACCATTTTTGATTTATCGCCCAATAATTACAAAATTCAAGAATAATCTTAAAAAATTAGATTGTTTTTCAAATTACTCGACAGATAAAATTGTAATAAATGCTTCAGATGTTTTGTTTATAAAAACAGCATAAGTTTTTTTTAGTAAGTTCACTTTATGTTTGTATCTTGATCATTTTTTGCATTTTATATTATCCGACAAGACACATTTATCGCAGTTACCTGTCGTCAGTTGTCATTTTTGTGTCAATTTTGAAACATTTGAAGTTTTTTGTCGAGTTATTTGGAAAACGATGTAATTTTTTAGGATTATTCTTGAATTTTGTAATTGTTTTGGCGATATTTCGAAAATGGTTACAAATAGCCATAGGGGTGTACATACAAAAAATGTTCGTTTTTAGTTTCTACATCATATCGTTAACAAATATACAGAGTGTTCTATTTAAAAAAATGGAGAAAATTAAATTCAAAAAGTTCTAAATTAAAAAATTAAATTTAGCTACCCTGTATAATTTTTTAAAAGTTGAAATAAATCAAAAACATTTCAAAGATGTTTCCTAACTAGTCTTTACATAATTTTTTCTTAGAACTCATAATTGTGACTGTAGTGATTTTTTTAACATGCATCTGCAGATGCCATTATTTGAACAAAAAAAATCGCTACATCCAAGTGGTTTGGAAATAGTCAGCAATAATATTGGATTGAAAAAGGTCTAGGAAAAGGCTCCGAAAAATCTTCTTTTACACACCACATTTTATTTAAAAAAATGTCACTTGCATCTGTATAATTTTCTTGGCTCATCCTGTATGTTCAAAAATTATTTCCGATTATAGACTTTTTTCTCTAGTTTATTTGTGTTTTTAAATAAAATTTCTGCCTATTATAGAACTCGAGCTATCGATGTCGAACGCACTATTGCCCCACCCTCTATATTAGTCTTTTGTTTACGAAGGCAATTAATTGTTTAAAGAAGAGTTTAACGATTAGACAATGGTTGTTATCTCATTTCGAGATCGACATGATCCAAGTTGTGCAAGTTGTGAAATACAGGGTGTTTTATTTCAACATTTTAAAATTACTTTTGCCCACAATAATTTATTTCCATTTTCAATACCTGATTGAAATTCAGAGTAATCCTTGAGGTTGATCCATTTTTTTATATTTATATCTACGGTATTGACTTCAATTTTCAGTTTAACTCTTTGCTGAAATCAATATCTTGTTTCGCTTCCACTTCAGGGTTGAGACAGAAAAATAATAAAAATTAATTAGGTTTCAATATTTAATAAATAAATAATTCAAGTTCTTAAAACTATAATCACTGCTTTAATACAAGTAAAATATTGGGTAATTCATAAAGTTTTGTGAACTCTATGACCCCACATCATCACAATATTTCAGTCGAAACGCTATAATCCTACGATATTGGAATACTATAAATTGAAATTTACTGCATTTTAGGTTTCTGTGCTATTTGCAGTATTTTAGCGCTTTGGAGTAGCCAGAAAAGACCTGAAGCCGTGAAAAATACCTCTACAATCAAGAGCAATGTATCGTTTAGGTCCGGAAACTCCAATCTTTGAATTGCTGTCACAAGAAGCATGCAACGCAAAAGTTCAAACACACAAGCTTGTGATGTATTGTCGAACAGCATTCCTATCGTTGTTAACGATGCAATGATGTACACCACAAAGGCAAACACCGCCAGTGGAGAAAGAACCTGCAACAAGAGAATCAATTAAACACTTGCATATTGCACGACGACAATAATAAGAGTGTGTCAAGTTTACCCCTCTTGTTGTGCAATTAAATCTAATTTTACCTCCTTATTTTGCATCAGTTGGATGGAAGAATTTTAGAATTTCAGAACTGATCAACGACATGCTTCGCGGAGCAAAAAAATTTGAACCGTTTGTAACAATCCTTTTTAAAACCAAATTATGTTCATTTCTAAGTTTTTAAAAATTTAAACAATTGCACTGTGATAGTATTGTGCTTATTTCTAACCTCAGCTAAAAAAAAACTTCAGTTGATTCACTTTAACTGACTCACCCTGTAGAATTTAGAAATGATCATCACAAGGTGCCAATCAACAAAGAATGTTAGAAGAATAACAAAAAATATAGATAATGAAAGAAAAAAATAAATAATAAAAAGAAGAGAGCAAGCATATCAAAAGATAATTAATTAGTCAATTAGATCAGAAAGGAAGGTGAGGGTAGGGGGTGCAGCGGAGCCAAGACCGGTCGCACTTGACAAGCTACCTTCCGTACAAGGTATGGGGGGGTCAGTTAAGACTATAACGATATCTCTCCAATAACATTTCACTTCGAAGAACACAATTAACTGAACCAAGTATAATGCAATACAACATTTTGAATTATCTTACCATATGTCTGGCAGCTAACTCTTGAAATCCGTAGACGACCACGCAAAAATGAACCAGAAGATAGACGTGACACCAAAGGGGCAATTTTACGTCGTATTTCTCCCTGGCAACCACCTGAAATTGGGAGAAATGGACTATTTTAAAATGGAAACACGCTTGGCTTGAATTACATAATGTTAAAGCAGGATGTGAAGAGGTTCCAGCTGTGAAAAGCTGTTGTGGAATAAAGTTAAATATACGGCCTAACCACAACAACTTTTGTGCTGGCTGAGTAATAAGAAGGAATATGTGGTGGAGTTTGGGAAAATAATAACTTCCTGTACTTACTCGCACTTTATCCTCATCCAATCCCAGACGCGGCTTACCGGGCTCCCAGCTGGGACCGTAGAAAACTGCAGCTAGTTTGTGCCTCCAGCCTCTCATCGCTCTGAATTTTTCAACAACATGCATCGTGTAGAAGGTCTGCAATGCAAAAGTGTAGAAAATAAGTAAAGCGCAATATATCCCACAGTATACGTTTGAAAGCAAAGAGCAAAGAGTTAGTTGAAAGTCTTTGTTAAGAACATAACTAGGTATATATACTATATTTTGTCCATTGAGCCAACGCTGCCCAACTGGCTGAACAACTAACCGGTCTCAAAATTTCCAACCAAAAAAAGTATTTTTACAACTTAGTAACACTTGTTGCAGCATAAATTGGCTGGAAAAATATTCTCGATTTGATCCAGCAAACTTCTACAAGGATATAATAATGAGCAGCAGAAAACGCCAATTTTTTAAAATCCCTTTTGCATAGAGTCTAACATGCATAAAAGAGAAGTAAAGATATCTGATAAGTGGCGAAGTTGGCCTAATAAATTTTGATAACAAAATATAAAATTTGGCTCCTACATAAACTATACAGGTGTCCCAAAAGTACTTGTGACTTTCTCTAAGCCAAATTTTTTTCAAATTTAAAAAAGTGTAATACAGTACAGTGCCCGTTACAGGCGCCATACTCCTACAGTACAGTTCGAGTAAACCGAGAAAACGCAACAAAACTTACTTGTAGATGTAGAACGTTGAAAGACGGTTGGTTGAACACAAGACCGTAAATAATTTCTTCGTCTCGGCGTTCCTCCGCGAACGTGCCAAAAAAACGATCCCAAATAATTAAGACCCCTCCATAGTTCTTGTCGAGACAGTAGATATTGCTACCTTGAAACGAAATTAATGTCTCAGTAAAAGTTTCTTCGTCAATTGAATTTGCAAACACAAAAACAATGGTGACAAGTTGTCGTCTTACCGTGATGGACGCGATGGTGTTGAGGAGTGTTGAAAATATATTCCAACGGACCGAGAGTCTTAACAGCTTTAGTGTGGATCCAGAATTGGTAAAGCAAATTAAATTGTTGATGCGTGATGAAATGAGCTGGAGGGATGACGAAGGCGAGAGGCAAATAAAACATCTGAAAAAAGTTCAATGTAAATTTGTTTTTGTGTCTGGGGAAAAGGTCGTGTTTTCAATTTATAGAGAAATGTTTTTTTAACTCTACTTTCTAATTGTATCTTAGTAATTGGTATCAGTATGAAATTTTTAACAAAGTGTAATCCAATCGACTACACTGTGTCATTCATCATTATCCTTAATGTATGTTTCTTATTATCAAAGCCAGCAATCTAATAATCAGCTTAAAGCTTTCTGTTTGAAATTTAAGAAAGATACTTACAAATCCGCACCATCCCTGTACGAGACTTTGACGTAGGCCTACAGCCATATTAAACTCCTCGGAGCTGTGATGAACTTGATGTTGCGCCCATAGAACGTGAATCTCTAAAAAAAATTTCTATCAAGCTCCCGTTCTCATTAAATCTTCATGAAGGTAGGTATCTAATAAAAAATCTTACCGTGGCATGCCCTGTGAACCCAGTAATAGCAAAAGTTGACACCTACTGCAGCTAAATACCAAGTAATAGGTCGGCTCCAAGATAAATCCACCAACCGGAAGTTCTCGTATATAAACAGGTACGTGTAGCTCTCAGCTCCTCGGACTATTAGTCTGCAACAAATTAAAGACTAGAGAAAAACTAGAGTCGCTGCAGATAAACTCTTGATTACACAAGAAACTTTTAAATTTTTAAACTAATCTTTAGCACACAGAATTACTAATGATTTGTTTAAACACATTTTAAATTCATTGTTTTACGTAATTTTTATTAAGTGAAACAAATAACAAAATAATCAAATTATTGACCGAAGTCCCATGTTAATAGTTACAGATAGGCAATATAATATACATTGCAGATAGGAACTACTTTGCTAAAATAAACCTGCCCAAGAAATTCCTACATGAGTTTTTGGTTCAGAACTGTTCTATCTATACCTACTACCATTAATTAATTCATGCTACTACTAATGTATGGATTGTTTTTTTTTTAATAAATAATTCCTGTTTTCGACGTATTTACCTGCCGGATTGCTGTATCAGTCCATGTGATAGGCTTGTCAGTCCATCGTTTAAACGAAATGTTGGTTTTCTATCGATCCAAAGGATTATGTTTTCCAATAGCATAAACAGGAGGAAGTAGGGCCACGCCTGCAATTAAATAAAATTAAATTAGCGTGTTGTAAACCTAAATGGAGGTAATTGTAATATTTTCCTATCCCTCTAAAAGCGTAGAACTGCATGCCCTTAAAGTACATTTATTAATAAATGTACTTTAATCATTGATACAAATACTCACTTACGTAAGTATCTAAGGCCCGTCTTTATTTATATAGGTACAGGACTTAAGATCCACCGCCTCCTTGAGACCAATGATGAGACTTTCGTCTCACTTTTGCGAAAAATGAGACAAAAGTCTTATCGTCTAAGATCCAAGTTGATCTCAAGACGGTGGTGGATCTTAAGTCCTGTCTATAATCACGGGTCTAAAAAAATTTGTTATTTCCGATCCCTTTTGCTAGATCATTTACCATAGCGTTGGGTCCAATCAAGCGTTTAATTGTACCGGCAAAGAGTGTAATATATTATTTATCCAACATCAACGTTGACCGTAGAAATTAATTTACTGAGCTTTTTGTTATTAAATAAATCTATTAGTTTCAAGTCTTTAAAACTTAGTGCTTTGTTCCTTCAACGCATGCATGCACGTGTACCCATATTAAAAATCCAATAAATTTCTTCGTTAATTTATTTTCGCCAGAAATATGCAAAAGTTTAAAAATAAAGAAACATAGTCAACTAAAGTACCTGCAAGAAAATCTGAAAATAAATTGCAGTACAAATGGAACCAGAAAGCCTTACCGGGTCTTCGAAATTTCAAGATAATAGCAATAAACAAATTGAGGATAAAAGAAACAGAAGATCTTGTCATTTATTTTTATAATTAACCTTAGAATGTACTTTTTATTCTAACTTGACAACCAATTTGAAAATATTTGAGATTCACCCGGCGCATCCACCATTTGTGATCTTTTAATATTTTGATGGGCAGCTCTGGAATTTCACTTTAAGAAATACATTTTCTTTTATTAAGATGAATATTTAGAGTAGGTACTTGCGTTACTTATCATTACAAAATAAATATACTTAGCTTTAATATGATCTTGACAAAAGAGACGACTTTTCTTCAAAAATTATTAAATGTTTTTAGATTAAATAACATTTTTGTTGATAAAAATACTTATCATAAATAAACAAAAAATAAAAGCGTGGTTTTTCCATAGGCAACACACAATAGAGATATTATTATTGCAACAAATAAACTTTTATCTTTAAACGTCGTTTAGGTTACCTACGTAGTTTTTTCTCAGATTTTATTTACTTGGGACATTCACCTTCAAAGTAATAAGCTTCCATTGTAAGTTGACATCTATTGTGTAAGTTAAAATTTGCTTAACCCAAAATATTTTTAGATATTCTTTTTTACTTTATTTATTAGAAACGGTAACTAAAAAGCTTTTATATGCAAGTAAGTTATGAGCCTGGAAGGAAATAACATCCTTAGAATAATTCTTGCCATAATGAGCTATTAGCCAAAAAATAAATATTGCCAAGATTTGTACAAGAAATTATATCGAATAAACAATGACGTTAAAACAAAAATTAAGTAACATGAGTGAGATTATTATAAAGAAGGCCCTCACTTCTGCAACCATATTATTTATCTGTCGAAGATTTTTTTCTACAATTAGAGCACTTACAGCACTTACAGCTTTGCTTTTTTTTAGCTGTAACTACTTTACTTTAGAGACGTTCTCTGTAAACTAATCAACTGTTGAAACCATATCACTTACTTTCCTCAAAGGAATTTTTAATATACATAGATTATATGTAAGGTCAATATTGCATTCAGGAAACGGAACATAGCGTTCTTTCAATGTGGATAAAGTCGTAAAACATTGTTTGTTCATACATAATGATGATTTTAACAAGATACCTTGAAAACTGTTGTGAGAAAAATGATTTCACTGAAAAAAGTGTAACTACAGAATTAGAATTCCAAAGTTACGCATAAATTCATCTTAAACCTATGATAGAATTTAAATAATCTAAGAGGAACAATTCGACGAACTCTACTCTCAGAATCTTAAATTAAAAAATAACCTATTTCAGTGCATAAAAGTGATAAGCCCAGAGAAAAAAAAATAAAAATAAAAACAATAAAATAACATTAATTTCGAAGCTAATTTAAAACTTTAGCAAACGATAAGATGAAATCAAGACAAATAGAAAAATTATGGAAAATAGTAAATATTTTTAAGCAACGTAATAAACTTCAACAATATTAGGGGGGTTAAGGTACTTTTTACACTTTTTATTGAAATAATTTTTTAAAAACTGGATAACTAATCTAATGTCCAGTTTTGATTAAATTAGCTAATATAATTGTAATTGACTGTTAACAAATTAATAACAATTTTGTAAAAAAAAAACTGTAATGTAGTTTTGGAGTTATTTAAAAAAACAAATAATAGGTAAAATAAATCTTTCACACCTTGTATATCAAAAATAACGCAAAAACGGGACTATGTGTATAGAAACTTTTTCATCTTCAGCAAATTATCGCCCCTTCAATATTGACATTCAAGTATGAAATACTCTGTCTGTAGGTATACCTACTTAAAAAGTTTGGCAACATGTTTATGTAAATCAAATCATTGAAGAAAAATAATTAGAAACTGATAAAAAAATTAAATTAAACAAGCACTGATTATTATTGATAAACAACAGTAATAAAGTAAACGTCACTAACAATCATAATGAAGCATAAATCAGTTGAGAGTGGTCAGGAACAACAGGATAGACAAATACCTACACTTTAAAAATTCAACCTCTTCAATGATGCAAAATTAAAGGTTGAGTCTAATTTTTTAAATCAAAATACATTTAGCGTTTGTGTGACTTTATAATTGATACAATTCTAAAAGATTTTGTATTTATTGGCACCAATGTTAATTCAACATTAGCAATAAACAAATATTTCCTTTCAAACATCTGGCTCATAGTAAAAAGTTCCAGGTGTAACCGCCTGAATAACATTGAGTTAGCATTGATTTAAGAATCACGTTCTTAAATAAGCTGCATTAACGTTTACCCTGAACAAGAAGTCTTATAAAGTTA
Source organism: Schizotus pectinicornis (assembly GCA_951805265.1). Lineage (NCBI taxonomy): Eukaryota > Metazoa > Arthropoda > Insecta > Coleoptera > Pyrochroidae > Schizotus > Schizotus pectinicornis. The sequence goes on along the minus strand of OX638202.1, from coordinate 5,404,106 downwards.
TTGGAAATAACCAGGCACAAAGTGCAAGAAATTCGTTTAAGGACTCCACTAAGTTACTCACGTTTCCGAAAAAATTTGGCACTTCTTGTGGATCCTTGAAAGTCGTTTCAGCAGGGTCGATTATATAGAACATCCGTCCAACACCTTTCAGAAACTCGACGCTACCCTCGCCAAAAAAAGAACTCTTGGCAAACTTTTCGTGTTCGACAAGTTTGATAAACACTTCTGTCACCGGCTCACAGCAATTTCCGCGTTTATGCAACTGGAAAACCTCCATTTTTGGCTAATTATATGCAGCACTGCCTCGCTAAACTGTCCTTTATACTTTAACGCCAGATTATATTCGATGGAAATAATACTCATCACTCGTTGGCAAAGCTCCAACACGAAATATATTTAGAGTGTAAATATTGCGTACGGTTAAACGTTTAAAATGGGTCTTATCGAGATAAGCAAATTACAATGAAATTGATCTTGAAAAGATACAGCTACTTATATACCGGTAAGTGTAAACAAACGCGGTTACAGAGGGGGTAATTTATTCTAACTATTTGAATAATCGGTCACTTTTATTGCTTTAGAATAAAAACAAATTTATCAGCGGCCAGTTCGCGCTTCGTCATAAAGATACCAATAACGTGACCCAATTAAATCAAAATCCATCCATAAGCTGTGCCGGTTGCAATAATTGTTTGTGCTTGATTGCAGAGAAGTCAATGGCACCGAAATTGTTTTCATGATGAACTTCCTGCGAAAATAAAACTAATTATTCTTCCTAACTTGATAAACAAGACATTTAGTTTCGCAGTCGCGTAGTTATTGATTACACTACCTTTCGAGTAGAATAGTTTAAAATGCCATTGTTGGTTGATTTACAAGGTCTTCCCAGTTACCTCTGCTTGCCAAAAGCGTGGCATGAATTCAGAAAACAAAATATAAATATTTTAAATATTTATTTAGTAATAAAATGTTAAACGTTTTTAAATACGTAGCACGATTGTTTTTAACGAGATTAATTCAGAGACTCTGACTCCAAATTTACCCAATTAATAGAGGAGGCTAAGAACGAGATTGCCTGTCCTGCGAAGCCTTTAATCGTTCATGATAAGACTTTAATTAAACTTGGCCTAAATTTAGCATCATCGAGGTGTCATTTCGATAATGTTTTGAATACCTACCGACTTTTAGCAAAGGCCGGCGAGTCAATTAGCAAGAAAACATAAGTGAATTTACCTGAAATAATCCATGCCCGTTTATCAGACCTTTTGAAGTATTTACAGTGCGGAACAATTTAGTTGGGAACGTTGCTTTTTCTCGTTTACCTTTTGTAAGGCTGGGTAACTTTACATGGAAAACAGTTGCTATTATTACAATGTCCTCAGTGTATTTCGAGATTTTTTTTCACCACAAAGTGGCATTGCCTTGGCTTTCTAAATCGCTTCATAGTTATCATTGATGTGACTAACAGATGGTTTAATTAAACAAGGTACATTTTAGCCATGAGACAAAGTGAAAATTCGGGTTTCTGCTAATTGGGACTGATCACTAATAATCTTGAAGCTGAACCAATTCTCAGAAATAATCAGAAAATTTATTTTCGTTGTACCGGCAGTCAATAATTTTCTAGAAAAGGTTTAGGCTATGGATGGGACACAGGCTGGAAGAAAGACGTCCATCATACTTTGTAATTTGTCTTTGCAACTAACCACTACGGTTATAAAAAGAATCGAAAAAGGAAGATAAAATATGAGTGGAGAAAGAAAATACTTAATAATAAGAAATAAACATAGTTCGAAAAAAAATTATAGAATAGTTACATAATATAAGTACTTACAATCAAACAATAATAGAATTAGAAAGAAACTTACAATAAAGGCAAAGGTTAAACAAGGTACATTTTACATTTTAGCCATGAGACAAAGTGAAAATTCGGGTTTCTGCTAGTTGGGACTGATCACTAATAATCTTGAAGCTGAACCAATTCTCAGAAATAATCAGAAAATTTATTTTCGTTGTACCGACAGTCAATAATTTTCTAGAAAAGGTTTAGGGTATGGATGGGACACAGGCTGGAGGAAAGACGTCTTATGGTAGGTACTTCCATCATACTTTGTAATTTGTCTTTGCAACTAACCACTACGGTTATAAAAAGAATTGAAAAAGGAAGATAAAATATGAGTGGAGAAAGAAAATACTTAATAATAAAAAATTAATATAGTTCGAAAAAAAATTATAGAATAGTTACATAATATAAGTACATACAATCAAACAATAATAGAATTAGAAAGAAACTTACAATAAAGGCAAAGGTTAAACAAGGTACATTTTACATTTTAGCCATGAGACAAAGTGAAAATTCGGGTTTCTGCTAATTGGGACTGATCACTAATAATCTTGAAGCTGAACCAATTCTCAGAAATAATCAGAAAATTTATTTTCGTTGTACCGACAGTCAATAATATTCTAGAAAAGGTTTAGGCTATGGATGGGACACAGGCTGGAAGAAAAACGTCTTATGGTAGGTACTTTCATCATACTCTGTAATTTGTCTTTGCAACTAACCACTACGGTTATAAAAAGAATCGAAAAAGGAAGATAAAATATGAGTGGAGAAAGAAAATGCTTAATAATAAGAAATAAACATAGTTCGAAGAAAAATTATAGAATAGTTACATAATATAAGCACATACAATCAAACAATAATAGAATTAGAAAAAAACTTACAATAAAGGCAAAGGTTAAACAAGGTACATTTTACATTTTAACCATGAGACAAAGTGAAAATTCGGGTTTCTGCTAATTGGGACTGATCACTAATAATCTTGAAGCTGAACCAATTCTCAGAAATAATCAGAAAATTTATTTTCGTTGTATCGACAGTCAATAATTTTCTAGAAAAGGTTTAGGCTATGGATGGGACACAGGCTGGAAGAAAGACGTCTTATGGTAGGTACTTTCATCATACTCTGTAATTTGTCTTTGCAACTAACCACTACGGTTATAAAAAGAATCGAAAAAGGAAGATAAAATATGAGTGGAGAAAGAAAATACTTAATAATAAAAAATAAATATAGTTCGAAAAAAAATTATAGAATAGTTACATAATATAAGTACATACAATCAAACAATAATAGAATTAGAAAGAAACTTACAATAAAGGCAAAGGTTAAACAAGGTACATTTTACATTTTAGTCATGAGACAAAGTGAAAATTCGGGTTTCTGCTAATTGGGACTGATCACTAATAATCTTGAAGCGGAACCAATTCTCAGAAATAATCAGAAAATTGATTTCCGTTGTACCGACAGTCAATAATTTTCTAGAAAAGGTTTAGGCTATGGATGGGACACAGGCTGGAAAAAAGACGTCTTATGGTAGGTACTTTCATCATACTCTGTAATTTGTCTTTGCAACTAACCACTACGGTTATAAAAAGAATCGAAAAAGGAAGATAAAATATGAGTGGAGAAAGAAAATGCTTAATAATAAGAAATAAACATAGTTCGAAAAAAAATTATAGAATAGTTACACAATATAAGTACATACAATCAAACAATGATATAATTAGGAAAAAACTTAAAATAAAGGTAAAGAACAATAAAAGGGAAACGTATATAAAACTATGACAATTAGTAAAAGAAGTAAAGATTGTCCAATTATTATCACCTATGCTCATAGCAAAACCGATCGTTAAACTTTTGATAGATTTAAACGGTGATCTAACTTATTTACTTTAGCTTAGCTTACGATTGAAGCTGGCAATATTGACCTAATTAATGTTGTGCGGGCAATAAATCTCAAGTTTAATTACATTCCAAATTTTCTAGCAAAAAACGACATATCTGGGTGGAAATGCACAACACTGATGGAATGTTGCTTCTCTAAACATCTCTTTGGAAGGAGCTACAGTATTTTATTTCAAACAAACACTATTTGCTTTATTTCTAGTGTCCAGTTAATGTAAACTCGTTATCAGAAGGTAGTTTGAAAACTTTGTGGTCTAATGTTAAAGAACTTCATCGGAATTATTTTAACAATTCTTCTAGATAACCTAGTTGTAAATAATAATATGTATTTCTTTAAGGTCATAACAAAAACAGAACACGACATTATCTAAAAATACATTAATAAAATTTATTGTAAATAACTCGTGCACGTTTAATTGGAACTTTCCTCATACTTGGAGGTACAGCTTGTCAAAAATAGAAAAAGCCGTGGAATTTGAGACGGAGTGCGCGGAGAAGGAGTGGGAAAAGTGAGCCCGCATTCAGACAACCTGTTCACCGCGCATGGAAGGGCGTGAAATCCACGGCTATTCTTATTTTTGACAAGCTGTACTTTAAAAGTCGCTGAAGAGCTAGTCCAATTTGGTTTCCGAAAAGAACACTGCTGCTAAGACTAACTCAGCTCATAGAAACAGGTCATGAAAACAATAGTTTAGCCTTCCTTAATATTTTTTAAGCATTTGATAAAGTGTGGATCAAGGGCCTAAAGTACAAATTGCTTCACTTGAAACTACTAAGTTACATAACAGCAATCCTCTTTTCCTTCCTGGACAACAAATCTTTTGCTATTAAGATGCCTATAGCTATCAACTAAATCTATTTAGGCAGAAATGTTACAAGACAGCATCCTAAATCCGGCTCTGTTTAAACTGTTTGTCCACGATTTTCCTTTTACTGACTCAGAAATAAAAATGTTTGCGGACGACACTGCAATCATCTTGCAGGGTCGGGACCTGTGAAGGGCGGTTGAGCAACTACAGAAGACCCTCAACTCTACGGGGTGTCTCAGCACTAGGCTTCACTCCCTAAAATTTCGTCGAGTAAATATGTATTTACTGCTTTACTTATCATAGCACCCATTTCAGAAACTGCTGTGGTTTTAGAAACTAGTGACAGCAGGTATATGAGGCGCCATTGTGGACAAAATGAAATTTTTACAATTTTATATAATTTTGCCAAATATTTATAAATGCTGTTGATATTTATAAGAAAAACACAACTTTTATTTATTTTCACCATTTATATAGAAAAATGTTAAGTTTTATATAAATATCATGTCGCGTTGGAAATAATAATAGTGCTGACCGTGATATAAAATTGCGCACTTTTATAAATAAAGTCGGCACGCTCTCGATATAAATTTGTGCGGCCGTGATATATTTATTGACGTTTGCCACCAAGACGCCAGAGGCCGCCACGAAAGGAAGATTTACAATCCGGCAACGCTGGCTGCGGTTTAGTTACATTGCTAGTGACAAATCTGTCAAACTCAAAAGTTAAGGTTAAAAGTGGTTAACAATTACCCATAAGCGAACACAAATAAATGACTATTTAACTCATATCACCTTTTTAATGTTTATTGTTTCTGTCGCTTATCTAACCTCTAACCTCAACTTTCGAGTTTGACAGATTTGTCACTAGCAATGTAACTAAACCGCAGCCAGCGTTGCCGAATTGTAAATCTTCCGTTCGTGGCGGCCTCTGGCGTCTTGGTGGCAAACGTCAATAAATATATCACGCCCGCACAAATTTATATCGAGGGCGTGCCGACTTTATTTATAAAAGTGCGCAATTTTATATCACGGTCAGCACTATTATTATTTCTAACGCGACATGATATTTATATAAAACTTAACATTATACTATATAAATGGTAAAAAAAATAAAAGTTGTGTTTTTCTTATAAATATCAACAGCATTTATAAATATTTCGCAAAATTATATAAAATTGCAAAAATTTTATTTTGTCCACAACGGCGCCTCATACAGGTATACCTATTTTCTTTAAGTAATTCTATTGCACTTGTGTCCATTGGCACCTAAGGTAGTTAATCAAGAAAAATTGAGCGTTTGTTGCGTGTGTTATATGCTCTTAGATTACCAATATAATGTGTTTTAAATGCATAAATTATATTGATAGTTTAAGTACATGCATAAAAGACTTATAAACAATAAATAATTACCATTATTCTTGTAGCCATCTCTTGCTCGTGTTCGCGTGTTATTGTACTATTGCATGGCGTTAATCAAACAAATAACACCAACGAAACTGTTCGCGAGTACTCACCGTTTGAATAATCAAATTCTCGCTTACATTGTTGTTTACGGTTATTTATAAAACCATCCTAATTATCAAAACAATTAAATAAACACTAGAAGAAAAAACAAGTCGACAAAACGAGACTAAAAATGTTAAATGATAAAGCAAGCAGTTCAAAAATAGACACATCATAGTGCGCACGTTTAATTTGAACCAATTTGAACTGAATAGAAATTTAAAATTAGATATAACGACCTTTTTTTATACATATACTACGCAATAAATTTGAAGGTGTTTTAGCGGTTAGAAGAACCAACTTTTTTTCAAGTAAAAAGAAGCTCCCCACGTGTCACTGACATTGTGATCGTATCTCAATCTATTGCTAAATAGATACCGAAAAAAATCCGTTGTGTACGTCTGACCGTTAATTTTTAATTATTTATTTACAAAAACTCTGGAGATCCAATTTGCCACTACCCCTGTACTTAATAGTTACATAACTCTAAACTGACTAATCACTAATCATTCGTTTGTGAAAAGAAACAAAATTTATTTTATTTATTTGATCTATTTATTAAACAATAGATTGAATGGTGACATTTAACTTGCTATTTCCTAGTCGAACCGATTAACAGGTAAACAATGACTGGAAACGAACCGTAAATTAATTAACATTGACACTGAAAATACTAATGAGTTACACCTCCTCATTATCATACGATGGTGTAATAAATACTTGTAGTTGCATCGTGTACGTCACGGTGAGTAAATGACCGGTTATCAGTTTTTAGGAGTCAAAGAAATGATGTAGTGAGGGAAATAGGAACCAGGTAGGGATAAACTGGTTAACAAATACTCATAAACAAATCAAGTTTTTAATTAACAAATTTGTGTACTAATTGAGTTCTGAAGTGATTAATTAATTTTTGCGTGTCTAATAATGATGCGATTTTAGTTTAAAAAATAGCAAATAGAACTTGGTAATAAAAATCACAATAATAAGGATGTGTAACAAGAAGAATGATTACATCAGATGAACGATTTTTTATTTAATTTGGAATAATAAATTTTTTGCAAGACGCAATCTTTGAAGTTTCCGCGTCAGGTTTTACGAACATAAGATTCTTCTTTGAATTATTATAAAATTAACATATTCTGAAATTCAAAATCAAAGAAATTATGCCTTACAGCAAACAACAAAATGGTTACTTTGTCGATAATTAAAATCGGCACTATTTTTATTTAAATGAAATGCAAATCTTAGATAGCACTTAGATGCGCGTGCGAAAATTATTACAATTTACAATAATTGCCTACCAAAGTAGCAATTTTTCAAATAAATTGCAAATAACGTATGTCTACATAAAGTGTTATAAGTATGCATATTATGCAGTTATTTTAAGTATTTCAGTATAACCACATTTTGTTTTCATGGCAAATAGCATGACTCGTAGATATATTTTTTTACCCAATATTTGGTTGATGACTTCTAACGTTTCTGAAAATGTTGCTAATGTCCGATAGGTTTGATGGTAAAGGATTCCAGAGTTTATGGAAGATCTTTGAGAAAAAAAAAGTCGAGCCTCCTCGACTACCAAAATAAACTTATCTGTGTTTTTGACCCACTGCATCAAGCTAATGCCAATTCAGTTAATATCAGTATTGTCCATTTGAGAGAAGTGAGTTTATTATGTATGCATATTCCACATTATGCCAAAACTCAACTAAATCTTCCAAAAGGGTTGTGGAGAAGGAAGATCGTTAAATATCACTTAATTAATTAGTTAAAGGAATATCTTGATAGTTAACTTTAATTAAGTATTTTTCATTTTCCGTCCGTTCCAAATTTTTTTGAGTGACAAAAATATTTATAAAACTTTATCATTGTATTTTTGTTCAATATACTTCTTTAATATATTTTTCATAAATATTTAACAAATTTTTCAACTTCTTTTAATTTACGTTTTCTTAACATCTTATTCATTAGGATGTACTTATAATAGTCCTCTTATTTTGAAATAAAACTCTACTTGTTTTTTTCTAACATTCTTTCAATTTTATTTCTCATCCTTCATCAGTTTATTCACTTCTAGCACACATAATCTTATTATCTATACTACATCCATTTCTATAATCATAATATTATTCTTTACGTAATTTTTATTGGTTTTACTTAAAATATGATTTTTAAAATTTTTCTAAAATTTCTTTCAATTTTTTTGTATTTACCTACAGAAGTTTTGTCACTTTTTACTTATTTCTTTTATTAAAACGTTTCTTGACTGTCACTTTCGTAAATTAAATCTGTTGAGCATTTCTACATTTTTTACTATGGTTTTTGTTTGCCAAAGATGTAATATTTCTAAAAAAGTAACAAAAGTATAAGTACAGTAACGAGCATAAAATTAGGCACGACTCGTGAAGCGAAATCAGCGATTTTGAAATTGTGTAAAACGACTTGTAGGAGTAACTGTGTCAACGAAACCTCCCAGTCTGCCGCATTGGACCACAGAAAATTTTTATCGTCCAATGGTGCTACAGGCAATAAATACTTATTTTGCTTGTAGTCTATACCTACCCCAAAGGTCATCCACCTCTCTCGTCCGGCGGCGGATCTCCTGGAAATGGGTGGGTCGCAATGCCCTGCTCATCCTACCGAATGAAGTTGGTTCACACTGGAAAGAAACATTGTGCCGTATTTTTTGCTCGCCACTGTACTTAATTTCAAAAATTGTTGGCAGTGCTATGTAGGTACATAATATCAAAATTTTTTAATTATGTTATCTTAATAATACTCTTTTGTTTTAACATTAGTTAGCGCCAATTTTAAGTTGCATAACATTTTTGAAATGTTCCATCTTTAGGTTCCTTCAGATAAAAACTAAGTAATCAACGCCATTGATGAGCTCTATGACAATATTTCGTGATGATTCTAAATCGTTACTTATTAGAAATAAAAAATTATACAGGTTAATATACCTATATTTGCCACATAAGTATAAACATACAAAAGACACATCTTAATATAAATTTTTGTGACTTTGATACTGTTTTGATTAATAAGTGTTTATTAATGCAATAAGAGTTACAAGGTTGTACCTACATAAGTAATAAAGAAAAGTAATAAAAAAAAACAGCAACGGTAGAATCTTACAAATTTAGCTGTTTTCCCAAAAGTAAACAACCGAAAAGGATCCAAAAAACTTACAAAGTGCCTTGTTTTTAAGTGCCCCAAAATGGCTTTTTATTTCTGGACCAGAACATTTGGCGTCCTAAAAAAACAAAGCAGAACTCTAAAAATTTAGCAGGTTTCCCAAAAAAAAAACAACTGAAAAAGGCCTAGAACCCTTTAAAAAGCATTAAGGGTCCTATGCAGCATGATATTTAAGTAAATTTACGCGCTTCAGAACAAATGCCGTCGCGAATTTATTGTTCAACTTACACGAGTATTGGTTTTACCTACTTGAAGAGAAAGGTTTATTGCTTTCCGGTACACTCAAAAAAATCAGATTCCTTTTTTTACCAAAAATTAATGAAGCTTTAAAGTTCATCAAATTAGTCTATTTAATGATGGGGCTTTGCGGCAATACAATCCAATATTTGATTAATTTTCAACTGTACCGCAACATATAAACATCTTGGCAAGATAACCCTCTTTTCAAAATTTTGATGAAGGGTTAGTTTTAATCGTAACAGCAAAATTTGTGGAACCTTATCTCGGCTAAAATTTGCTTGGGTAGGTGGCGACATCTTCACAGCGTACGGTTTTACAGCGGACCGACTGAATTGCAAGCGGTGAGCATTGACGTCTTTGTGAACCTACAATTGAACGAGTTTAGTTCTTGCAACGCCCAGATACAATTGACCAAATACCTAGTGATAAGCTTTACACAAATCTGCTAACAATAAGATTCCAACTGGTCGAATATGCAGGAGGAGCTTCTTTCTTAGTGAAAAAAAGTACCAAATATTTGTAGACCACCAAAAATTGGGCACATAAAAAAAACTTTAAAAATCACCCAAAATGATGCAAAATTACTTCAAGCACGCCCTAAGAAAACTAACAAAATACCTTGTTTTTAAACACTCCAAAATGTCTGTTTATTTCTGGACTAGACCAATTGGCGCATGCAAAAAAAGAGAAAAACAACACCAAATCGAAGAGGTATATTTGGCGCCTTACAAAACAAGACAGAATCTTAAAAATTTGTTTTTCCAAAAGTAAACAACCGAAAAAGACATAGGATCCTTCAAAAATCATAAATTTTTATGCGCCCAAAAAATACTCGAAAATCAATAGACCACCAGAAAATGGCTTTTTATTTCTGGGCCAAGTATTACGCTTTCCATCTGCGATTCTGAATATTCAAATACATTAACAGATACTCTAGATCTAGAAGATACCTAACAGTGACCACTCTTGTGTTAAATACGTCATATTTTTTAACGGTTAGCTTTAGCGCTTTCATTTTTTTAATAATCAGGATACATTAATTCTGCACAATGGTTCCCTCTTTTAAAATTTTAATATCTTTAATGGTTTGCAAAGGTAGCATCGGTGGATGCTAACCTTAACAGGACATTGCAGATGGTAGAACACCTACCATAAGTTAGCACATAAAGCTTATAGAATTTTAACTTAATTTTTGATTGCTAATAAAGTATTATAATAAAAAAAAAATTGGGAGTTAAATCCTTAAAGCTAGTTACGGTAACTGACTACAAAATAGCTCTTCTCTTTCCAAGTGACAATGTCATTTTCATTTTTCAAATTTCATTTTTAAGTAGGTACATAGTTATAAATACCAAATTTACGTATTTTAAAAAATGATTCAAAATCCACAAGAACAGTTTTGGTAGAGGTATTAATAAAGAATTTTTGTAACAGACACAAACTAAAAAATAAACGGCTTAGGGGTAGATTCAACTTTAAAGATTTTTTATCGTATGTTTGTGTATTTTGTGTTCTTGAAAAAGACGTTTTTACCATAAACAGATTGTTTTCCTCAGTTTAGTGGGGATTTCTTATCACGTAGATTGGAAGCACTCGACCGCTAGCACGCGATTTTGTCCATTGCCAGGTGCGTGCAGAGAAAAGTTCCTAATTTTAAGTGTTGATCAACTAATTAACAATTTCACTTCGAAATGGATGCAACTAAGTTGAAAACAATAGAAAAAGAAGCAACCGAGTACATGGAAGAATTGGCTGTGCCTGTGCCGCCTGAACTAGAAAATCAAACATTAGAGTTGGTTAAATCCATGATGTCCCAAGAATGCTACAACAACCCAGCGTAAGTGATTGTGATGTTGTTGAAAACTTTACTTTAGTGTAATCAACAGATATAAATGGTCTCTGGAAAATTTCGAGATCGCCAAGAGACTTGGCCGTGGCAAATTTGGTCGCGTGTACTTAGCCAGGGAGAGGAAGACGGGTTTTATAGTGGCTTTGAAGACACTACTGAAGGCTGAAGTGGCCAAAAGTAAAGTACAGAAGCAGGTACTAAGGGAAATCGAAATTCAAAGTCACTTAAAGTGAGTATAGACTCAACAAGAGGGTTTACTACTTCTAATTCAAGGCACCCCAATATTTTAGACCTATTGTGCTGGTTTCATGATGACCACCGCATCTATCTAGCTCTGGAATATGCTGGTGAGGGTGAACTGTACCGACATTTGCAAAACAGCCCTGGAGGCCACTTCAATGAACATTTGTAAGTCAATTTTTTACAAGACTGCAATTCTTATGTCATGAAGTAATCGAAAACATTTTTACAGAGCTGCCAAGTACACTTACCAAGTAAGTGATGCCATCCACTACTGTCATTTAAACGAAGTGATTCATCGTGATATTAAACCTGAAAATATTCTTCTTACCATCACCGGTGATATAAAAGTGGCTGATTTTGGTTGGGCAGTGCACAGTCCTTCGCTGCGACGTGAAACGCTCTGTGGAACATTAGACTATTTAGCCCCGGAAATCGTTGAAGGAAAAAAATATGGCAAATATATTGATCATTGGTGTATTGGTTGGTCTTCTTTTTTTGTGTGTTCCATGTTTTGATCTTTTGATTTCAGGTGTATTGTGTTACGAATTTTTAGTTGGTAAACCTCCCTTTGAAAGTGAAAATCAAAAAGAAACTTATCGAAAAATTCAGGAGGTAAAGTTGACATATCCTGCTCATGTGCCAAGAGGGGCACAAAATCTTATTTCAGGGGTGAGTTTATGAAAATTTTCCGAGCAGTTCTCATTTCTTGTTTTTAGCTTTTGACAATTTCTAGTACAACAAGACTTAGTTTGCCTGAAGTGAAGGCTCATGACTGGATTAGCGTTAACAAATAGGTTTTTATTTAGAAGTCAACGCCTGTAGATAAATATTATTTTTAAAATGTTTAGATTTTAGCAATTTTATAAAACATAGTCTAAATGACCCATGTCCTCTAGGAAGGTATTAGACCATGTACTTTTTTGTAAATTAAATAAAGAAAATTATAATTGAAAATGTACATTGTTGGTTAATTATGTTAACGTGCATGTCTAGGAATTTCTTGTCATTAATGAAGATCTTCGAAATCGAAATACAAGATTGTATGACAGCATTATTCTGGGCCACCCACCATAACAGAGATTTTCTATGAATTTCCTACTAGTGCAAGCTGAGTACTTACATTTTTTCTTCCCGTTTAGATTAGTTTTTTACTTACGTCTTATACTATTATTCTATTTTTAAATAAGTTCTGTTCGGAAAGAGTATTGTAGAAAGATAGTTGAATTGAATAACTATCAGAGTGACGATTCAGACTAGGTAAGTGTGAAGTTGCTATGTTTCATTGCTTATGAAAGTCTTTATTATGTTTTCTTTAAACTGCAGCGACGTTTATACATACCACATATTTACGTAAGATATAAAAAAACTATCTCGGTTTTGCAGAAAAATAATGAAAAGAAAATAATAGAACGTTACATACAATAAACAATACTTTTCTGAGAAAAATTAAATGCGTCATAAATAAATAATAACCGTTTCATTTCCATATAACATATTTCGAAAAACATAAACATGAGTATTATTTTCTCTCTCCCATGTTCTTACAAATTATACAAATTTTTCCTTCGTGGCCACTATTAATTCTTATTACACAACTGCAAGCTACAGAGTGGATTCAGAGTAAATAGATAAATAATAGTTGAATAATAGAAACAATTTAAAATTTAAATTATTAGCAAGAAAATGCAGTTTTTGCCGCAATTATTGCTATTCCCAAGAAAGTTTTTTGTTAAATAATTATTTATTGCACGCACAACGTCGATATTTGATATCTTGTGAAAGAGCTACAAAAATTAGGCTTCTTCTCTTATGGACAACATTTTTTTTTTACTTTTCAAGCATTAAGCATAAATGCATTAATTTTAAATTCTTAAGAATTCCTACTTACTCCAGAAGAATATGTGTAGAAAAGAATTAATTTTAGAATTATAATAATATGCTTTTTGTAGGTGCATGAAAAATAAAGTGATTATGGTGAGTTGATGTTTCATAAGGTAACTTTTTTTGTATAGAAAAGTCTAAAATTTTATATCAAAAACAAAAAAATTATTCCCAAAAAAGTTATTGGACTTCTTTACGAATCAACTTCTAATTTGAACCTTCTGATTGAAACCTTGATATTTCGTCTTATTGGACATAAAAATATTAGAGATTATTAAAAATTTTAATTGCAATACATATTTAAAACCGTATGTAGGTATACATAATATCATAATATACTAGAGATATTAAATAAAATAATAAAATAATAATAATAAAAATTATCTTTGGGGCCTGTAACTTTCTTATGAGACACGTAATTTGATAAGATTTTTTCTTCATGGATTTACTTGTTTAAACTGCTCTCAAATTTTGAATATTAATTTTGGATACACTTTGTATTGCATTCATTAAAGTTTATTTCTGCCAAATTTCAAATTTTTAACTCCATTGGAAATACGCAATTAGGCACCGGCGGTTCTTGTTGAAATACCCTGTATACAGTTAACCCTCGATAAGACGAATTTGAAGAGACCAGAAAATTAGTTCTTTGCATTAACGAAGTTCGTAATAACTAGTTTGTGATGTACATAATTAGTATATCATAGGTCATAACAGTTACGTGTATTTATATCTACTATGCATGTAAAAAAATTCTACATAAAACCTATCTAAAGGAATATATTTATTCAATTTAAACTAGAACTAGATTTATGACTTATGACGCATTAGTCTCAATATTCGTCTTAGCTCAGCGACCGTCACCAACCTTGAGATAAAGACAATTATCCACACATGAAATAGCCTGTCTTGCTGATTTAGTTATTCTTAAATTGGTAAATAAGCTTCATTGGTAGAAAATTTTTGTTCGAAGTTCGTTTTAAAATAAATTTGTGATATCCGAACAAAACTTCGTAAGGGTCCTAAGCAATGTTCCAGGGAAACTATTTTTGTTCGTATTATCCGACTGTTTGTATTAAGCGAGTTCGTCTTTTCAAAGCTTTACTGTAGTCATATTATAGGTGCATGAAAAATAAAGTGATTATGGTGAGTTCGTCCATCAGTAAAAATAAAATTGCATTTTTAATCCCACTCATCAATACAAAGAGAAATGCTCTCTGTAACCCGCTTTATCCTTTGAGCCAATATTTTTTCAAGCTTAAAACAGTTTGTAATTTGCCTTTTAATCACCATCTCTGTTATTCTGTCCTTATTAATCCTGCAAATAACACCTCGTTGTCGCAAGTAGGTACAGTTTGACTCTATTGGAACTTACCTAAATAACAAAAGTGTCACTTACATTACTATTTATAAAACCATCCCAATTATCGAACGAACTGAATAAATATTACTTTATTTATGAAGAGAGCAAAGCAAGGTCTAGGTAATACCAGACATAAAATGTTATAAATAATAAAACAAACAACTCAAAATAACTGAGGTGTGAAGTGCTGTTGACTCCTCATTTGCATACACCTTGTGGAAAAATTGCAGAAATTAATCTTCTATTAATAGACATCAAATTTCTTTTACGGTATATTTACAACACTACCGTCAATACGGCAGCAGTGGTGAGAGGTGATGTCAAACATTGGGAGAGTCAGGAACGTGGCAGTAAAGTTGCCTACAGCGCAAGGACCTGTGCATTAAATGTTTGAGAGATTGCACACCTCTGCAGTTCCTTTTGTAATCTTTTGCGTTGTAATAGGCAACGATGTAAGAAGTTTAAATGCTAAACACTTCATTTGGGGTTTCTACAAAACTATCTTAAAAGGGAAATGAGACTTTCTAAGAAGTAGATATAATTATAATATTCAGCGTTTTCTACATCAGGTGTGTGTGTGATATAATATTCTGTCAAGTCATAGTGGAATAAAATTTATAAACAATTTTGTTTAGTGTTTTAAAGCTTGAAGCAACCAGTGCGTAATCAACCCTAGAATTCCCTTTACCTATTTCAATTTCTTGCAGATTATCTTTAACATTCCATTTGTAAAATAATAATCACGACGCTCCACACACCCCCTCAAGACAATTTAAACGACGGTCCCTACAATCCGGATATCGTTTCGAATGAGGGCGTCAATACCGAAACTGATAACGAAACATATGAGGACACTCAAAACAAATTTGCTAAAAACGCTCACGAGGACGTTTCTCACGACCATCGTCAGGAAGGTGTCAACGGCAGTACCAATAACGAGGACACTTTAGACAGCTTTCTTAATCTTATCGAGCACGTTTCCATCGACGCTGTTGATAACGTTATTGAAAACTCTTTGGAAAATACTTTTACCGAAGTTCTTCAAGACGCCATCAACCCTGCTCTTAGCTCTCCCAGCAAGCTTACCAACGACAATTCCAGTTACGTTTCAATAAATGTTCCACAGGAGTCTCCAATTAACGTTAGCTTCGTTCATGAGAACAATCAACACGAAGTTTGTGATAAATCTCAATCCGATGTGTCTGATTATATAAACAAAAGTAGTTGTAACCAAAATTGTCTCAAGGATACCGTCAGTACATTGAACGAAAATAAATTAGACCAAGAGGGCAACGATCAGACTGCACAGAAACCTAACAGTCAACATATTTTGCTTCTCACCCCTAAAGACCCTAACAATAAATTAGACCAGGAGGGCAACGATCAGACTGCACAGAAACTTAAGAGTGAACATATTTTGCTTCTCACTTCTAAAGACCCTAAAGACAAAAATCCGTCTCAGAATCAAGTTATGAATCCGAAACGCAGTAGGGCGAAGAGTTTGTCTCTTGATTGGGACAATATTGTCAAAATTCAAAGTGAAGGTAGAAAGATTTTGAAGGCTGGGCAATACGTGGTGTCAGGAGCAACGGAATTTGAACGAGCCACTGACACTTTCTGCACAGGGAGCTCTTACACAGGAAAATGGAATGCTCTTGGCATGTCAGGATTTGGAACATATGTTTTCCCACATGGTAAATAAGTTTTATGCAGGTATTAAAAGTAGAAGATTCTTGCACGAAAAAATTTTTGGTGACTCTAATGAAGACAAAATGAGTCATTTTTAAATTGAGGATGCTTCTCAGATTTTGAACGCTTTCCCATTAAAGTTCAAACAATAAGTAATTACAAAAGTATAAAGTTCCAGAAATGACAATAAATTATTTCTATGGTAATTGTTCTCATTTCTTAACTTATTGAATAAATTGCTATTTTGCTCAACATCTGAAAATACACCTTTAAAAGACTAATGAACTGTTGAATAGGCGCAGAGTATGAAGGTTATATGGAAGATGGAATGTTCCATGGCGATGGCACCATCACTTACCCTATGGGACAAAAAATTGATGGCGTTTGGGTGAAAGGCAAAATGGTTTCGTTCAAGTTTCGATTTGCTGATGGTCTCGAATATGAAGACCCCTGGGAGTATTGCAAGATGCCCGAAAGACGGTAGGGCTACAATACTGCCACAAGTTAAAATACTAATTCACTCTCCTTACAGGTTCTATACTTCCCTTCACGAAGGACTGCAACCTGCCGGTAGAGAGAACTTAACTAGCACTTTACCAACAAGGGTAATTGACGAAGGTTGTTACGACACGGGTGATGGTTATTATAACCCTCTAACCAAATGCGTAACGAGCCCCACAGATTCCCAGAAAGTAGTCAGAGATATTGACCAAAAGAATTCAGAAAGTATTTCCAAAAATTATTGGTCAAATTTTATTGGGTAATATCTTTTTAATACTTAAAAATACCTTTGAAATATTTCGTTTAGTATTCCAACAAAGACGGAGGAGAAATGGATAACGGAAAACTGCAGAAAAGCTTGGGATGAACCGACGGGTTATCGTCCTGATTTATATGAAGAATGGGTTAGTGGTAGAAGAGAAGAATTGAGCGACTTGGATAGTCTTCTGCAAAGTAAAATGTTGGCAAGCAATTCTGAAAGTGATTACGGAGAAGAGTATTTCATGGAACCTAAAGAATCGGACAAGGGTAATTCTTCAACACAACTTGGCTTTGGTGAGGTTGAACCACAAGGAAATGACCTGTTTGAGGTGAAGAGCCGAAATAAAAATATCTAACTCCACCAAGCAGTTTTCTGAGTTTTTACGCCCTGTTTGGCATAGATGTAATATTCTTACCTGATCATTCTCTTCTCTTTTGTTGTAATGATTTTTATGGTTGGTTATGCTGATTCCAAACTGGCCTAAATTGACAATAAACATATTATATTATGATTATAAATCAAGAATTATAAAGTTTATTGTTCAATGGCATGATTTTGGAGGTAACGACAGATCCTTGGTAAGGATTTAAATGAATTATTAGGAAAACTATGTGTTGGTAATTTTAGCGGACTTATTTGAACGCATTTGCAATGACGCATAAGTTTTATTCTATTCTCAAAAAGCTTTTTATTGTTTTTTTTTCTAGATTTTACACAATTTCTGAAACTGCATAATTGTGTTATGTTGGTTGCCTATAGTAGATCATCGTAAATCCTTCTCTTTTTCTAACAAAATAAAATATAGGCAGTGTTTTATAATTTTTAAGCTCATATCATAGATCAATAGAAATTGTTGCAACAAAACATTTTAATTGTTAAATAACGCTATAATCTAAAAATCATTGCTTTCTTAATTTTGACCAGTAGGTATTTTGACTATTAGCGATTTTTATTTTTTTCCGAAATATAGTTGAATTAAATATTATTCTAATTAAATAAAAACAAATTTTGATCAATATTTAAGACATTTAAATTGCAGACTAAAGGTTAAAAATAACAAACAGTTTATTAGTATGAATTTTGACCAGTATGTTTATTAGGTATTTTGATTATTAGTGTTTTCTATTTTTTCTTGAGATATAGTTAAATTAAATATAATTCTAATTAAATAAAAAATAATATTGCTCAATATTTAAAACACTTAAATTGCAGACTAGAGGTTAAAAATAACAAATAGTTTATTAGTATGAATTTTGACCAGTATGTTTTTAGCTCGAAAAGTTGTTTGTTGACAAACACATCCGACCAAGTCTAACAAAGTAAGTTTTAGCAATTAGTTCTTAGGATTTGCTTTAATTATCTAATAATTGCAGAAGTTAATGTGAAAATGCGCTAAAAACCGGCCCAGCAACAGGAATACAAGTGTCAAATTTTTAGGTTATGATTTTAAATTCAGAAGAATATTCTCCAGGAGCCCCCGAGAACCCCCTCAAGTTATGAGCGAAACAGACGACACCGATGAACTCCTTTTAATTCCACCAGATTTTTTTTACTCCAACTCAAATTTACAGTTGAACTCAGACTTTGTACCTTGCTATGATATTGTCGATAATCTCATAACACAAGTTCGTGGCTTAGAACAACGGATTAACACAATTGAAATCATTTCCGAACCTAACATCATCGAAATGAGTGAAATGCAAAAATTTCGCAAATTTGCTAGTTCCGAAGAAATCCCGTTTAATTCAAACAGTTGCCAAAGTACTCCGCAGAAACCGCGGACCAAATTCACGATGAATTCCTTACCGTCAACCCCCAGTGTTGCCTCGAAAATGTCACCGAGGAAAAAACCAACGGACTTAATGATTGGCGAAATCGATAATTTCATATCTAATGTCAAGTTAATTAAACGGATCAACGCAGCGCGGAGCTTAGAAAGCGATTTTGTCGGGGATTATTCAGAGAAGGAAACTCTAAAATTGGACCGGGTCGACGAAATTTTGAAAAATATGGAGCTGAATCACATGAACATAGAAGATAGGATAAGGGAAACAGAGCGGGAGGTCTACAGGGAGGTGGAGAAGCCGTTCACGAAAGAGAAGCTCTGGCAAGCAGGAGATAACATTGGATCAGTTCCCAATTATGGAACGGGCATGAGGGAGTGTATGTACCCAAACGAAAATTTTGACTCCAACAGCTCCGAGTCTACACAAGCGACAGTTTTTGAAAGAAGCAACGCCGCTACTACAAACAATTTGAATTGTGGCAAAGGTTCAACTGATTCCGATTTAAATCTGGAACTAGTGAGTTTATCTCGTTTGTGGAATACCAAGCCTGATACTGACGATCTTCCTTCTAAATTTAAACAAAAATTGCACGAAGAAAAGTTGCGGCGGCAGGTAAACTATTGTTTATTTTCGTAAAAATATCACTTACACGGTTTCTCAATTCTAAGCATTGTGAAGACACCATCAAAGTACTTCAGAATCGTAACTTGGAGTTACAAGAACGTCTGGCTGTTGCGGTTCAAGTGGATGAAGCAAAGGATAAGGCTTTATTGAGATTTCATGATTGCTGGGAGAAGGCTGGGTTGAAATTGGATGAGGCAAAAATGACAAAAGAAAAATTGGAAGACGAGTATTTGCAGTTAAAGAAGAAAAGCGCGAAAGATTTAGAGGAAATTGCTCAGGTAAAATGGACGGAAGCATAGTTTTCCTCCAACAATTTTTCCTATAATTTACAGAAAAAGTGTAAATTTATATACATACAGGGTGTTCGCAAAAGCTACAACATCCAATTTTGGTCTTTCTTATGAACGCCATATTGAATTTTTGCAATTTTTGATTGTTTTCTTTTCTTTGAATACAATATGCATCTCACATAACACATAATAAATATTTTTCTTTTACATCTACGCCTAATTTTAATTTTTTTTTAATTTTGAGAAAGAACGACATTTATTTGTTTTAACAAAATTCTTGACACCCTCTATTATGTCACCCCAAAACAAGATATTTGCAATGTAAAAGAAAAGTAAGTGTGTGATACATCATTGTATTCAAAAAAGAAAACAACCAAAAAATGTAAAAATTCAATATGGTGCTCATAAGAAAGACCAAAGTTGGATGTTGTAGCTTTTGCGTCTAGAGTGCTATGAAAATTACAATGACAGATTTGGATTCTTTGTAAAAAAGTGCTTTTACAATGACTTAGTTAAAAACGTCTGGTTTTTGCTTAAAAAAATAAAAAGGAGAATCGAAATTTCCAAAAACTAAAAATGTCAGGTCAAATTTGGATTCAGATTAATATTATTACTATTAGTATAAAAATGCGCAACTTTGCCTTAATTTAACCGACTTAGTATCTGTGAGAATAAGCGAGATCTCCATGCTGGCACTCGAAAAACGAGCACCCTGTATGTATATAGTTTTTTCTGCAAGTTTACAGTTTTCTCTGTAAATTTCAAGTTTTTTTTGTAAATTTACAGTTTTTCTGTAAATAAATTTACAGTTTTTCTGTAAATTATGGAAAAAATTGTTTGAAGAAAACTATTGCAGCTAGGCGCTTCCGTACCTATGTTATAAAGGAGAAACAAATGATTTAAATATTTTCTACATTATCCATAATTTAATTTCGTCAAAGCCCAATTGGTAATATGGTACGTTTATTTAGAAGACTTACTAATAATTTACTTAGATAACTTTTAGTAAGTAATAATTTTTAAATAATATTTTACCTCAAATGTACCCTTTTCGGGTCGCATTCTGATGGTGTTGTCGACTGTGTATTGTGTGAGATACACCCTTTCACATTCAGATAGCCCAAAACGGGCGGACCTTATAGCAAAGTCCTATCTGAAACGCGAATTTTATTAATTTTTTTGAAAAATAAGCGGCTTGATGTAATAGAAATCCAGGCTTGTCAGATTAAATATTAGTTGCCATTTGAGAAAAAGAAGTTGTCGCGGGCAAAAATGGCCGGCGCCTTTTTATAAAAAATATACACTAATATGGGTTCAAATTAATTTGTTATTTGATAATCAATTAACATTTTTTTTCTGTCAGGGCCGGTCTTTCCAACTTCTAATAAAATTTATTTGGCAAATAGCTATACGTTTATTTGGCAAATAAATTTTATTAGAAACTCTTTCCAACTCCTAATAAAATTTATTTGGCAAATAAATTTTATTAGAAACCTTATTGGGAGTGTGAAAGACCGGCCCTAAATCCAATAGTTTAGCTAGGAAAGCTTGGTTTCATACTTTTGACTAATCCTGAATACCGTCTCGCAGCAGCCCATGCGTTACCATGATGGTTCAAAATTAAAATTACATTTTGTTACAAAAAATTTCCAATATGATTTTATTCGATAACGGGTTATCACATTGATGTTTCATAAGGTAACTTTTTTTGTGTAGAAAAGTCTAAAATTTTATATCAAAAACAAAAAAATTATTCCCAAAAAAGTTATTGGACTTCTTTACGAATCAACTTCTAATTTGAACCTTCTGATTGAAACCTTGATATTTCGTCTTATTGGACATAAAAATATTAGAGATTATTAAAAATTTTAATTGCAATACATATTTAAAACCGTATGTAGGTATACATAATATCATAATATACTAGAGATATTAAATAAAATAATAAAATAATAATAATAAAAATTATCTTTGGGGCCTGTAACTTTCTTATGAGACACGTAATTTGATAAGGTTTTTTCTTCATGGATTTACTTGTTTAAACTGCTCTCAAATTTTGAATATTAATTTTGGATACACTTTGTATTGCATTCATTAAAGTTTATTTCTGCCAAATTTCAAATTTTTAACTCCATTGGAAATACGCAATTAGGCACCGGCGGTTCTCGTTGAAATACCCTGTATACAGTTAACCCTCGATAAGCCGAATTTGAAGGGACCAGAAAATTGGTTCTTTGCATTAACGAAGTTCGTAATAACTAGTTTGTGATGTACATAATTAGTATATCATAGGTCATAACAGTTACGTATATTTATATCTACTATGCATGTAAAAAAATTCTTCATAATACCCATCTAAAGGAATATATTTATTCAATTTAAACTAGAACTAGATTTATGACTTATGACGCATTAGTCTCAACATTCGTCTTAGCTCAGCGAGCGTCACCAACCTTGAGATAAAGACAATTATCCACACATGAAATAGCCTATCTTGCTGATTTAGTTATTCTTAAATTGGTAAATAAGCTTCATTGGTAGAAAAATTTTGTTCGAAGTTCGTTTTAAAATAAATTTGTGATATCCGAACAAAACTTCGTAAGGGTCCTAAGCAATGTTCCAGGGAAACTATTTTTGTTCGTATTATCCGACTGTTTGTATTAAGCGAGTTCGTCTTTTCAAAGCTTTACTGTAGTTATAATAACGATCATAATAACAAGCAGGCCAATTTTTTGAGGAAAAAACTGACCTGATACGGTGAGTGTATACAGGGTGATTCACGTAGCCCGTTCATTAGAAGTTTTTCAACTTCCAGTTGGATTAAAAATTTGAAACTTGGAAGGCAGTCATTATCAGTCATGCTCATTCTATCTAAAATATTTTGAGCTCTCTAGCTATACAGGGTGTGCGAAAAGTCGGTATCACCTTTCTTATTTTAAATGGACACGTACCATTTTTTCTACATGGTCTAATTGGTCTTCCAACTCTGAGTTTTTATAACATTTGTTATGTAAACTTATTTGACAATTTTTGACATTATGTTAATTTATGTGAAAAAAAGGGTCGATGTGGTAGCTTACGAAAAAATTCGTATCTGGCAGACGGTTCAGAATTTATGAAAGCTGATTTATAAAGTGCTTAGTTCAAAGTCCAGACCAACTTCTGATATCTTAATGGTAGTTCCATTTTGTACCGTATGGGCGCAGACAATTTTCAAATATCGCACCCAAAAATGGTCAAAAAGTCATTTTTTTCAAATGGCACCTACAGATTTTTTTTACATCATTCGATAGAAAATTGTATTTTGGGATGAGTCACTTAAGCATTCCCTATACCTAACTTCATCCCCTATCAAATTAAAAATTAAAATCCAGAAATTCCATCAATCCTGGCAAGAGATTTTTTTAGTTTTTCAAGTATGCCATGAAAACAAAAGACAATTGCAACATTTTAATTATGAAATGAATATGTTACTAATTTTATAAAAAAGACAACAACAAAAACTAATAAGAACCATCTTAACAAAATTTTAATGTAGGTGTTCAATGTGAGCACCATTTTGATTACTACATACATTCTATTAATCCATTTTCAACAGATTGTGTACCTCTTTTAATTTCGTTGGGACCAAGACTGTCGAATGCTCTTATTATCTCCAGATCTTACCTCATTAGACTTTTATGTTTGGGGTCGAATAAAAGATTTAGTTTATACTTCACCACTTTGCAACATAAAGGAATTAAGCGGGAGAATAATAAGAGCATTTGACAGTCTTGACACCAACGAAATAAGAAGAGCTACACAATGATATAAAATGATAGAATGTAGTAATCAAAATGATGCTCACATTGAACATTTACATTAGAATTTTGTTAAGATGGTTTTTGATAGTTTTTGTTGTTGTTTTATAAAATTAGTAAGATATTCATTTCATAATTAAATTGTTGCAATTGTCTTTTGTTTCTATGGCATACTTGAAGAACCAAAAAATCTTGTGCAAAATTGATGAAATTTTTGGATTTTAATTTTTAATTTGATAGGGGATCAAGTTAGGTATAGGGAATGCTTAAGTAACTCATCCCAAAATACAATTTTTTATCGAGTGGTGTAAAAAAAAATCTGTAGCTGCCATTTGAAAAAAATAAGGTTTTAATTTTTTTAACAACTGGTTTCTTACAGAAAATATCTCACTATGAAGTGGAACTTTCCAGAGTTTTGAGCATAGCACATGCTAGCGAGACGAAACTATCGATGTCGGAAAAAAACAATGCTGATTTAAGGAAGGAAGTCAACACTGTACAAAATGATTATCTAGAGTGCCAGAAAAGATATTCGACTGAAAACGAAAAAAATCGACAGTTGCTGGAAATTATGGCCCAAAAAGAAATAGAACTAAACGAAGTAAGCATTGTGGTTTAAGTTTACTAAAATTGTAGGAAATTGAGTCTGAGTACAAAAATATGACCATCTACAAATGTCTGTAAGAAATGGAACATCTATTATTTATGTTAAATATTTAAAGCAATTTAGACAGGAGAAATCTAGTTAAATTTGTTTTTTCCGGAAATAATTTCAAGTTTGAAACAAGAAATTGTATACTGTAGGAATAAAAATTCCAAGAGTTTTTGTTTTTCTTCCGTAGTAGCCGTCGTTTCGTGTCTTAAATGAGACAAAAACCACTTTCAAGCGTGGCTCCAGATCTAATTTTTGTCTCTCTTGTTTACATTGCGTGACAAAAAGACTTCTTGCTTGTTAAACTGTATAACACAGAGCTTATGGTTTTTGAAGAACTACAACTTTACCAATAATTGTGAAAAAAATAAATTTAATAAAATATTTAAATAGAATTTTGATCGACAGAATCGTATTTTGCGATATCCATATTCTTGAAGGTGCATTTCCTACAGTTGTAATAGTTTACTGAAAATTTTTGTTGTAAATTTCTTGTTCTTTATTAATAGTATAACTATAGTAATACCGGGTGGACCATCACTTGTGGTCGAATTTTTCCCGCCCAAACGATAAAAGATTTGAATTTGAGCTTCCGAGGATATGATCGAACCATTAAGACCTTCTTTTCAAAAAATTTTGAAGTTTTTTGGCCCACTCCGTGTTCGTCTACACGGTGATTCATTCAAAATTGTAAAAAAGTTGACAATAAAGCTGCAACTTTTTTATACCGTTGTACGCAGAAAATTTTTCAGATTACGGCGGTCTCTTCAGAATTTCGAAATTTTGTTTTTTGGGGCCGTAGTATTTTGTTGAAAATTATCTGAGGAAAGGGAGGTATTCCATGAATCAACTGGGCTGTTGCATTTTTACGAAATACTACGGCCCCAGAAATCAAAATTTCGAAATTCTGAAGAGACCGCCGTAATCTGAAAAATTTTCTGCGTACAACGGTATAAAAAAAGTTGCAACTTTATTGTCACCCGGTATAAAAGCAGAAAATGCTTTATTACAAAACGAGTATATAAGTGGGATGAATTGAGAGATTCAAAAAATTCTAACCTGGCAGCGTAGCTGCCGCGCGTCTTGATGGATCGGGGGCGAAGGCATACATATCAACTTGTCTTCCACAGTTTTCTGGTGAGATTATTTTCTATTATTATTTTTTAATAAAATAATCGTTTTCAAAGACTACTCTCAATCGCGCAACACCGTTACTAGTTTATATTTATAAAAAAAACACTGCATTCTAATTCTAGTCTAGAATTTACTATAGAAAAATTAGATTTGGATCCACGTTGTGAAATGTTTTTTGGAGATAAAGAGATTGTCTACAAAACTATATTTATTCCTGTAAAATTCACTCATATACCAGATGTTCATTTTGAGAGGAAACGGGCATTTTCTGCTAAACTATACACTTTATGAAAAAAGTTTTTAATGGAAGCTATTGTACAAAATACAGTCTTCTCAAATATGCTTTTCAACATTTTTATTCACTTGTCATTTAATCATAAATGATATCAACTTTATTATTTCAAATGGCAACACATTATATTTTTAGCAATTTCTGGTAGATAATTTAATTTTGAATCCAACAATGTATTACAAAGGGGTTGTTGTGTAAGAAAAATTTTGAGAAAAATGACTGAATGTGAAATCACATTTCGTGGCATAGCCTTACTTGATAATGTGAAAAGTTCTCACGCCGAGACACAGGTAAGACATAAGATAGAGCGATTATGGAATTATTGTTGAATGCAAATGATATGGCTTTAAAATAAATGTTTAAACTGCATTCCATTTTGTTCCATGCACACAGCACATCTCTTCCGAACAGCGTTAACGGAGTCTTATTATTCAAAATCGAGCAGAAACGTCATTTTTTTATCACTGTCAATGTCAATGTCATTTGCATTCAATAATAATTCCATAATCCCTCTATCTTATTTTTTACCTGTGTGTCGTCGTGAGAACTTTTCACATTATCAAGTAAGGCTTTGCCGCAAATTGTATTTCACATTCAGTCATTTTTCTCAAAATGTTTCTTATACAACAACCCCTTTAATGTAATACATCGTTGGATTCATAATTAAATTGATGATTAAGTTGATATCATTTTTGATTAAATAGCAAGTGAAAAAAAAATGTTGAAAAGCATATTTGAGAAGAGTATTTTGTGCACTAGCTTTCATTAATTTCTTTTTACATGAAGTGTACAGTTAGCAGAAAATGCCCGTTTCCTCTCAAAATGAACATCCGGTATGTATCAAATACCAAAACTTTTGGTCCTTTGCCAATCATTTGATGTCCATTTCAAGAATATTTTATTTTTAATAATAATTAATTTTTTTGAAGAGCAAAACTGTATTATCTCAGGCACGAAAAGAAGTGGCTGAAAGTAAACAGGCTGTAGAAATGTGCCATCTTGAACTATCTTCCCTACAAGCTGAACACAGGACACTACAAGATAACCTAATGAAACAAAAACAAGTAACCACAAGATTAATGGAAGAGAATAAATCCTTGCTGGATGAAGTTGGAGCACACAAAAGTAACGAGGTCAGATTTGTTATTACGTTATCAATTATTTTCGTAAATAAACCAAGTTTATAGAAGGGGCTGGAAGGGGAATTAAGCAAAACCAGAGAACAGTTGGAAAACAACAAACTTCAACTTAAGAATTTCTATCAAGGACAAGTCGAATTAGTAGTGCAAAACAAACTGAAGGAATTCCAGCAACAACTAGACTCCGCTGAGAAATCCTTAAAAGAAGAGTTGGCTAAGAAAGAGTTATCAATAGCTAAAATGGCTGCCAGTCATATTCAACAAATTTCAGAAAAGTATGATTTCAAATTTCAGATTTCACATTTTTTTAATATCATGTTTAATTAGGCATTCCTTGGAAATCAAGTTGCTTGAGGAAAAACACCAAGAAGAGTGTCGTCTTTTTCAGCTTCAACTTTCACAACTTCACCAAGAAGCGGAAGAGGCCAATTCTAGATTAAAAAGGCAACAAGATAAACACATGACCATTGAAAGACAACTTCAGAAATTTATGGAAAGCTTAAGAAAAGATCACGTGACTACTGTAGAAGACATCAACTCATTTCGTTCAAGATCATACTCAAATTTAGAAGAGATATTGTCCTGGAAGCTGCCAGAAGATGAAAGAAAAAAAGGGGACGAGTCAGATAGAAATTCACAATTGACATACAAAGTATTGGACACTCCAGTGACTAGCAGAAATGAGAAGGGTGCCAAAAGAAGAGAAAATTCTTTGAAGGAGACTATGCAAATGGTAGGTTTTGAATTGGATTTATCGATGTTTAAATTAATTTTTATATTTTGCTTTCTAGTTGTTGGACAAGAAGCCGACACATGAGGAGAAAAATAGTGATGAGGTAAGAAGAACATTTCAGTGTAAATTTTTTAACATGCTTATGTTGTTCAGGTTGTCAAGGATGGCTTTTTTTCTTTTTATCAACGACTAAAGGAAGGGAAAACGAAACCTGCTTGGAAATGACAATAATGCAATTTTTTTTTATACTTTTACAATCGGTAACTATTTAAGCATTTTGTAAATTTTTTATTTATTTTTATACTTTAAAATTAATCTATTAAATATTATTTTGATATTTGTATGGATGTATGTGGTTTGTATTGTATGTGTTTTGGCAATTTTTTGTTTAATTATAAATGATAACTTTCACATAATTGGTGTCTTGTTTCCTTTTGTCAATTTTGCTAATAGGTAATGTGCACTCACAGGGAGGGCAAAGTGGGTAACGTGCCCCCGGTCACTCCTTGTTTTCTTTTTAAATGTTAAGAAGTATTTACACAAATTATTATTGTTGCTAATTTAAAATTTAAAAAAATCAAATCCATAATTTAGATGGAACAAGTGAAGGAAAAGTCTCCCAAGGTCATTGCAAACTTTGCAAAAAGTTTATGCCTTTGGGAATTAGAGGCAGGGTTTGAAGAAAAGATTTCATTGGTCACAGTTTGAAAAGGCTAGAAAGCTAAACGACCCCTCTATAATCTAATCTAATCTTAATCTAATCTAAGTTCTATTAGACAACAAATAAGAAATACATAATCAAATGAAAAAATGTCATAAGGTGAACAAGATCAAGAACAGCTTATTTTGTCATTTAATAGTTGGAATAATAAATGGTGTGATGGTTTCATCCGGAATCTTAGACAGAATCCAATGGATGCTTCAGATTCATACAGGGTGGGGCAATAGTGCGTCCGATTTTGATAGCTCAAGTTTTATTATAGCTAGAAATTTAATTTACAAACACAAATAAACTAGAGAATGAAATCTATAAAAGGAAATTATTTTTAAAGATACAGAGTGAGCCAAGACGATTATATAGAGGCAAGTGACATTTCTTTAAATGGAATGTTGTGAGTAAAAAGAAATTTGGAGTCTTTTCCTAGACTCCTAGACAAGTTTTAAGAAAAAATTAAGTAATTACTAGTTAGGAAACATCTGTAAGATGTCTTTGAATCGCTATTAATTTTGAAAAATTATACAGGGTGGCTAAACTTAATTTTTCAAGTTAGTTAATTTTGTTATTAATTAATTAAATCAAATCTAGCTATCATAGAACTCGAGCTTTTAAAGTTTGCTCCACCCTGTCAAGGTTTCCACCCTGCATAGAGCCGTAACAATAGAGTGACAACCAGGAGAAATTCTTCTAATGGATATTGCTACATTAGCTACAAACATTATGCTGAAAGAAATTCAGTTTTGCTTTTTCAGATTAAATCACAAATGTAGAGATTGTTTTAAATTGTAAGGGCAAGTACAAAATTTAGATTTAATACAATTTAAAAGAAAAGAAAACGCTATACGTAATTTTGTACCTACTAATACAAATTATCAGCTGAAATTATATTTGAGTAAATAATTTACGTCTTTCAATTTTTGTCATAATTATAAGGTAAAACTAAGCTCAAACTAGTCAGAATTGCGTTTAAGGCAGCGCTTCTCAACCTTTTTGCATACGGGCCCCCCTTTACCGTATCAATTTTTTTTGCGCCCCCCTTCCAGTTGTTTGATCAAAACTCTGCTTAAACAGCCGTAATTAGCAATATAATTTTACATCTCTTAATAAAAAAATTTAATTTTTTTCTATACATTTTCATCAAGAAGCTGATCGAGATGCAAATCAAAAATCTCTAACGAGCCAAACTAATAACAATTGTACCAAGTTTCATTTTTGTATCACAAATTGTAATTTTTTTCTTGGCTGTACCGCTAGACAAATTCTTCTTTCGACATCAAGTTTGCTGGATTGAAAGTGTGAGCGTTGGGCGTTGATATAAGGCTAAACGATATACATCAACCGAATACGTAAAGCTCTTTACTGTGAAATGATTATAGGCAATTTGTGTGTGCAGTTGCATAGGTCGTTACTTACTAGTGCCGTTTATAGACTGGCTTCGTGCCTTTGTGCCGACATTGCTGACATTACATACTCATTCCCCAGTTTACAGTATCGTAGTCTAGTCGTAACAGAAGAAAACTAATGTTTTAAAAACTACACTCAACATTAATTACCTAAATTATATTTTTGTTTCTCATGAAATTTCGGGGAGATCTAAAGGAAAATTGCAACTTCTACCTGAAATGGAGCATCACGACATATATCTACCCCAACTTGTTCTGCAAACTATTTTTAAACAACAATTGTTACAAAATTTGATTAAGTCATCAGACTTCCATTTCCTCCCTAATCTAGAAGAAGTTGTGGATAGGAAGAGATTAGATCAAATACATGGAGCAAAGCCATTTTAGAAAGGATAAAGAAAAGCTCGAGCAATATTGAATTAAGTGCATTACTCTACGTAGAAATATGAAACTAAAATTTTAGACATCCTGGTAACAAAATAGTTTTAGTATACAGGGTGATTGACTAATCTTAATATTATTTGATAGTAAATTTACCTGAACCACAGTTGCCCAGCGCCAATTAAGTAATTGCATCGGGTGGTGGGGTCTAAGTCTCGTCAAATGAGAGGTTACACTGGTCAATGCATTGTGAAAACCGCAATTTGTCAAGTAATTTGACCTCTTACCGCTTTATTTAAATACACCTACAAAGTTGTATTTTTTCTGCATTTTAGGTAGGTAGGTATTGCATATTAAGACTGTTAAAAGGTCAGTCGACCCGGATGCGTTTGTGAAATTCAAAACCACCATTTTAAATCAAAATTAAAAAAAAATCCGAAATCAGAACACTATGAGAGTACGAATCTTCAATAGGTATACATATTATTCTCATGCAGGTTGGGATAATGGCAAAAACTTTGTCGTTGCAATCAAGGCCTACAAGTCGCAATTGTATAAACTCGGTAGTTCCAATAAAAATAAAGCGACTTGATGTTGTGTACCTACGTTACATCAACGACCATCTTGGAAGCCGTTTATTGGAGAACGTGTTTTCCAATACATATTTGTGTCTATCATACGGAATTACTACAATGCCATGTCCGATTTATAATCCTAATGGCAAGCCTGTACAGTATGTAAGCACAACATGCAGACAATGACATGGAACGTTATATGAATAATTAATTAGCCGCCAATGTTGGATTTGATCAAAACTCGTGTTCGTACATACTTGCAGTTTTGGTTAAGTAGGTATTAGCAATGTCCTAGATATGTATCCTGCAGTGGTTACAAATTATAAAATTAGAACCATTATTGGAATCTCAATAATAACTATATACAGGGTGATTTACGTAGCTCGTCTATTAGAAATTTTTCAACTTTCAGTTGGATTAGAAATTTGAAACTTGGAAGGCAGTCATAATCAGTCATGCTCATTCTATCTAAAATATTTTGAGCTCTCTAGCTATACAGGATGTACGAAAAGTCGGTATCAATTTTCTTATTTTAAATAGAAACGTACCATTTTTTCTACATGGTCTAATTGGTCTTCCAATTTTGAGTTTTTATAACACTTGTATTGTGAACTTATTTGACAATTTTTGACATTATGTTAATTTATGGGAAAAAAATGATCGATGTGGTAGCTTACGGAGAAATTCGTATCTGGCAGACGGTTCAGAATTTATGAAAGCTAATTTGTAAAGTGCTTAGTTCAAAGTCTAGACTAACTTCTGATATCTTAACGGTGGTTCCATCTTGTACCATATTATGGGTGCAGACAATTTTCAAATATTGCAACCAAAAATGGTAAAGAAGTCATTTTTTTCAAATGGCACCTACAGATTTTTTTTACACCACTCGATAGAAAATTGTATTTTGGGATGAGTTACTTAAGCATTCCCTATACCTAACTTCATCCCCTATCAAATTAAAAATTAAAATCCAGAAATTTCATCAATTTTGCACAAGATATTTTGGTTTTTTAAGTATGCCATGGAAACAAAAGACAATTGCAACAATTTAATTATGAAATGAATATCTTACTAATTTTATAAAACAACAACAACAAAAACTACCAAGAACCATCTTAACAAAATTCTAATGTAAATGTTCAATGTGAGCATCATTTTGATTACTACATTCTATCATTTTATATCATTGTGTAGCTCTTCTTATTTCGTTGGTGTCAAGACTGTCAAATGCTCTTATTATTCTCCCGCTTAATTCCTTCATGTTGCAAAGTGGTGAAGTATAAACTAAATCTTTTATATTCGACCCTAAACATAAAAGTCTAATGAGGTAAGGTCTGGAGATAATAAGAGCATTCGACAGTTTTGATCTCAACAAAATTAGAAGAGATACACAATCTGTTGAAAATGGTTTAATAGAATGTATGTAGTAATCAAAATGGTGCTCACATTGAACACCTACATTAGAATTTTGTTAAGATGGTTCTTGGTAGTTTTTGTTGTTGTTTTTTTATAAAATTAGTAACATATTTATTTCATAATTAAAATGTTGCAATTGTCTTTGGTTTCCATGGCATACTTGAAAAACTAAAAAAATCTCTCGGCAAGATTGATGGAATTTCTGGATTTTAATTTTTAATTTGATAGGGGATGAAGTTAGGTATAGGAAATGCTTAAGTGACTTATCCCAAAATATAATTTTCTATCGAATGGTGTAAAAAAAATCTGTAGATGCCATTTAAAAAAAATGACTTTTTGACCATTTTTGGGTGCGATATTTGAAAATTGTCTGCACCCATACGGTACAAAATGGAAATACCATTAAGATATCAGAAGTTAGTCTGGACTTTGAACTAAGCACTTTATAAATCAGCTTTCATAAATTCTGAACCGTCTGCCAGATACGAACCCTTTTTTTCACATAAATTAACATAATGTCAAAAATTGTCAAATAAGTTTACATAACAAATGTTATAAAAACTCAGAGTTGGAAGACCAATTAGACCATGTAGAAAAAATAGTACGTGTCCATTTAAAATAAGAAAGTTGATACCGACTTTTCGCACACCCTATATAGCTAGAGAGCTCAAAATATTTTAGATAGAATGAGCATGACTGATAATGACTGCCTTCCAAGTTTCAAATTTCTAATCCAACTGGAAGTTGAAAAACTTTTAATGGACGGGCTACGTGAATCACCCTGTATAGGTAATAATTATGTTATAACTGGTGGTAAAATAGTTATAATAAACATAATCCCATAACTATATACAGGGTATTTTAACGAGAACCGCCGGTGTCTAATTGCGTATTTCCAATGGAGTTAAAAATTTGAAATTTGGCAGAAATAAACTTTAATGAATGCGCTACAATGTGGCGTCATTGTTTGGTCCATAATTAATTCCATGCGCCACCGGAACGCCATAAAGTGCTTTTTCAGAAATTTTCAATATATTTTTTTATTATTATTATGTTCGTAATACCGCCAGGTATACGTTCTTGTTGTTAAAAATTTGAAATTTGTAGTTAAAGTATCGCTAATTGTGTTTTTAAAAAGTTCATGGGATTTTGACGAATCTATGACACGACTGCTTTATTGAAGCAGTCAAATTTCATGACAATGACGCTTAAACGGTTCGTTTATTTATGACTTAATGGCGGTACCTACTCAAAGATCTTTGCAGTACAGAGACCATCATAAAATCTAATGTGGTTAACCGCAAATGGTCTAGGTAAACGGCCACAAAGCTGTCAATCAAAAATCCCTTCAGCGCTGAAATTTAAAAATCCATGTAATTCAATAACGGTTTGATATAACAATATTTCAATTACTCGTTATTAATGTTGGAGGTCGTAATTATGAGCTTAAAAAAAATCAAAGAAATGAAGTGAATATTTCGATATGAATACGCGACCGAAAGTGAAAACTCACACCATTTAAAAAAAAGAAAAAGCGATAATGTCATCTTGTAATGCATTAATTATAGTTTATTTCTGTCAAATTTCAAATTTTTAATTCCATTGGAAATACGCAATTAGGCACTGGCGGTTCTCGTCGAAATACCCTGTAGGTCCTATGTATGAATAACATTGCAGCGTAAAAAATTTACACCTCTAATGTCGGTTTGCTCCGGAAATTAGAAGCATTCCTAGATCTGACTTGTTGCTGAAGGCATATATAGTTCATGGGCGGTGGCGTGACAGTAAACTATCCACTTGCACCACAAGTTGTTTCAATCTCTTTAATCTTGGATTATTTTCTTTTCAAAACATGAACTAATCAGATCACCTAAATTGAGCTTTATCTATGTATATAAGATTCGTAAGTGATTGTAAGTAATTATTGTATAAAGAAATGTATGCTCAGATCCGTATTGATTTGATTTCAAATGGACAGCGAAATTTTAAAGTATTCGAAAAACAGAAATTTAGTTATCACAGTTTTATTATCTGTGAAACTTATCTTGCAAATTAATTCATGTAAAAAATGCAGTCATAAAATATTACTGTACTGTCGTTCTTTTAGCCTTAAATTAGCCTTAAAGATTTTCAATTGTTAAAACAATATCTTTGACTGAATCCAAAAAAATGTTGTTAGGTACATAAGTAAATTTTTGACGGCTTTTAAATGCATCAGGCAAACGTT
Organism: Schizotus pectinicornis; assembly: GCA_951805265.1. NCBI lineage: Eukaryota > Metazoa > Arthropoda > Insecta > Coleoptera > Pyrochroidae > Schizotus > Schizotus pectinicornis. The sequence continues at coordinate 5,369,648 of OX638202.1, read as the reverse complement.
TAAACGCTTAGTTAAACGCTTTAATGCATGCCGCCGTTGATTTTATTAATTAGACCGGGTAGAAAGGAAGGCATCTGGGTGAACATAAGTTATTTGCATATTGCATAAATATTTAATATACAGTGTGTCGAGGATAAGAATGTCAAGCATGGAATCTAGCTTATTTGAAGAGTGACGACTTTAAACAAATTATTTGAAAAAAGTAAAGTAAAAAAGTTAAGAAGTAGCCAATACCTCAAAAGTTAGAAGAACCACCATCATTATTGCATTTGTAGCTGATTTGAACCTTTAAAATAGTGTAAGATACATTTTTGAGTTTTGGCTTTTAGACCATTAAGATTTATACTTACAAATCAAATATCTACTACTATATCATACTCTTGAATATTTATTTCACTTGGAGTGGTTATCATAAAAGAAACCTCAGGGGTGACAAAATGGTGGGGAATGAAAAGCTGATTGAAGCTAACCTATTACTTAACCTTAACTTAACCTATTACTTAACTACTATCCTAACTACCTAGTGTAATTTGTTTAATATTAGAATTTATTTAAACACTCGCATTGGCACAGAGGAGAGGTATTAAATTGAGAAAAGAGGTTTATAAATAGCAACTATAGGTTAATAGAATGAGATAGAGCGTGATCGATGATGATAGAAGAAATGTAAAAAAGTAAAATAATAAAAAAAGCGTAGAAGAATTATGACCTTGTTTCCTCTGGTGGTCGCTGGACGTCGGAGTCGCTGGTCGGCTGGAGAACTCGGAAAGCTCGCTGGTCGCCGGGAAGCTGGCCCGTGGAAAGCAGCTTGCCTTGCATTGGAGCGTTGATTGGAGCTTGGAGCTCAGGCGTTAGACGTTTCGTCGATGTAATGATAAAATTGATTCGCTAAGAGTGAAAGGAAAAGAAAATAGAAAACGGGACCAATATATGTAGAGGGTTTCTACATACCTTCCAAGCGCTGATAAGGAGGAAAGAAAAAGGTAGTTGTTTAGCCAAAATTCATAAGCGTCGAGAGAGAATATTTGCCTTGTGTACTGTTTTATATTATAGGCAACGCGAGGATTTTAGCTATAAGAATAGAAGGTCATTGTTTACTTTACCCACTTCTAGATTTTCAAAAATCCAATTACAGCAAAGCATTCCTTAACATTTATATATTACAGAAATCAATATCTTTTTTTGTGCAAATCACTTCTATTTATACTCTTATTTTCCTTGCCTTAGCACATCTTTATCTATAAATTTTGCATAAAATTATTTATTATTTGCACAACATTTCATTGCTTAAAATGGCATTATAATGATGTTTCACGACGCAAAAAGCGAAAAGTGGGCATTGTAAACAATTACCGAATAGAAGTAGGAAGGAACATAAAAAAACCTATTGATAACTGACTGCACAAAGTGGAAATGATGGAAATTGTGAGACTCATGTTAAAGTTCCTTAGAACGTTTTAAAAGATACGCCACTGGCGTACCCATTGTCACGTGGTCCTCGTTTAAGCAAAAAGGTAAACATAAACAAATTAGTTTAACCTCAAATGGATCAGCGCGGTAGATCCGATTCAATTTCCACCAAATGCGAAGAGCATAGTCATCAATCATCAATACGTCGAAGAGAGTAAAGAGGAAAAGAGTAGGTAACAGACTTAAGTAAATTTCCAAAGGTTAACCTCACTTTTCTAGGAATTGTCAAACCACCCCCCATCCAATATTGAAATAAAAGAATGGAGCCATGGAATCCTGACACAATATTCGGTAAGTTCTTAAGAATGAAGAATGGATTTATCTCAGAACTTGTATTTGTCCCACATCAACGCGGAATAATTTTTATTGAGGAAATCGCTCATGAAATAATCACAGAAATATTTCTAGTTTCCAATTCTTTTTAGGAGAGGCACAACATAAAATAGACTTTTTCTTTTTTTTAGAAAAAATGGTACGTTTCCATTTAAAATAAGAAAGGTGATACCAACTTTTTGCACACCCTGTATAGCTAGAGAGCTCAAAATATTTTAGATAGAATGAGCATGACTGATAATGACTGCCTTCCAAGTTTCAAATTTTTAATCCAACTGGAAGTTGAAAAACTTTTAATGCACGGGCTACGTGAATCACCCTGTATAACTCGACAGCAGTCGCGTGTTAAAAATGCTACAGCTTCTTAGAGATTATGAACATACATTAATGAGTCACTTTTTAAATTTTCGTACCAGAGTATAGTAATTTCGTCATTATCACATTTTTATATCTTTGTTTATATCGAGAATAGAGACTTCAAATTTTTTGCATTAGGTTCATCTCCTCATCCTCTTGGTGATAATAATAAAATTGCTATATTTTATGTTTGCTCTTAAATTTATTGAAAAAAATCGAAAAAATCAAAAGGCTACTTACCTATCAAAAGTGATTATAAAAGAAAAATGAAATAACGTGTCAACTATGGTGTTTTCAATTGAGGACATTCAAAAGCTTGATTTTTTAAAAAAATATTTTTCAAAGCAAAGACACGACTATTTTTATTCTTGGAACGCGTATTTTTGCTCAACAGTTGACCATGAAGTTCTTTGAACTTTTAATGAGTCGAGTAAGATGTGGGGTTCTAGATGATTTCTCCTCCTCCTTCCACCACTATTGTTATATTACGTTGCCTACCTACTCAGTTTTGTTCACCTTACTATTTTTCATGTTTTAAACAACTTTAAACAACTTCTAAACAATTTTAAACGATTTAGAACATGAAAAATAGTAAGTTGAGCAAAACTGAGTAGGTAGGCAACGCAATATAACAATAGTAGTGGGAGGAGGAGGAGGACTGATCTATAACCCCCCATCTTATCCTACTTTAATGAGTACATTTTATGTAAAATTGAACGAGGTTTCCATTAATACATTTTTATATATTAACTATTTATTCAAGAAAAAAGTTATTTTATGTTATCACCCTCTGATTGTTCCTCCTCCAAAAAGAATTTTTTGGTCTCAAACTGCCACAGTATTTTAATATACCACTTACGTTAAGTACTACTAGTAATAAAAATCTTATAATAATAACTCGGATAAAAAATTAGTATTCATATTGTGTAGGAGAAAATTTAAAAATCATAAATATCATTGACAATCCATCATATGGTACGTAAAACTAAAAGTTCACAATGGTGTGAATTTATTCTCGTTTTTGATATCTGCGATAGCGCGATGTAATTATTAATGTAGCAGGTGAGAGACAGGCTTTACACAATAGGATATCAGCATCGTTGCATGTTGGCTTCTTCGGGGTTTGAGCGCTTACTAGTACTGAAACGTGTGCGAGAGGCAAGTTCGCATCAGCCCTAAAAGGAATCGGTTGCGATCATTCTCGGAAAACAACAGACTGAAAGCAACTTTTTGCAAACGACTTGAAAAGGGGAAGTGTTAGGAAAGTATTTCGCCTTGTTCATGGATCATACCAACAGGTTCACAGGCAGGACGCCAGGTAATGTGCCATAGGTCATATGACCGGTCGTTATCTTTTAGTATTCATCAAGCAGCGGTGGTTATATCATACAGTTAAAATACAAGTACCTACTTAACAAGAAACTTGATTTAAAATTGTTTCGAAAAAGTTGTAGTATGTAGAATATAATACAACGATGGTCTGGCTGGCGTAACGGAAATTTTAATGCACTACACTGGTAATCAACGAGGTAGAAATAAAATGTCATTGGGGTGGTTTAAAGACTGATTTATCCAAATTAATTGTTTTAATTTTGGTCCAATTTACTTATAACAGATGCCACACAAATTTCAGTTGTTCGCCGTCTGAGTACCTGAGCATGATACTATTTGATGGTTTTCATTCAAAAGTTATGGGTTGGAAAAAAATTGGACGAACCCCAGTATTAGCTATTCCTGCAAATTTATTTTTAAAAATTTAATTATCAAAATGTTTTAGAAACGTGAAATCTGCACCAGACAGGAAATAATATTAAAGCATTTGATTCTTGGCACACATGATGGCGATGATGTAATAAAAGTGCCTATCATTTTGGCAAACTTTCAAAATCAAGCATAATACCTACACGTAACCAATTGTCAACTACAATGTCTTATAAACGACACCTGAAGGTAAAATTTGTATGCAAAGTTGAATCTGACCACTGGAAAAAAATTAAAAATAGCAACACGAAAGGTGTTAAAACCTAAAATGTATTTACTCGTAAAGGTCTTTAGACACCACGATTCGTAGGTAAGTATGTAAATATAGATTAATAACAAAGTAAGTCCTTAGATCGTGGTGGTTTTGTACTTTTTTCCCAACTGCAAATCAGTAATCTGTTATTCGATAAATCAAACAATCATTAGAACTTGATTTACATGTTGTGTTCAGGCATGGCGTGAAGCTAATCTCCCCATCTAATCAATATGATTTATTGCCGTAAACAACATTTATTGATTTATAATTTGAAACAGCTTACTATTTAATTATTATCAATTTAATTCAACTCTTAATGGCTATACGATGTTTTTTGTGGTTGATGGCTGACATTATCACCATATTTCCATTTCACAACTAACCATTTAAAGCACAATTTTATTTTTGCAGCGAAACTTTAAATATAAATATTATATTTTATTTGTTCACCCCCATCGACTCCTATTTGCTCATCATACTTACCCACACATCTTGAAATAAATTATTTTAAAGGTGACCATAATTCTCCTCAATCTCCCTAAAAAAAATCTCCCAAAAAAATTTATCTTTGGTGAATTAAGGTAAAAATTCAAAAAGAACAACAAACAATTTAATTCTTTCAATTAATTAAATTTTTGAAAAATGTAGACTTATCATACAGGGTGGGGCAATAGTGCGCCCGATTTCGAAAGCTTGAGTTTTACGATATCTAAAAATTTGATTTAAAAACACAAATAAACTAGAAAAAAAATTATAATTGGAAACTAGTTTTGAACATACAGGGTGAGCCAAGACGATTATACAAGGGCAAGTATTTTTTTTTTAAATGGAATGTTGTTTGTAAAAAAAAATTTTTGAAGTCTTTTTTTAGACCTTTTTTACTCCAATATTGTTACTGACTATTTCCAAACTACTTGGATGTAGTGATTGGTTTCGGTTCAAATAATGGCATCTGCAGATGCATGTTAAAAAAATTACCAGTCACAATTACGAGTTTTAAGAAAAAAATGATGTAAGGACTAGTTAGGAAACATAAAAAAAATCACTAAATAAATATTCTACGTCAGATCGTGGGAAGTCATTGATATATCATAACTTCAGAAATGATATAAGATATTTATTGTATTACTGGACTCTTTGTTGTTATAGTCAATAACAGTTAGTCAAAACTTTAACAAGCATCTAGTTTAATTCTTCGTTGAAGCGCAATATTAAAACCATTGACGCATTTGAGGACCATATTGGTTTTAATTTTAACATCTTCAACCGTTCGGTACGGGGTGGTTACTGTGAAGTGTCGCAAAATGGTCGAGAGCAACGTTTTCATTGACATCATAGCATAGTTGTGTCCTAAAAGATAACTGAGTTGATCAAGCGAAGTTTTCTAATGTTAACTTACCGATGCAATTTCTAGGCCCTGCACTGAATGGAATAAAAGTATATGGATGTCGTTTCTCCACGTTTTCGGGTAGAAATCTATCCGGATCGAATCTAAGTGGATCAGGCCAGTACTGAGGATCTCGATGGACCACGATCGGTGCTATGGTGCAAGAGGTGCCTTTAGGGAGCACATACTTTCCTGTGGAAGTGTAGTTCAAGAGAAATTATTAACTGTGTTATTAATAAAATTTTATGCATAATCTATCTAAGAAAAGCTGGATTCAGGCATTTTTGTTATGGAATTTCAACTACTAAGTAGTATTTATTTTTTATTTTCGTGAAAAAGTCTGTTGTAGAAAATTATAAGACGACAAAGGTAGAATTATGAGAAGTGAGTTGCTTTAAAACTAAGGGTAAGTTGGCCCATTCCAGTTCTATGTTGAACTTTGTTCAGTACATAACCGTAGTTCAACAAAAATTGCTATAGTTTTTGAACCACGTGAAATCACTTTCAAAAAACTTAATAATTATTGAGTATGACCATTAGTAGCATATTACGAATGTCGAGCTTTACAGTCAATAAAGCTCATAGTTAACTTATAGTTGCGGAATAAATATCAAAGTATGTGGACTGGATGTTTATACCTAAAATTAAATCTTTGTCTATAAATCTTGAAAATGTCGGTGCAATGGGAAACAACCGAAGAGTTTCTTTAATCACTCTCTCAAGGTACAGCATTTTAGGCAAATCCTCAGTGTTGACGTCCCTTAAGCTATTGTTGAAAATCTCGTGTTGTTCTTCCATAACGTTTTCCTGAAAAATAAAGATATGATCATTTGTAACCTTATAAATTAAGAAGGAACCTGGATTTTAGGGTGCATCCCAAGCATTATGAGACTAAAGCCGATAGCGTTGGCGCTGGTATCGCTGGCTGCTACTGTCATAGTGAGAACTTCGTTAATGATTTGCTCCTTATCCCAAGTGGAGGTTATAGCTGCTTCTGCCATGCACTCGGCCAAGGTTTTAATAGTTGTCCTTTCTGGGTAAATACTTTAAACTCTCTGAGTGATAGTTAATTAATTTTTACCTTCAACATATTCTTCGTCCTCCTTTGCTTTCTTGCTTAAATATTCCTCTTTCCGCTCTTCAACAGCCTGGAATGTACCTAATGGTCGCAAAAGGGCTTCTTAGTTGCTTGATGATCAACTTACCTTTCCTATCATCAGTTTAGCTTTATGTATATATCATCAAGTTCTTTCGAGAACGCGGTCAATTTCCAGAGGAAGTTGGGATGAAGCCATATTCTGAAGATTCGGATGTATACTATTTCCCTGGAAGACAAACAGTTATGACGGATTGAGCTTTTTGGTTACTTACCTGTTCAACCAGTGTACGTAATCATTGTTCTCAGTTTGATTGTTTATTTTGGTACCTAATGAGGTTTCTGCAATTAATTTCTTTATTTAAGAAACAACATTGCTGACAACAAGTTAACTTACCGCTAACAATATCAAATGTGCATCTTTGTATAAAGGGAACAACATCGAAATATTCCGATTGCTCTCCTATTTTTTCTATTAATATTCGGGATTGTTTTGCGAACGTGTTAACAAAACCGTTTAGAGTTCTTTGATTGAAGGTGGTCATAATTATTTTACGATGCGTCTTCCAGATAGAGACTGTAATAGAGTTTAGCCATCATAACGTCTCATAACATTAGGTGGTTTTGAGTTGGCAAACCTGGAGCTGTGACTAGTACATTTCCTACCGCACATTTGATTAAGTTGTAGCTTTTTTCTTTTTCGAGGGCGTTATTTAACACGATTTCCATGTACTCTGGTTTGGTTACCCCGAAAAATAACTGGTTACCTAACCAAAATCTTCCAATTGGCTTGTAGCGCTCGAGAAGAGTAGTAAACACTTCGAATAATTCTTAAAATTTACATTAATTTTGAACACAATTGAATAACAATAGGCAATGAAAAGTTTGGAAGTTTTTCTAAAGTCTTACCGTCTGTTCCACCAATGAACTGCAAGGCGTTGCCCACAATGGGCCAGGCGAACGGTCCTGGCACTTGTGATCCATAATAGTAGATCCAACGTCGTTGCCACAGGTAATTAATAAAGTATATGACGGATGCGTAGACCAACAGGTTAACAAGGAGACCTGTAGTGCCCAAATTGGCACCAATAACAACAGATGGAAAAAAGTTGTAAACCATGATGTGGATTATCTTGTCTAACAACTAACAACTAACAACTAAACTTTTCAAACGAGTAGCGATTGATTAGGTCATAGGTCAAATTGGTCCAAAGGTTTTTGGAGGAGATATCGCTTATATCATATTATGTTCAGATTATTTTTATTTATTACTTCATATTATTAGACTGGTACAGCCACGAACCCGAAATCATTGAATGCCTTCAAATCACTTGTTTTTTATTCATTTGCAGTTTTATAAACTGAGCTTGCAGCAGTTGTTTTTTATACTTGTTTACAAGAATTGTCATTAATTTTAATAACCGTATAATTAATTCCAAAAGCTGAAATTGTTAACGATAACTAGATAAAGTGGCAAAAATTTGTCTGTGCAAGTCTGTGCTTTTGGAGGCCAGATCCGGATTTTCTCATTTGCTCCTCGTAGATGTTTTCTTAAAATCGAAGATGTTATTTATTAATTCTTTGTGTTTTGAACTTTTTCTTCGAAATGAACACTCTAAAGTTTAATGGGTTTTTCAAAAATGTTTTAACTTGCAACAAATGGCGATGAGTATGCGAAAAGCCTCATCAACCATCGCTTCTAACAGCATGCAATCGTCTATTTCTACTTCCAACAGATGTCTATAACCGGAAATATGCTATTACGGTACAAAATTCCAGATAATATGTAGACCATTATATCTACTCATTGTTTAAAGTGTAAGAAATTAATTTAATTACGTGGGCAATTATATCATACTTTTTCAAAGAAGTAACATATTTAGGTTAACACGAAATGGAGTCAGGGCTCTTCTAATAACATGCGTACTCATTATTTACGCCATGATGAGGAAAATCATAATCAACATTAATAGGAGCGTCATTTAGGTACGTTAAAAGTCCAAATATACATTTTTAACATCCAAATTAATATAATGATGTTAATTATTGCGAGACAGACTTACGTAAAACCTTTGTGATGGCTTATGCCGTTCGTTTATTACCACACTATTAAGTGGCATAATTAATTTTCTGTATACACCTGGAACCGTTATACCTCTCTCATTCACAAACGTTACTTATTTTACTCAAGGAGTAAAATTAATGCTACGTTTTGTCTTCGGAATTGATCACTTGGTATGTCATTCACAAATGTATAGATATAGACAGATTTATGATAGTCATCAAAATGTTTACAAGAATAGAATTTTTTTCAAAAAATTGACAAAACAAAAAACAATAATAACTAAAGAGATATCTGTGAGTAACAACAATTTGGTAAATTTTTCAGAATTATTTATCTTAAGTGATAAGGTTTTCGAACCTAAATTCAACGACTTGTAACGTTAGTTTGTTACAATAATGTAATACAATTATTATTGTGTAGCACAATTTATGGCGACACGATATTTTAGCAAATTGCATTCAGTTGGCGTTTACTTATAGTCGCACCATCTCATTGCCTTCAATAGTAATAGGTAAGGAACTTGGGTTATCCGCTCTGCTGATCCGAAGCGAATGAATATTTAATTGGTTAATTGAATTTGTTATAGCCAATAATACAAGAAAGAGCACGTCCACGCAGATTACAAACTTATAGTAAAACGTTGAATTGGATGATATCCAAAGTATTTGAAACTGGTAAAAAATTTCTTCTTGTTTATTAGCCGCGACATGCTGAGAATTAAAGTTGTAAATAAGTAAATTTATTTAATAAGTACGTCTGACTTTTGCTGAATGAAATAACTGTAAGTAAGTTAGCCGTGTCAACAAAGTATACAGTTAGCACATTCATGTACAACATTTCTACTAGCCGACACAGCTTGTGTCTGTTTTGCATTTGAAATGATACAAAGTACAGAAGTTTTATAAAATAGGGAGTTGCCGCAAGAATGCATGAAACAATTACGTTGATTAAACTCAATTAAAGTGACTTGAGGGAATTAATTTTGCACATCACGGCAAGTTGCATGCTCCGAACTTGTAAATTCTTGACCAATGAACGAACATTCCTCGTACACACGTCAAAATATTTCCGTTACTGCTTGGGACTAACTCATGGCTAGACCACAGGCTAGACGAATAAGAGCACAATGCTGTGAATCTATACGCATAATGTCGAGATTTCAAGACTCGATTTACTTTATAACGAACTGCGGTTTAGAGAAGGAACTAAATACTAAAAAAAAAATTTAAACAATTTGAAGAGTTAAAAGAACTTACCATATGATGGATCAGCTATCTAGTTGGAAGAAATTTTGAGACTGGTATCCGATAGGGAAAGTTGAAATTTGTTTTTAGACTTAAATTAGAGTTCGGTATCCTCACTTAGTTAGATAGTTTAATTTTTTATTTTTATTGTTAGTTTGCTTTAGGTTAGTTTACTATACGAACAAATAGTTTGATTGTTATGTTTGCAATCGCGTTCTTAATTTCCTCAAGAGTAGGACCTACGTGACATAGTGAAGGGTGGTGGTCAGCATCCATCTTAAACTTCCCTTTCACCTTCAGCACAAGTCACTACACTTCTCTTACAACCCTTGCAAGGGACAGTCGCTAGTCGAGCCGGTCTAAGGTCTTTCTAGTTTGTGCGAAACCTCCCACGGTTTGAGAGCACCCCGTTTCCAAGCACCCGAAGCCGACTACATCACAACATTTGCCACTATAAGGTTGGTTCAAACCCTAGTGGGAATTAATATTTTCCTTCGTTGTTATCGCATTTTTTGACAGTTTTTCCTATGGACACTAGAGCCCTCTAAAAGTAAACCTGTGTTAGTGAATATCTTCATAGCCAATCAAGCTAAATTAATGAAGTTTTGCACCACCATTACTATTTTTGTACGTAACCAGTGAAATTTTTTTTGAATTCGACAACTGCAATTATTATCAATCAATTTGAATTTTCTTGCGTAGGTATTTGAGACAAGATGCAGAAACCTGTTAGAACATATTTATAGCCGTTCCTTGAGTGTGTCAATTTTTTTAAATTATTTTAGTCATTACATGCTTCGGTTTCTGAAAGATATGTTTCTGTGATATCATAATTTAGAGAATATTTATTACAATTAGTTTAGTCGATCTACCTACATACCAGAAATTGATGATTGAGATGGTCGCTCATTTGTGAGTCCAAGTTATATAGCGTCATCGAAATTCATCGCCTACATAAAGTTACAAACGTTTTTTTCTTGTAATATACCTACGTATAAGTACTATTATAAAATTTGTAAATATTTAAGCGCGTGTCATATTATACGAAATATTTTACTCTTCACTGTAAACCTATCTATTTATAATTAAAATTAAAAAAGGGACAAGACGTATCTGGTTCTATACGGAGACACAGTCCGTAAAAGGGAAACCAAGCGTGACTAGACATTCTTGAAGTCCACGACAGTATCTTCTTGGTAGATGCTGTCTTTCCAATACGTCATGCACAACCTCTAGTATGTTGAAGTAATCGTTCCAATTGTCCTCCTGCTTTGCTTCTATTTTCCAAATTGATTGCAGATTATTTATCTACGTGTTAACATAAATACGAGCAGTTTATTCGACTTCTGAAAAAAATCAAAAATTTAAAAACTAATTTTTTGTATGCGATGAGAGTAGGTTATACACAATTTGAAAAAAAAATCAAGCAATTACGAATTTTTCTGTTTGTTTTTGGTACTAAAAATGTAAAACTTTGTACGGCTTGGAATGGGGGGGTTAAGGCGGCCGTTTGAGTCAGAACGGAGCCATTTTGCAAAAAACTTGTTTCTACAAATTGGCTCTTAACAACGGAAAATATTCCTCAGATAATTTGCTTTAATATTATTTTTATGGTTAATTTATGAAAAATTTAGATTTTTAGGTCATATTTTTCTTAACAAGTAGGTATTTTTAGTTGCAATCAATCATCTTTGATTTAAAAGCTCAAAACAAAACAATTTTAAAGAGTTTGTTTTTTTCTCACGAATGTGATGATGAAAAGAAGAAAAATGTAGCAAGAATAAGAAGAGAAGGTAATTGTGCTTTAACACTTTGTTTCAACATTATTATCAATAGAGGGATGCTTCAATAACGGGGTATTTACCTAAAAAAAATATTGCACTTTTTATTCTCTAGCTAGATGCATGCAAATAACTAAAGGAGACTTAAATATTTTTTTCCCCAATTTTTTTCGTTTTATATTTTTGTAAATATTTGCAATTTTTGTTTTTGATGGCGTATTGGATCCCCGTATTCAAGACTTACACCTATATTGAATAGACTCTTGTTTTGGCTACTTTGCTACGCTGCTACCAGAGTGCGCGACATGTGTACAGCGGATTGACATTCAATTTATAAATAGAATGCAAGGAATCTGAGTAAAGCGCTATCATACGATTTCTTTTAGAACTACGCCGTGCAGGGGCCGGCTACGTCACAAATCTCTCACTCCAAAAATAAAAAAATTAACTCTGGGCGTAATATTGACCCTAGAACCAAATAAAAAAATACGGGTCTAATGAAATCGTCTACATTTGCTAAATATTATATTTTCCAAACATGAGGCAAGTACCCCATTTTATTTCGATAATATTCCCTAAAAATTACCTATATTTTTGGAACGGTTAGTTACAATTCTATCTTTTGTGATCCCAGCACTGTTCAAGTTTAATAGCTGAATCGCAATTTTCATAACCGAATTATTGAAATTTTGGAGTCTACACATTTTAAAGTGTTAAAAACTATTTTAAAAACTCTCAGAAAAGTATTAATAAGGCTTATAATGTCTCGTATACGGGGTTGAGCAAATGTGTCAGGTTGGGCAAATATTTTGTTTCCCTAAATATTAAAGTGAAGTGCCCGATATTTTGTAATAACAAATTTGATGTTTATTTGATGTTTGATGTTAAATTTTTTTTATTTAATTACTTTATTTAATATTTAAAAAATTGCCCACTTTCCAAACCCTCTATTATTTATAATAAAAGAAAAGGTGTCTTTCCAAAAATGTAAAAATTTACAGGGTCATATATTAAAAAAAAAACTGCCGATGACGTCATACATAGAAAAATAGAATTACTTTTGGAAATCAAACTACACCAATGAATGAAATTAAAATACCACAAAAACTTTTGTTAAGTGTGAGTATTCCTTAGTCGAACTCTCAGGTGTTCTGACACATTTGTTCAAACCTGTAGGTATGTTAATTCACAAATTAATATTTTACAAAATTTACAAACATTTGATTAAATTTGCAAAAATTTCTTATGTAATTTAATATTGCTGCATAGCCCAAAAAATAATTGACAAAATTCATCCTATTTAATGAGATTCAATATAAACCGCCACTCCGTAAAATTATGTAAAATATTAATATTACAGTAAAAATAGACAAACGTTTTAAGTTGGAAAGCAATTAAGAATCTTTTGCAGTAAAAACTACTTTTGTAACGTTTTACAGTTTTATCGGTTTTAGGCTGTAAGAAGGTCTTTAACATTCACAAAAGTTGGTTATATGTTATATTTTTACAATACAATTATTAATTTGCTGCCACTGTTTGAACTCAGTATAACATTTTTCGTATCTCACTTTCGACTTGGTTGGAATAAGTGCTTGCATAGCTTTCTCAGCACTTTCTAGCACGTTTTCGGGCAAATTAGCGTCACTCATTTTATAAATTATTGACTTTTTAAAAAATAAAATGTTTGTTGACAAATAAACATTTTTGTGACTACTTAGCAACCAACTTGTATAACTATTTTGATTTTTACGAAAAAAGTTTCAAATGAATTTTTGATTTATTAATGCAGTCATAATAATTCATCAAAATGCGGAGGTGGTCGCCTGAAACCGATAAAATATTGAACAAACCTCGATGTTATGACATATTACAGCCTTGGATGTCTTAAAATCCTCGCTCTTCGAGCTCGGATTTTAACCTGACATCTGCGGCTCTAATAAATGTCATAACATTTTTCGGTATGTTAATAGCTATTACAAGAAAAATAATGAAATAGAAATTACGTTATTTTAATCTCCATTTTATTATTTTTCTTGTAAAGTTTTAAATCTTTTGTAAATTATTTTTTGAAGTTTTGGGTTTAATGAATTTAAAATTATTATGCCATAATTATTGATTTGCAGGGATTTGATAAAATCTTTAAATATTTCGTAACGGATATTATGTTCATTAATTTCAATTGAAGTGGTCAATAATTATCACTTATAATATCCCTAGTGCATTGATTAATTCCGGAATTTTTTTCGAATGCATTTCCAAAACGTATTAATTAGCCCGAGTGGAACACGAGGGCTAATTACGTTTTGGAAATGCATGAGAATAAAATTTACGGATATTAATCAATGCCCGAGGGCATATTCCGTAAGAAAATTGCAGCGACACGGACATTGGTCCATTATGTCATTATGATGTCATTATTAATAAATAAATGATTTTGATTGGCTGAAATAATTTCCACTTATTAATTTTGTGCTAGGTGCAAAAATTTCCAGGAAATTTTTACATTGTCATAGAAACGACACCGAATTCTATTTTTCTATTGGCTACTTTTCAGTGTCGTGCGATTTTCATTAGATAAGAAGAATATTTTATGATATTTCATAAATGTTACAAACCTTCAACATAATTAAAATGTTTAGAGAATCATCTTCATGAATGATGAAAATACTCTCTGACCATTAGGTCATGACTGACCAAAGCCAGCAACCTACCCAAAAATGTTAAACCTTACACAGGGTCAAAGCTTCACTGAAGAATCCACGCATCTCAACATGAGTGAAAGAAAAGCTACAGTAATTTAAGGAAATTTTTTGTTGCTTTAAATAAATAATAAATATTAAATAGGAAAAAAAATTAAATCATAGAGCTGTTAGTTGATAAACTTCTCGCAAAAATTAAAGGAACAAAAAAATTTTCTAAATTTTTTGGCAATTTTCAACAGGCTGTATTTCAGTGAAAAATGGTCGTACAGGAAATGAAAAAACATAGCTTTTGAAGCTTAAAGATTCTAGTTTTCGAATTTTTTGATTAAAAATTTTTTGGAGCACCGGTAGCTATGAAATTCTTGGATAAAGCACGAATAAAAAATTTTCCAATTTTTATAAGCATGGAAATTTTTTTTCGAGCTAGACCAATGCATAGGTCCCATAGCCTGTTTATTCAGCTTTAATTTGCTTTTTGCGGGTGTCAGATATGACCATTTGTCTTTGAGATATCGAATTTTGAATGCAAAAGGATCCTTTTTCACTCAACTGCCAATATCTCTGAAACTACTTGTCACCGAGCGAGCGGACAGGAGGTTTCGTTTTCTGCAGAAAATTTCCTACAAAAATTTGTCATGATTGATTGTAAAAAAATTTTTTTTTCACTTGTAACGTTAACGTAAAAAAAGAGCAAAAAAATGCCATTTTCCCTTTTTTTGGTTAATCGACTGTATCTTCGGCAATATTGGGGGAAAAGCTTAGGTTAGAAGAAAATTTTGCAGTTTAATGTACCCCAAAAGCCCTCCTAAATTTTTAGATCGATCGGTTCAGCGGTTTTTCTGGACCGATTGATTGAAATTTTGAAAAAATTAAAGGAACAACATTTTTGTTTCTTAAACTTGAGTTGTGAAAAAAAAACTGTTGGTTGTTTTTTTTTACCAGAAGTCGGAAAGTTTTGAAAAAAACTGTTTTGTAACACGTAATGGCTTTGTAGAAAACTTAAAAAATTTATTGCTCAGAATTTCGCACAACGAGTACGGTGGGCACCTTTAGGGGTATCAACTTTAATTTTATTCAATAAAATTTGTTTTAAGGAAAACAAAGGTTTGAATGTGTCTATAGCTTTAGCGAGGTGAGTCAGAAATGACCACTTGGTCTTTTTTTATTTTTTTAAATTTTTCAAAAAAAAAATTTTTTGAATTTTTTAAAATTAAAAAAAAACGTTTTTTTTCCAATCAACCATGACAAATTTCCGTAGGAAATTTTCTGCAGAAAACGAAACGTCCCGTCCGCTCGATGAGTGACCAGTAGTTTCAGAGATATCAGTAGTTGGGTGAAAAAAAATCCTTTTGCATTCAAAATTCGATATCTCGAAGACAAATGGTCGTATCTGACTCCCGCAAAAAGCAAATTAAAGCTGAATAAACAGGCTATGGGACCTATGTATTGGTCTAGTTCGAAAAATTTTTTCCATGCCCATAGAGCGAAATAAAAAATGTAAAAAATTTGGAAATTTTTTTATTCGTGCTTTATGCAAGAATTTCATAGCTACCGGTGCTCCAAAAAATTCGAAAACTAGAGTCTTTAAGCTACAAAAGCTATGTTTTTTCATTTCCTGTACGACCATTTTTCACTGAAATACAGCCTGTTGAAAATTGGCAAAAAATTTAAAAAAATTTTTTGTTCCTTTAATTTTTGCGAGAAGTGTAGTTGATGATACTTTATGAATCAGGAGGATTGCTAACTAATCGTCAAATAAACCATTTCCGTCTCTCGGATCTAAAGTCTTCAAAATCCTCTTTACAGCAAGACCGTCAATTAAAGTTAAGATTGTTCTTCCGCCTCGACCGCCGACCAGTTCTTCCGGTTCAAGGTCAGCGTCGTGACGCTCCGAATTCCCGTATAGTTCCTGCAATAAACGGGGCTCATTCTCGCGTCGTCCCCGGAGTCGTTGCCCTTTGGTGTCTGCTTGGAGCTTCCACCGCCCAGCCCCTCTGCGATTCACCTGCCGTAACGAGATGGGATTGGTAGAGCGGTCACCTTACCGGTCGACGCAGCGGCCGTCTCAGTCGCTGACCGACCTGCTGATGGTTGGTTCCACCTGCCAATCCTGCAACCCACGAGAAAGACACGCGTTCTCTTCAGACATCGACCAACGCGTCCCGTTTGATGCCCGATTTTCCTGCGAGTGCGTTCTCTGTGCGTTTTTCGTTATGTGGCGGCGTTCCTGGTGCGACTTGACGTAATTCATCTTCCTGCTGCTTGCCGGCCGCTAATTCCTGCTGTGCGACATGTGCTATCCGCTGCGAGGCTGATGACATTCCGCTGCTCGTTCAAATCGCCGAAAGGTAAGTCCGGCAGCGGTTTCGGCCCGAAGGGGATGCTGATGGTGTTTTCCCGCCACTTTCTTCGCGAAATTTACTTTTGCGCTCTTCGGACGTTATACAGGAGGTAGTTTGTTAACACTACAGGGTGGAATGGTCACAAAGTTGCTTCCTGAGTAGTTACGGTTGGTCGATGGATCGGGGAATGTGGTCCTCGCCGCCGGTTATCCACGCAACTATCAAGAAATTACAGGGCCACGCATCGCTATATCACGGATAATTTCCTCCGACATCCACCTGAGGCGAAGCCACCTTTCAGACGGCATTATACCCGGTTAAACAATGTGGCTTCGACGTTCAACGGAGGTCCCTGAATGCGGTGGCGACACATAATATGCACACACACTCACACACCATTTGGGCAAAAAAACGAAGAAAATACCGCAGACCTTCAACTTAAACGGTACCCCGAAATTGGGATGAAGAGTTACGGGAGTTTGTTAGTAGCTACTCTTTGAAAGTCTTGCGGGAGAAACAAATTGAAATTTATATTAACAAAATTTTTTGCTAAAATGAAATCTTCTATGTACCAAAAACAAGAGGGTAGAGACGTTTACAACTCTACGAGAAGTTGTACGATACAGAAATGCAGGAAACAATTAATAAGTGGCACTGTTATGAAATTTACATAATTCTCAAAGCAAGTGAGTTAATTGAATATGTTATTTAGGTATTAAAACGTAGAGGAACTTTAATGCTTTTTGTATATCATTTGGTGATTTAAGGCTGCCGTAAGAAACGGGCGAGAAAACGGCAAAACACGCTTTCGTAGTCCATGGCGTTAGAGCAACCTAATGATACAATCAAGTTCTCCTTTGACCCACGTAATGACAAAACATCAAAGATTAGGCTAAAGTAATTTTTAATCGCATTTTTTTTTTGTTATAAAGTAACAACCCTTCAAAGTTCGGCAACTTTGAAGCCACGTATTACGTAGGAAAATTTTTTTTCACTGCTTTCATATTTCTTTTAGCTGAAAGGTCAATTCTTCAGCTTTATAATCCTGAAAACAAAAATGAGTTAGGCCTTCCCGTTTTTGCTAACCCCATGAATTCGTGGAGGGCTACCAAATAGATCCTCTCGACGATTCCACCCGATCGCGGCAGTCAACAATCCGTAAAACCATTATGTATTTGAAGAGTTTTCCCGTTTGCGCGTTTTGGCGCTGTTCTACAAGAATTTTGCGATTCCAGCGTGCATCGTGTTGTTTATATTTGAGATTTTGAAATCGGTCTCGGGTTTTATTTCCGATCCGGTGATAAAGAGCTAAATATAACTAAGTAGTTCTGACGTTGCCCTAGTCATCACGTACCTACAGGCCCGGCTGTAGGAAATCTAGAGATATGTGCCGAGGTGTGTGCACTGTGCAAGATAGCAACTGCCGCCCAAAAATGTAGAATATGTAGTATGTATTTTTCAAACTATATCAGTAATATTCACATTTTATTACATATTTAATAAAATAAATAAAATAATAAATAAATTTATACTATATGAATTGATCTTTATTAACATATTATACAGGGTGTCCGTTTTTTGAGAGCTCGCTTAATCTCAGAGATACAAAGTCGGTTAAATTAGGGCAAAGTTGCGCATTTTCATACTGAATATTAATGTGAATGAAAATTTTTCTCACCATTGAAAATTTTAAAAATTAGGCATAAATGTAAAAAAGTATTGTGTTGCAATCAAAAAATAAAAGTCAATCAATAAATGCTAAAATCCAATATGACGCCCATAAGAAAAACCAAAGTTGGATGAATGGCAGATTTAGATTTATTGTAAAAAGTGCCTTGACAATGCTTCGTTAAAAAGTCTAACTCCAATGGTTTTTGCTTAAAAAAATTAAAGCTTGAATGAAATTTTTGTCTGTAATTTAAAAACTAAAAATGTGAGAAAATGTGAGATGTATACATTATTTGAATATTAGGACAAAAATGTATAGCAAGAAAAACTCCTGTAATAATTTGTATAAGTAGGTATATCTAATAAAATAATAATAGCTACTTCTGTTTAAAATTTATTTACATGAGCACTTTTCGCACTTTCAATAAAGAAAACTCTATAATTATTTCCTCTACGTCTAACCTGTCTGCGATATCAGTTTCAATGGGATTATTAATGGCAAACACCGACAATCTTTTCTCTTACATTTTTTTTTATTATTTTATTAAAACGTTGCTATTACGAGTGGGAAGGCGGTAGATAAAGACAAAGAAGGCAAGTTATTTTTCATTTACATCGTAATTTTTTTATTTTAGAACCATAAAATAGAAGACAACAATAAAAATGTGATGAAATAAAATAATAGTAATTTTTCATAACCTACTATTTTGACGAATTTATTTGATCACTTGTTATCAGCTCTTTATGATATTGATTTGAAATAGCTATTTATGTAGTAAGTTGCAAAATGAAAGTGTTTTTCGCACCAAGACGTGCGAAAAACACGAATTTTGCAACGTACTACATACAAGATTTTTTATACAATCGTGGCCAGAATTGTTAAAAATGTAAAAAGAAAGAATAAAATTGCACATACTTACTGCATAATCTAGTTGCACAATTTTTCGTTTCCTAAGAAATGCGACATAACAGAATCAACATTTCATTGATAATTGAGGTGTTTGTCAGTTAATTTTACATTTTGTATCTAGTGCGAAAAAGTGACAGTATAGTGAAAAAAAACACGTCATTTCAACATGAAAATGACATTCGAAATGGTACTATTTTGATACGATTGTATAAAAAATAAATTATTTATGATAATTTGACCATTTTTTCCTCTTACCACAATTTTTCCGGTTATTAAAAATGCTGTGTTGCTCTCTTTGTTCAGTGCCTACGTTTACCGTATACGCTATCTCCGTCGCCTTCACACAACTTGCCAAACCGTAATTAACCGCGTCTTACATTTCTTGTTCTAGAAACTTTATTTTTGAAACGCGACTAGGGGTTATGCGAGATCATATCATCTTAATACTTGAGGCTATCGATCTACATAAAAAAGAATAAAATCCATATCGTGAAAAACGAAATGACACCTATTTGAACATGAAACTTTACTGATTTTAATAGATGTGACTAACAAAATAGTGCATATAGGATTTAATTGTGTATATTCTCTCGTATCATAAAAAGGATATTGATTCTCCAATTATTGCTTTTTCGAGCAAAATGAAAATCCACGCTGTGCGTTACTTGAGACCAGAGGAAAAAAATATTGTTTCTGAAGCCGCGCGCTCTTTGGAAATAGCGATTTTTTAGATTTAAGGGCCCACAAATTTTTTTGGTACCACCAAAAAAAGTCATAAAACGAGATTCTGGTAGTTCAAAATTTTTTTCGTATTTTTCTACTAAAGAAAATTTTTGGCAACTTTTCGAGCTCTTTCGCCACATGTCGAAACCGCTACACAAGCGCTGACGACCATCTGTTTATAAGACTTTGAATTTGTTATGGTTTTCAGTCACGTCTCGGTCAAGTTAATGGGCTATAAAATTTGGTTTTTGGTTTCAAATGTTTGTTAGGCTGTGGTTCACCCAGACATTGTGGCGCCAATTTCCTGTATGTTTGGTGATCTAACTAATTAAAAATCTGGGCGGAAACTGACCTAGTCAATTCTTTACGGCAGCCTTAATGCTAAACTTGCAATCAGTTTGGAAAGGCTAAGAAACCAAAAAACTCCTTGAAAATTTACTAAAAACCACCCCTTCTAAAAATATTTAAAGGATTTAGAGAGAGCAACATAGAGCGAATATGGATTGCACCAACTTAAGTGATGAAATACAAAGTTATTTGTTTCACGTATAAGCTTCTTACGAATAATTTTTGGAAGTATTATTTACCGATTTTTTTTCTGTGTAACAATATTATTATTTGAAATGTCAGAAGAAGTAATTAATTTTCAGTTTTTATATTATCTAGTATCTACACTTTTTAACTTATCAAAATTATCGTGTAATGTCTATGGAAGTTTCGGTTTTCAGTAGTCTTTCATATCGATATGGGTTGAAAAACATTTGCAAAATGTAAAATTATAATTATGCAATTGTACAATAAATGGAGAATGGTAAAGTCGATGTTCCGATAAATATTGCATGCGAGGAGAATAGCTTGTGACAATACCCAAAAGTATCTGAAATGCCAACTGAAACGTAGACTGATATTTAGGCCTAGGGCGTCTTACTATCAATCGTTGAAGTACTTGTATAAATTCAGAAATTGATAAAAAAGTTCTAAATTACAAATGTGCAACACGGTACACTGGACACGTAAGCAAACAGATCCAAGTCTTCTCGCCGGTCTTCAAAAGTCAATTTCTACTATATCTCGAACACTACAGCCTCTCGGCAAAACTACAGAGTTTTCTTCAAAGTGTTTCTGATTATATCACTTTAACATTCGTGCTAATCATTGTGGTGACAAGTTTTTTCTTTATCACTTTCTAAAAAATTTGTTGACCACATCTCTGGTTCTTGGTAACGACTTTGAATTGTGACACCATCTTGACGTAACTAGTTGCCTAACAAGGCATCCCTTTGACAAGTGATCTACTTCTCCAGAAAATCTTTTGAACTCGATTCTGAATAAAGGTCGATCATTGGTCTTTTCGTCAAATGCATGCCATCACTGACTAGAAAGAGTTTCCATATTAACATTTACATTTTTTATTTTGAAATCTATTAGCTCAAGTGCCGCTATCCGGGCTACAAAAAGAGACAAAACAGACATTTGCATTGGAACGTTGCAGGTCCTGCACCACACGTACGTAATTACGTGTTGGCAACGAAAACGTTAGAAATTTTGAAGCATATAGAATCAAGAATAGAGGATAACACCGAAAGTGAATTAATAAAATATAAAGTTGGTGAAGAATTCTCCCACTACAGACATTGGGATACAAAGTCGGTTAAATTAGGGTAAAGTTGCGCATTTTATACTGAATATTAATGTTATCTTTACTTTTTACTGCCAAAAAATTGAAAATTTTTATTTTTATTATTTTAAACGCAAACCATTGAAACTAGACGTTTCTAACTAATCTATTCTTTTTTACAAGGAATCTAAATTTGTTATCGTAATTTTTATAGGATCCTAGACACAAAAGTTACAGCATTCAACTTTGGTTTTTCTGAGCGCCATATTGGATTTTTGGGTTTTTTTATTAAGTTTTTTTTCTGAATATATTGATGTATTACACATAATCCTGTTTTTTTACATTTACGCCTAATTTTAAATTTTTTAATTTTGAGAAGTTTGCTTTGGAAAGAAAATTTTAGAAACAAAAATTTTGGCCGTCACCGTTTATTCCTCTTTGTATGTTTGTTTATAAACGTCCCAGCTAATAACTTGAAGAGATATTAATAAATGGAAAAATTCTTAATTCTATTCCCATTAACTATGATCATCTATCGTTCAATAGCTTCAAACTTTTTCCAAAATGTGAAAAATTGTTGTTTTTTTGAATGAACTACATATTATTTTTTTGCGGGAACAAACTGCATCCTGTTTCTAAATCCAGATTTTCTTAAATGGCTGAACTAAAATGTATCTCTGAATATAAGCGAAATCCCCATGATGACACTCTGTATAGGGTGCCCAAAAATTAACTTGTAATATTTTACCATAGTTTTGTATTACCATGGCTAAAAAACCTTTCTTGGTAATTATTATTGAAAATTTTTGCATTTAAGAAGAAGTATTAACAATTAAGAAATTGCTTCTAACTAGATGTTAGATGTCACTAGGAAGAGTTTCTTAACTCTAGTTTATATGACCTTAAATATTTATTTTTGTTTATAGAAGTAAAACCATTTTCTTAAGAGCAACGACTTTGCTATCACATGCGTTTTTTTTCCTGTATATATTTTGACGTGCAGAGATCATTTTGGATCAATTCATAAAAAGAAATGGAATGAATCAAGTGCATGTAAATAACCCAGTTAATTTAATTGAATGACGCCGCGTACATGGATTGAATACGCAGCTGGTCCACAGTGGTACGCTCCGCCTCAATTCAGTGTCGTATTCACCCAGCTTACTGTTTCCACGTTGCTACTTCATGCTGAATAAAGCGTGTTAATACAAGCCTGGTTTCCATAATGTTTGACGCGAGATCATTTCTAGTATTCTGCAGAGTAATTGTACTACATCATCTCAAGCAGCCGTAAAGTGAGGCAGATGGGTATAACCGAACAAAGAACGACAATAAGCACCAAATTTGTATCTTCAAATTTGCAAAAAATACAGGCATATTTTTAATAATAAAATTAAGTTTTTGTTTAGAATATTCGATAGCAAATGGCAGATGATGAGGTTTACAGCAAACTGAAGTCAAATTGGGCTATTTATTTAATGTTAAAGTAAACATTTGTATTTTGGGTAATTGTTTACAATGTCGACTTTTCGCTTTTTGTGCTGTTTTTTTTGGAAACCATCGTAAAACATCATTAGAATGCCATTTTGAGCAATGAAATGTTGTGCAAATGATAAATAATTTTATGCAAAATTTATAGAAAAAAAAAGATGTGCTAGGGCAAGGAAAATGAGTAAAAATAAAAGTAATTTGCACAAGAAAAGATATTGATTTTCGTAATGTATACATGGTGACGAATGCGTTGGTGTAATTAGTTTTTTGAAAATCGAAGAGTGGGTAAAGTAAACAATGACACAGATCTTAAAAACAAAAGTCAGATATTTTTTACCTGTACGGAGCTTTTTTGGAAATACGAAATGCATTTCTTTTCTCTTTAATACCTGCCCCTGCTAATACAAAAAATCACGTCAATGCATTTTTGTGACGCTCTACAATCACAAATGATACAGCGAAGATGTTCCTCTTAAGACAAAATTTTGTTACGAAACAAACAAACATCTATTAAAAACTACTTATTGAAAAATAATCATATTACGAGTTGCAAATAGGTAGGTACCACCAAAATTAAATCACTTATTCTTTCTTGGGTAATTTTTTTTTGAAAATTTAATAAAAATATCTTTACTCTAAATTTCTGCAAACAAAAGATACTACATGTTATGAGTTTGAGAAAAACGGCGGTCAACTTTCAAGTGATTGGTGTAGGTAATTATTTATTTTTCAAAGTTCAAGATATTTTTTTAATATTTACCTACTTTATTTATTTATTTATTTATTTATTTTAAATACTATTCAACTAAAGAAATACCTATCAGAAAACATCTTGCGGGGTCTATAAAAACACAAGTGTACATAAAGTTTAAGTTTATGGACTTTTACACTATTAATTTTGAAGGCAAAAAAAATATATAACAAATTGAAACATTTAATAAATGATTTATGTGAATGTAAAGAACTGCCAAGTAATTCCTAACAATTTCGGTCGACCGCTTAATTTGTTTCGATTATGTTAGATCGATATCCGATTTTATTGATATGTATTTTATAGTACATAAAAGATAACACTACAAAGTTGAATATCGATAATCTTTTTTATAGGTAAAGTTATTAATTTTCTAAAATGTAAATTGACTTGTGTAAACAAATTTATTGGAAATAATGAAATAGTAACATATATCTGTAAAATAGCAAAAAAATTAAGAAATGTTTAATTTGCATTTCATTAATTATCGTAAATTCCTAACTCGACCTCTATAAAACGGTAAAAAAGTTTATCGGATATTAACGTATCCAAAGACTGTAAAGAAATAATATTGTAAATTTACAGCTTTTAATAAACCACAAAGCGTGAAAATATCGATTTAGTTGATCTTCCTAATAAGGTAAATAACAGGTATGTGCCAATAAATCAATTTACTTGGATTTGGTCTTATTTCACAATTTGCTTAAAAATTAACTCGATATATTTAACTTATTGGAAAATCTTGACGGATCTTAAACTAATAATTTATAAGTAAATAGGTCAGGATTTTTTAACATTATCATTCTAGATATGGTACCTTTATATTATTATATCATCATTATATGTATGTAGGGGTAAATAACTGCTTTCGCAGGGATGGCTATTGGTTGGATTTTGGCTCGACTTACTTTTCAGAACGTGAATACTACATTTATGTCCTATGCCATAAAATAGAGCTAGGATCAAATAAACGATCAATTAACCAAATCAAGAATTTTTATAAATTTGTGCAACAAAGTTTGAATTATCCTTTATTGCTTTAGAGATATTACAAATTTAATAAGATAGATATTCGTGGTATATGTTAGTAATAAGAAAACGGAAGATCTACCTAGTTGTATTATGTCATAGTAGGAAAAGATGGGGGGTTCTGGAACATCTCCCCACCACTGTTTTTATCCTTTTATATTGCGTTGCCTGTCTACTCAGTTTGCTGTCAACTTAGTATTTTTTTCTTGTTTTAAGCTGATTAGAAGCTGATTAACAGCTTTAAACAGCTTTTATTAGAAGCTGTTAGAAGTTGTTTAGAAGCTGTTGAAAGTTGTTTAAAAGCTGTTGGAAGTTGTTTAAAACGAGAAGAAAAATACTAAATTGACAGCAAACTGAGTAGGCAGGTAACCCAATATACAAGGATAAAAAAAGTGGTGGGGGGATGTTCCAGAACCCCCGTCTTTCCCTACTTGTGATATTTTTAAATCTTCGTTATCATCTTCTTTAAAGTAAATGTTTAAATAGAGGAGTATTTTCTAAATTCTTATTAATTAAAGCTATTGAAATTATTGCAATCCGTCACATGTGATCTACTTAATTAAAGTGATAATGAAGTAAGTCGTAAATATAGGGACGATCCCGTTGCACCAAGTGCCACCTCGTGTTGCACGCTCCTGGTTTCCGAACAAACATTTCGCACGTTTAGTCCATTCAGAGGTCGTAAACCGTACGATCGTTACGAAAAATCTTTATATTTTACTATAAAAGGAATCCGTTGAACTGATTCGATTATCGCTGAATTATTACATAATCTTTCCAGCAGCCAGATGTTTAAATGTGTTACTAGACAAATAGATCTACCTTTCGTTCTGTATAATTTCATACTTATCTTTATCGAACGGTTAGAGAGAGGAGGCATCGTCTGCTAGCCAGTAAATTCTTTAGAGCGACCTGTTTTCAGAATCGACTCGATCAGAATCAGAACTGCTACGTGGATCACGTAGTCACCGAATTTCCTCCGGATTCCACAACCAACTACGTGTCATATGATTATCATCTGTATCAGAAGAGCCAACTTTATCAAATTATAGCAGTATTTCTTTGAATGATTTTTCTGGGTTAATGTTTACCTCAAATTACGTCAGAGGGGTCCTCACCGTAAAAGTGTTGATTCTGGTCGATTTACTACCGCAGTACTGCGTTAAAAAGTGATTCTAATGTTCTACGGACATTCAAATAACGACTCAATTAAAGTTTTTACTTTGTCATGGTCGCTTTTGTTGCGGTTTGCTAAACAAATACAAAACTATTTTCCCATAACACTCGTCTTGGTTAGGAATTTAAATGGAAAGGTCGAAGACGCCGCATGAATCTATCAACGAATCTTTTCATCTCATTTGGTTTCAACAATGGAAATCTCAGATTTTACAGCAACAATGGCCTGCGTAAATATATTTTTTATCAAGCACCGACAAGCCCGAATCTCTTAAAGTACCACTAGTGTGACACTTTTTTATTATCACGCAGACAAATTAAAAAAATATATTGTCTTTATTTATCATCTAAAAGCATGACGTATGCAAATAGAATTTCCATGCTGCAATGTACAATATCTATAAAGATTGTCATAATCGTTGGGTAAATGATTGAGAGTTGAGAGCAGGGTTGAACAGAGAGAAAGTACGTGAGTTCCGTGGCACAGTGGTTAGTGCACCCCGAATTCGGAGCGGAGGGCTGACGGGCTGTAGGTTCGCTCCTCGCTCGATGATTCACATTTTCTCTGGTTCAAAAGTTGTTATGAAGAGTCACATTATTTTTTCTCTTTTCTTTTGTTGACACAAGTTTACAAAATAATTTTTAACAAAGTTCTGGGCACAGCACCACCTGAAAATTTAATTTAAAGCGCAATGAATTTTATTTGAAACTATCGCATGGACTGAGCACAAAAAGTTGAAAATATAACATGTGCTGTTCGTGATTAGAACCAATTTGTGAAGTGGACTGAAATAAAAATAATAAATTCGGAACAACCTTCTACTGCGGCATAATCCACCTTTGCAGATTCTGTGGCCTCAATGTGCATCCTAACTCGTCGTAATTGCTTGAAAGCTATTAACTAGCCAGATGACAGCAATTCGAATTGACACACGTCGATAATTGCCCAATTGCAGATCGCATATGGCCGGCGTACCAACGTTAAATACAAAAGAATTGCTAAAATGAAAAATACCCATAGAATCCCTCTCCAAAAGTTTCACACGCAAATTAGCGGGATTGATGACAATGCCGCTATTGAAATCTCCCCAATAAGTTGTAGTAATTGATCGACTTGAACCGTTATTGTAGTTTTTTTTTTTTTTAAATTAATCATGTGAACAAGGCCTGCTCTCATAATAATAATTTGCTCGTACACATCAACAACAAATAACTAAGGATCTATTGCGGTTAATCCTGTGGCGAGCACTTGTTGACAGCTAGTTTTATTGTTTTAACTATTGTTCTATCTGTGTCGTGCATGTTTAATGATACAAATCGAGGCAACAAGCAGAAACGGTATATGTGTATCAGCTTTCAGACAAGATGAAGTCGTGCCGACATAGTGTTGAATAGCTCTGAAATTGAAACATGACGGCGAGAGCCTCATTGCCATCAGTCTTACTAGCTTACTCTCCTCGTAATTATTCTCCTTAACTTAATTAATTTGTGTATATTTTTTTTGGTCAGAAAATAGTTCTTAACCATTAATTTTACAATAATTCAAAATTTTTCTTTTTGTTATGATTATGTTTTATTAATTTGCTTAAGGTTTTATTCATTTTCAGCAGCTTAAAACTATTTTATTAATGTTTCTTATTTTTTAGTTTACATTATGTTTTACTTATTGTGTAGATTTTCTTTTAGCACCATTTAATTATATCAGGGTTTATTGTTTTCTTATTTTTTTTCTACTTAAGTTGCAGATTATTATCACTAACTTTACTCAGTGCTTTTCCCTATCATCTATTTAGCTGCAACTGACCCACTGACGTTGGTTTGTTAACCATCATCGTCTACTGATGATTGTTTCCTCTTCCCTTTGCATTGATCATTTTTTTCTTCTGACTACGTGACCCAGATACTCCAGTATCCTTTTTATGACTTTGTAGTTTTTTCTAATTGTTGCAGTAATTCACAGTATTCTGATTTTTACGCATGATGTTTTGAGAATGCTTTCATGACACCAGGTGTTAATAATTTCTATGCTCTTTCTATTACTTAGAAATTCATATCTCGTCACCCTAAAGCAGTGCTAAAGTCTAGGTATGCTTATCAATTTGCTAAGTTATCTTCTGATCGTACCATTTCAATTTTCAATTATTTTTGGAAATGGTTGGCTCTTTGAATGACTTTGACTTCACTTTATTTTGAAGCAAGATTAAAAGTGGCGTTAGTTATGGTGTCAACTGAAGATATTTGGAGGATATTACATTTACTTTTTTTACTTGATACTGTTTGGACGAAGTGTATAATTAAGTCCAAATCAGAAGGACTCAATATTCTGATAGTTTTTCAAATATTAGATTTTCCTTTATTATCTAAAAGTTGGATTCTGTAAAAAACTTAAAAAAGAGTAGACATAAAGCGAATTATCGCATTATCCCATTTAAAAAAAAAAAAAAATTTTTTTTCATCACTTTGATTGACCTTGACTCTACTTCGTCAGTCATTGTTTTTATCTGAATCATTCTGGGCCACCCTATATATTGGTGAAGGGTCTGTTTTCTTCACAAAAGAAAAGAACAAATGACCCAAACGCCAATAAGGCCATTTAGACACGAGGGATTAAACCCAAAAATTTTATTGCTAGAGACAAATGAGCTCGAGACGCTACAAACTGAAGTAACTAACAAGTAAGTTATTTGCGCTGAATACAAGTGAAGTGTAACTGGTTTAATGGCTTGTTGCTGTTGATTACACGCATTATTAATTCTATCCATTGAAGCACGAACTGATATTATGATTAATAACGAAATATTTTAATGTAATTTTCATTAGGAAATTATAGTTTCTTGTCAATATACATAATTGTTATAATAACTTTTAATTACTTAATGTTAATATTATCAACTGCAAGAAGCTGAATTAATTAAAGCTAGTTGCTGTATCATCGACAATAATATATGTATAAGAAGAGACTTTTCGCCAACTCAAGATTCAGTAGCTACTTTAAATTTATTTCAACAACATTTTTCAGTTACATACTTAATTTTAGGGTAGATAATAAGTAATAACTAAAATTAAGTATTTTACTGAAAAATGTTATGTCAAACAATTTTTTATTAATAAGTAAAGTAAGAGCAGACTAATAAAACTATTGCAAGTTCGACAACGAAAGAAAAAGGTTTTTTAAATCTAACTTTATATTTAAGGCATCATTCGATGGCTTCATAAAAACAACGCAAATTGACGTAATTTCGTAGTAATTTCACCATGAAGTTTGACAATTTACAAACGAATTAAATCTGTGATTTTACGATGTTCAAGAAAAAGGTAATAAAAACTAAAATGGCAATTGAATTAATACTATTGTAATATTTAGTGATGGTGATATAAATAGATAAACGATACTTGCAATTGTAAAATTCAGGCTACAGATAGAGGACAGGATTTAATTACATGATGTGTGTATGTATATTTTTTCGAAAAAACAACACGCATTATTTTAATTTTCAAATTGTGAAAGCTTTTTAGTTGATGGTGAAGGTTTTAACACTTATTTTATCATTCAATGATAAAACAGGAAATATCCTAAGATTTCAAATAATAATCCTGATCGACTAGCGACTAGCTAGGGCGACTTTGTATTAAGATGGGTACTGTTTATTACTTAATTATTTAAAAATGTCTAGAGTTCTAGCTTCAGTCTAATGTTAAAATATTAAAGTAAGCCGATATCGCCGCAAGCTAAAAGCTTAAAATTTATAGACTCAGTATCTCGGCGTGCTATGTACTTTAAGAAAGCGATTATAAATTTTGTTTTAACAATAATTATTTCTGGAAGGTTCATATAAATTTGAAAATAGTTATATCAGTAGCTTATTCCGGCTTTACGCTCCGGGCCAATTTCAAGCTTTTTCTGGGAGATATTTAAAATAATGATAATAATAGATTTATTGCATAACAGATTAACCTCAAGTACAATGCAACTCCAATTTCTACTAACAACAAAATTTAAATATTAAATAATGGACTCGATAGTGATTCTTAATAGTAATTCACCCGGCGCCTTCGCCATTTGTGGCGGGTTCGTGTCCTACCCACGTGAGAGTCTCCATAGATCTAAATTGCGTACTCCAACGCAACAGAACTTCAAGCGTCAGACTTTTGAACAAAATTGATCAAAAATGTCTAAAACTCCATGTAAACTCGAATATTGTAACTAATGACTTCTAAATTAATTAATATTTGTTATTAGTTCAAGCTACGATTAATCAACACTGAACATGTCAATAGTTCTTCGCTCAATAACTTTATCTTTTTGACAGTTTTATGCAGCGTGGGTTCCAAACGGCATACGAAACGTTAGTCAAAATTACTGCTGCAGTAGGGGCTTTACGCTCCGGGCCAATTTGAAGCTTTTTCTGGGAGATATTTAAAATAATGATAATAATAAATTTATTGCATAACGGATTAACCTCAAGTACAATGCAACTCCAATTTCTACTAACAACAAAATTTAAATATTAAATAATGGACTCGATAGTGATTCTTAACAGTAATTCACCTGGCGCCTTCCCATTTGTGGCGGGTTCGTGTCCTATCCACGTGAGAGTCTCCATAGATCTAAATTGCGTAATCCAACGCAACAGAACTTCAAGCGCAGGACTTTTGAACAAAATTGATCAAAAATGTTTAAAACTCCATGTAAACTCGAATATTGTAACTAATGACTTCTAAATTAATTAATAGTTGTTATTAGTTCAAGCTACGATTAATCAACACTGAACATGTCAATAGTTCTTCGCTCAATAACTTTATCTTTTTGACAGTTTTTTGTAGCGTGGGTTCCAAACGGCATACGAAACGTTAGTCAAAATTACTGCTGCAGTAGGGGCTTTACGCTCCGGGCCAATTTGAAGATTTTTCTGGGAGATATTTAAACTAATGATAATAATAGATTTATTGCATAACAGATTAACCTCAAGTACAATGCAACTCCAATTTCTACAAACAACAAAATTTAAATATTAAATAATGGACTCGATAGTGCTTCTTAACAGTAATTCACCCGGCGCCTTCACCATTTGTGGCGGGTTTGTGTCCTACCCACGTGAGAGTCTCCATAGATCTAAATTGCGTACTCCAACGCAACAGAACTTCAAGCGTCAGACTTTTGAACAAAATTGATCAAAAATGTCTAAAACTCCATGTAAACTCGAATATTGTAACTAATGACTTCTAAATTAATTAATAGTTGTTATTAGTTCAAGCTACGATTAATCAACACTGAACATGTCAATAGTCTTTTGCCCAATAACTTTATCTTTTTGACAGTTTTTTGTAGCCTGGGTTCTAAACGGCATACTAAACGTTGATCAACGTTGCTGCTGCAATAGGTTACCATATCATGTGGATTACGAACACATATTCCGTGAGAACTCAATAACAATCATCTATGTTTTTTAAACTAATTATCGTTAGTGGTTCTTTACTCTACTTTTTAGTTTCCACTATGAATGAAACTACGAGTTTGATAATAATTGCTTATTAGGTATAATTTTTTGCCGGGCTCGTGTCTTACCCACACGAAAGTCTCCAAAATTAAATAGTAATAGTAGGCGGTGGAGCTTTAACTAGAATATTTAAACGGAATTAGTAAACATAACGATGCGAAAAGTCCACGTAAAATTAAAAAAATCTTCAGTTTTTACTATGGACACTTACTTAAAACTATAAACTTGATTCACTATCTGTGACGGATCTGTTTTTTTGCCCACATGACAAGTCTCAGTTATAAAGGCAGTAATAACGAGCAGTACTTTAAGTACCTAATGTAATGTCGAGGTAGTGTTCAATAAAATCCATCAAGGATATCCACCCATTTAAATTTATTAAAAATATAGACAGTGCTATAAAGACTTGATCACTGGCTGTTGTTCGAAATAGTAGTCTTTTTTTTAAACGACGCACGTCTATTACCCTCGACACCTATTATTTGTGTTGCTTATGAGTGTAATCATGCGATTTATTGTAGGTGCTACCTGAAAGATACAATTGTTTCTTATTTGGATCATTTTCTTTTAATATGAACCGAAGCGTTCTCTCAGCCATTTTCAAGAACCGGTTTACTAATTAATTTTCTTTTTTTTTTGTTGGCCTATCAATGTCAGCAGACATTTTATTAGCTAAGTATTTTTTTCAGCAAACTTAAACAGCTAATATTGGACTTGAAAACGTTGACATTTGTGAAATTTTGGTAATTTTCACTGAACGCTGATTGTTAGGGTTAGGTATTTAGGCCGCTGTTGATGTGATACAAAATTCTCCACAAGAACCACTTATTTGACCGACATAACCTCACTAACATAAATTATCTTTATCTGTCTCCATTACTCATATACGAATTTAAATTTTAAATTCCCTGACAGTTAACAACATTCCAAGATGTAAAAATATTTCGTGAAAAGCGCGGCTAGTTTGGCGACAATGACAAGGTTTAATTCATTAAATATAAATCAGCACTGGAATAGTAGTGGAGAGCAATTTTTTATTTTGAATGTGCCGGTGAAGCCGGCGGCACCACACTACCAGGATAATAACAAATTTTTAATGGCCAATTAAGCGGTGTGACATTACATTGTCTCTGTCTGTATTTATTAAGTCGAGAAGTCAACCGTGCAAATGGTGTTTATGGACACTTGAAGTTGGATTAGTTTGCGCCGCCAATATCATTAATGTAAGAATGATACCTAAATGTCATTTAAACAAAAAAAAATTTGGAATGGTTGTCTTTTCCGTTAGAAATCTTTTAACTGGATCAAGAGGATATTTCGCTCTTCAGATTTTCCACAAAATCACATAAAACACACTGTGGGTATCATCGTGGGTTGTTGCTAAAAAACAAGTTCAGTGACCAACCACCTTTAAAAAGTTACAACATTATTCGCAACTTCTTTTGTGTCTTCTTTATAAGTTCCTTCTTTAAAGTTTTCTCTTGTGTCCTATTTTTAAGTTTTTTTTTTTTCCTTTTTCTAAGTTTGATGTGGTTTACTCGCAAATTTATTATCGAAATTGACGTTCCTGCGTGCGTTTTAAGTTTATTGCTGCTCGCAGTTACCCACCTGCCAGCTAAACCATCATCTTCTCGTTCCTTGAACTACACTTCCGATGGCTCGCCTCTCATCAGCCGTTCAAGAGAGCACACAATGAGTTCGGTGGCGAGCAGGATAACTAATTAAAATAACAGTATTGCCGGCAACCTAGGTTTATGTGCTTAACGAACCATCATCGCTATCGGGGGACCCGTCCAACCCAACGGTGTCAATAACCACCTGGCCCCCCTTGGGGCTGTCTCGCGATGGCGGTCATGTGGATCGCGTCGCCACCGACGGTACACTTGGGTGTGCAAGCACGCAACCAAGACAAGCCCGTCGTGGTACTACTACATGACACATCTTACAGGTGTTTATCCGTAATGGGGGGTCCTAAATTCTGGAGACATATCGACTGCGCGACGCGTTCGAGTGCTAAAAACAACGGAAATAATATGGAAGTGCACGTGTTCGTCTCGCAATATGTTCCTCAGGTGGTCCGTTATGAAATTTCTTTTGATTCAACGTTTTCCGGGCGACAGGTAACGGAACTAGGAGGATTTGGGATAAATCCGGACGTTGCTCTAAGTTCTATTCTAACATGTTGGCAAAAATATCAAAACGCTTTGATGATGATAAGCAATCATAACGTGTTTTTTTGACAGTAACAATTGCTGCATCTTCTGAAAATTACTCTTATTTTCGATAGAAATGTTGGGATTCTGGTGATTGTCGGTACTCTCGCCGACCTTTGAGAGTAATGTTTCGATACGTCGAAAATTTTGAGAAACGATGGGACAAATACATTGAAAGGGTAAATTTTTTCTACCATTAAGCAAAAAAAGTTTAAAATTTGCAAAATTAACTAGATTTGCAAAAAAACACATTCAGGCTATACAGGCTGTCCCAAAGGGTCTGCACCACCTTGAAGGTGCTTTATCTAGAATTGTAGATAAATGCTGGAATATTGTTTAAAAAATTCTGTCATTTAGTTTTCAAGTTATGGCCCTTTCAGGAAGGCACAATTAAAGTTTAAATTGTTCATTCCTTTAGAGTTTGAAGTTAAAGAAGAATATAAAGATGAATTTTTCGTGGCGTTTTCTACCACAGATGACTCTATACCAGATTGGCCACCTTTGATGTTTTTTATATGCTTTAAACTGGTTAATAACATTGATGCCGCGCACAGCATTATTTCCGTGATGTCGCAGGCAATGCGCTGTTGCCAAGCAGACATTTCCTTGCGTAACACTATTCATTTTATTGTCGGCTAGTATCACTTGAAAAATGTATTAAAAATAAAAACCACAAAAACAGAATAAAACGCTCAAAAATAGTGATCAATCAGATGTCGAAAGCAAAACTTTAGCTAAACGCGCACTTGGTGGTGAAACCTAACCTCTCAACCACATGTCAAAACGCACCTCAAAATCGGATAATGCCTCGGAATGCTTCGGAGCCAATCGTGAATACAACAAATGTCCTATCGTCCTATCCACGTTCTAGCGAAGCGAGCGGGTCTTATCTTACAGTGTGTCTAAATCTCTACTGATTATGCGTCAACGAGACCTTTAAATTGGTTAATATTATATCTTTCTCTAATTCACGCGTCTCTTCTAAGTGGCCAATCTGGTATAGAATCATCTGTGTTACTACTATAGTCGGAACGACGTAATCAATTGTAAAGGTCTGTATTAATCAATGCAAAGTCACACAAACATTTCGTTCAAAAGAAGGGGGATACAATTCTTCTGATCCAATTAGAAAATTAAATAAACCTGCAGCAATTTGGCGTGTTTTTTTCATACATAAAGTACATAAACTAATGATTTTGTACTCCAACATTTGTGGTCCTGCCTGTACTTCATCTTCACCAGAGGTACTCTTTATGATAGTAAAAATGGAACAAGTTGTAACTTGCAACTGTAACGAGAAATAAAATCAGTGACGTTTTTGATACGTTTCTATGCTCCTACGATTTTTAAAATATGCACGTAGCTATTTTAAAAAGGAAACAAATATAATGTACACCAAATTAAACCATACATACTTTGCACTGTCCACCAGATAATTTAATGAGCATCAAAAAATCTAAATGAAACCCAAATTATTATACATCAGAAAATGAGAACATCACCACTAAAATAACTATGCTGCGTATTGTTTTACCATTGCTTACATTTTAAATTCTATATGTCGATCAATTTTACTAAATGTTCACCAAATTTAGAACGCTCAAGTTACGCGTCCGTGCTGTACATAATAAATATTCGCGCTATCCATTTATATTTAGTGTTTCTCAAAAAAACTATTTGTGCGTCAAATAATTATTCTATTACTCCAAAAATAAAATATGCTCGCGCATCTCTTCTTGCCGCTTGCGCTTCCAGACAAGAGGCACGCGAAAAAAGTTTTGTACAAGATCAGTTCAGGGCCCTGTAATTTTTTTTAAAGCACGATTAGAAATTACCACTAAAAGAAGTTTTACGTTTTACATAATGCAAGCCAATTACAGGAAAGCATTTATATATTACGGAAATCAATATCTTTTTTTGTGCAAACCACTTTTATTTTTACTCTTATTTTCCTTACCCTAGCACATCTACATCTATAATTTTGCATAAAATTATTTACCATTTGCACAACATTTTATTGCTTGTGTATTTTTGATCAACAAATAGTATTTTTTAACTGCTAAATAATATAAGACACTATCGAAAATTAATAATCTGATTATTATGTTAGAATTAATTGCGGAATAAAATTTGGTGAACATTTAGTATTTATGGTCAACAAAAATTATTTTGGCGAACCAAATATATAAGAGACCAGCATTATGTCAATATTTAGTTGTCGCTTTAAGATTATGTATTTTCTTAATTTTGGTGAGCATTTAGTATTTTTGGGAAATGAAAGTATTTTTTTGTATGAAAATATTGGGTAAATTTGGTAGACTGTTAAATACGACCCTTTTAAAAACACTCTGTAGTATGTACCAGATTTTAGTAGCAACTTAGGTTCTAAGGTTGCTAAGTTGCCATTGGTTCATTGGTTCAGAAAGAGTGGAACCTATCATGCTAATGATTTTCGATATAATATGACGTTCCTGAGCAGAAGGTTCGAGTCGAAATAACTGATTTAATCTTAATTATTAAACGGTGGGGTAGAGATTGATTGTTAACACTTAATTGCAATAAGTGTTTAGTCTTACATTACATGTTGGATCGTCAAATATCTATTTTGATTATTTATTAGAAGGACGACCAATTCTCAAGATATCTCGACATTTGGATCAAGCGTCATAATAACGTTGTCATTGAGTTGATTTAAGCAAGTAGTCAAACACTGGTTTTAAAACTAATAGATTTTTGAATACGCATCAATTTTGCATTGTTTATGCCTACATTTAAAATTTACATTAAATTTATCTTTGGAATATCTAAAAAATGTATTTATAGACTTCATCTTCGCTGGGAAAAATTAAAATACCTGAGAGACAACTAAACGAGTTGTTGGACTTAACAATTTATGTATTTAAAAAAGAAACTCGCAGTTGGTTCTAAAATTTGTCTAAACTAGACACAACACATTGCCGAATGAGGTTCTTTGTCAAGTACTGATTTTTTTATGGAATGCGGAGCACCAGATTTGTGTATGTGTCATAGGCGTTTGATGGAATTGCTCGGCAGTTGATGTAATTAAAATTGTTACACTATCTCTTTTAGGGCAAGGAAAAACATAAGTAAAGGTGAACAGTATAGGCAATTCATAAATTTTGTATTGCTTATCCTTCTCGCCCTTCCCTATGCCTTTCCCTGCTCTAAAACAGATAGTGTGACGATCTTAATTATATCAACTGCCAAGCACTTTATGATTATGAAGTGACGGAGTTCACCAAAAGTCTACGACATATGTATACAGGGTGTCCCGAAAAATTGTGCAATACTTTGCTGGCGGCTTCTACTATTAAAAACATGAAGAAAGTTGTCTACAAACATAAAACAAAAAATTCTTCTTAAGGAAACTAGAGGTTTACCTTTATAGGGCTCTAGTTCCCTTAGGAAGAATTTTTAGCTTTATGTTTATAGACAACTTTTTTTATGTTTTTTATTGTAGAAGCCGTCGGCAAAATATTGCACACTTTTTTCGGGACACCCTGTATAGCACCCACCTCTAAATTATTTGTAACAAGTCCCAACGATCTAACAAAGTTAACGGCAAAAGTGAGGTACCTACAAAATGCAACACTTGAAGAATGCCCACTCATTCACATTTTTAATGAAGCCATTACAAATTATTTTAATGTAATTATTCTTAAACGTTATTCCAATTTGGTTTATGGTTATGTCTGTGTAAATATAATGTTGCAGTTTTTTATTTAAAACGTGTTAACATTACGTGCCAGTGCAATTATGAGTATGTCGGAGGAAAGCGTGGCGCACAGTAATTTGCAATTTATAACGCTCGCTAGATGGTAGATTTGCACATAATTCTTTCGTGAAACATAACTTTTGCACTACTACTGAACGATGTCAATTTACATTTATTTTCAATTAAATAAAATTTGTACCGCGACATTATTGCTGCTATTAAACTTAATTTGTTAACTATTTCGTAATTAAGCAGTGCATTTTGAACAAAATGAAGTTATATAAAACATTCCTGCAACTGGTTCTCGTTTAACTATCGCAGGCTTCACACATTGCTGAAACGCTGTGCTGAAACGATGTCAACATTTTTGTTTCATGGTTTCTTATGGTAGCAGTACCTACATAACTTTTTAAACATGCATGAAGCAAATTGTATATATTACACACTCGGGCATTTTAACCGTTAGCGATTTAAAATAAACTTTTACAGAAATATTTTTACAGTTTTTGTTCTATACTCTTCTACTCGGATGAACATCCTCAACCGTATTTGGGGTTTAGACAAATAATTTGGTTTTATTCCCTACAACTGCTGAGTGTACGTTTTACTTAAAGCTTGCCAATGTCAATTTTTCTTTTCGACAGTTTACTTCATGAGTAAATTATTAAATTCACAAAACACTATAAAAAAGACACTGATAAGTGTGATAACAATTTTTGAACCAGAGAAAAATGTTTGGGGTTTGAACCTACAACCAGTCCGCACTCCTCACCGAATTTGGGATGCACTAACCACTGTGCTACGGGACTCACGTATTTTCTCTCTGTTCAATCTCGCTCTCAACTCTCTCGAGTTCCTAACCCTCTAACCAACGATTATAACAAGTGTCGTCTCATTTTGTCGCTCATTACATTACTAAGTACTAACTTGACTATTTTCTATATTAAAACAGTACATAATGGCCGCCAGCCGCTCAACTAAATTGTCAACGTCCAATTCATTGTTTGCGAGTAAAGAAGAAACTTCTTTGGACGCGTAACTGTAGTGATTTGACGGGACATTAACTGGCGAGACTTGTGCTAATAATTACCTATAATTACGTTTTTTTTTCTTTCAGGGCCACGGGAAAATGCTGAGCCCACCACGCCAACTTAGACGTCGTCTACTATTGCCAGTAATCCGGTGTTTGTCTTCCATACTATTGGTGAGTAATTTTCTTGATCGTTTAATTCCTGCAGCTATACTTTGTTGCTTTTTCAATCGATCTTCGTCTTTCCCACCATGATACAGACTGAAAAAGAACGTGCCGCAATGGAATTTAAAAGTCACTCCGGTACTTGTTACATCAGGTCAAGGTTTACTACATATTTGTATGTATATAGCACAGACCGCCACAGCAATAAAGCGATCACCTGTATAATATGAAGAAGTTGAGTTCCGCAAATAAACAAAAGTTTGTTGATGGCGTAGCAAAAATGGGAGGACCAAATTAACAATGACAATTTTCAGATGTGGTAAAAGAGGTTACAATTTTAAACTTTACTAGTAAAATTAAAATATTTAATAATTTCTTAATAAAAAAAAATTTTTACTTTTAAATCTTCTATTTTTTGCTGTTAGTAATTTCTATTACAAATTTACTACTTATTAAAAAAAATTAATAGCAGTAGAATACTGCACCCCACTTGCTATAAGTATAGCTATAGGGGGTTCAGACAAGTAAGGATATGTTTAAAATTTTTCTACATAAGATATTTCTAAACTTAGTGTTTTGCAATGTTTACGTAATTACGAACATGTCCCCAGGCAGACTCAATAGACCTGCAACGAGGGTTTGAACCTACCTTGTAATGGCGAATATTGTGGTGTAGTCGGCTTCGGGTGCTTGGAAACGGGGTGCTCTCGACCCGTGGGAGGTTTCGCACAAACTAGAAACACCTTAGACCGACTCGACTAGCGACTGTCCCTCGCAAGGGTTGTAAGAGAAGTGATGTGACTTGTGGTAAAGGTGGAAAGGAAGTGTTAGATGGATGCTGACCACCACCCTTCACTTTGTCACGTAGGTCCTACTCTGGAGGGAATTAAAGACGCGATTGCGAACATACAATCAAACAATTTGTTTGTGTAGTAAACTAACCTAAGCAAACCAACTAACGATAAACTATCTAACTAAGTGAGGGTACCGAAAATTTAGCTAGGACTGGTTTATGAGTAATATGTATAGACAATTCAGATGGAAGAAACAATATTTTGCACCAAATAAATTGGATTATTTTTAAACATTTGGTTAAGAAATTATTTTTAAGATAATAAAAAAAAATATTCCAGCAATGCGACGTAGGTGAGTAAGTTAATTTTCCACAGTCTTTTTCTAGAGAATTCCAAATCAGGCAATTATCTCTTAATATTATTTTTTTTTGAAAAGCTCACTTGATATGTATAGGTATCTTTTTTAAGACGAGTGTGGTTCTATAACCCAGACTGCTTTGTTGTAGAAATGTGTCGTGGGATATCCAAATTAACATAACTCCTTCAAAAAAATTCTTCAGGACTTATTCAAATCTTTACAAAACTACTATTTAGATGCAAATCGTGGGTTATTGTTATTTCGGTCATGAATGTCACTGGAGAAGTGGTTTCTTGTTTAACAATCCGTCACCGTTACGTTTTTAACAAGTACCAAAGAGGACAACTGACTGTATATAATTCGTAAATGCAACTTTACCAGTATTTACGGAACTTAGGTACGTGTAAAAGTTTAATGAAGAGAAATTAGTTTCCGTCTGAAAATAATTGATGTTTTCACAGCAACTGTGGCAGAAATCTAATTGTTTGTGAGTATTTTTAATTAATAGCCTTAACTTCCAAGAAGGAATTTATCTACGGTTTAAACTATTTATTTCAGTGTAAAGCAAATAAAATCCTTTTGTTGCAAATGACTTATTATTTAAAATAAAAGTTTCTAGAAGGTCCAGGAGTACCTATGCTATACGAGAAATTGCAATGAATTCTCTGACATAAAAGTATAATCAGGTTGCTATTGAAAGTAAATGGGGATGATGTGTCGGTGGAATCTTGACCTCACGCTCTCAATCTAAAATAAAAAATGGAGGTGATTATCTCAAAGTGCTCGTTTCTCCAACTAAAAATTAAACTGTTTAGAATTCTAATTCCTTTTTATGATGCACTGCTGGATCTCATCTACTTTCTTCCTTATTCAAGATGACTATTTTTTAAACATGTTCAGAAACCTATACATATCATTGCGAAATTCACGAACCAAGTCGTATAATTTAAATGCAATAAATATTTAAGTTGCAAGAAATTTAGAGGCGTTTAACATTCGAGAAAAGAACCATTAACCGTCTTGAAAGACGGTTAATGGTTCTTACATTCCATCTAACTTATTACACTCTCCCTACTACTGCCAGCAATTAGTTTGGAACAATAAAAACTAAATATCAAATGACTACGTACTCCAGTCGTTGTATTACCTTATGGAAAGGTAACCAACAGTAGGTATAATAGGAGTCTATTAATTATTATTAACCAGCTACATCTCTTATATTCATTTAATAAAACGACACATTTGTGTTATTTTTGGATCTCTTAATTACGATTAAATATTCTTTTTGGTATACCGTCATTGTTCAGTTAACTATTATTTTTTTTTCCATTTTTCGTACTTTAGCAAAGGAAAAAAGTTCTGCTTGGCAGTTTCTCTGGACGTGAGTCAAGTACTTGACTAGATGTGTCATAAAGACCTGTTGCACAAAATTAAACTGGAAGATTCTGGACCTGTTCCTAATTCCAAATTAAACTGTTTGTCAATATCCTCGAGACATTCATCATATTTGTCCGCAAGAGTCTTCAACAATATTTTCCTTGTCATCTGCCTTTTCTAATTGTTCTACTTTTACACGTCTGCATTACGTAAATCGTTTGTAACTAAGTAGGGAAAGAAGAGGGGTTTTAGATCACTCCTCCTCCCAAAAGTATTGTATATTACGTTGCCTGCTTACTTAGTTTGCTCTCAACTTACTATTTCTCTCCTTGTTTTAAACAACTTCCAGCGGCTTCTAAACAACTTCTAACAGCTTTTAGTCAGCTCTAAACAGCTTCTAACAGCTTCTATTAGAAGCTGTTTAAACAGCCTCTAACAGCTTCTAACCGCTTCTAATCAGCTTTAAACAGCTTCTAACAGCTTCTATTGTAAGCTCTTAGAAGCTGTTAGAAGCTTCTATTAGGAGCTGTTAGAAGTTAAACAACTTCCAACAGCTTCTAAACAACTTCTAACCGCTTTTAATCAGCTTTAAACAGTCTTTAACAACTTCTACTATAAGCTGTTTAGAAGCTGCTAGAAGTTGTTTAGAAGCTGTTGGAAGTTGTTTCAAACAAAGAGAAAAATAGTAAGTTGACAGCAAACTGAGTAGGCAGGCAACGCAATATACAATAGTGTTGGTAGGAGAAGGAGTGATCTAGAACCCCTTATCTTTTCCTACTTAATTAACTGTTTTTTTCTTTCTGCAAATTTCTGAGAGATTTTATATAGTTCAGATATATTAAAGTAGAGCTCGAGCCGCCATCTTGAGAAGTGTGCACCTTCATTGATTTTTGCATTTATCAGGCAAATGCTCAGTTTTATGAAAAAAATTGCGGTTACAAAAATTAAAGATTATTAAATTCTCTATAATAAACATTTATACATTTTTTGATCAAGTGAATAGTGTGACAATGAATGAGCGACGAATGTGAGACGACCGTGGAGAGGAAGCTCCGGACGTCAATCCGCATCGTTGTGGCATCTGAGACTTAATTTGTCTCAGATGGTCTCACATGGAGAAAGAGGAGAATTTTATCAAATGAAACAACGATAGCTACTGTATACTTAAGACATTTTTCTAAATATATAAATTTGACAAATACCCATAAATTAATAGTGAAAAACAAATAATAGCGTTCAGTACCAATTTGCTCTCTGCCTAGACATCTGCGGTAATAAAAATTTGATGCTGCGTTAATTAACTTGCGGTTAGTTTTACATACATGTATATTTCAAGATCTGTCAATATTAGCTTACTGCATTTTCAGTGCGACCTTCGCTGTTATTTGGGAGCAGGACTTACTACATATATCAACAGCACCTAGCTCCTGCGTCTATTTAACGATCCAAAGTTGTAAGAAATTTCCCAATCTTCGAGAAAAGAGAAGGTTAAATTTACATACGTTATTAGACCATTCTGTTTATATTTGTGACACTTACACGGTGTGATGTAAGAGGCAATTTTGCTGCTTAAAATTCCTTACACGTCAAAGCGTGCTAGGAAGTAAATTATTGATCAGACCCATCACTGAATTAGTGAAGACGGCACTGCCGACCAGATGACTAAGGTCAATGGTCAATAAGTGGATTGCGGAACTAGGTAGTGATGCAGAAATTATTCAAGAGAGGTTTCTTGTTTTCTATTTGACATTTTATTGTACGAGTTGCGACCCAAAGCTCGACCCCCAATTTTTTTTCTCTCATCAATTATTCTGCTCGTTTTATGCTCAATTGTACCTTTTTCAATTTTGGATGTTTTTAAGTACCCACTGGTATGTCAGGCACTCCGACTATACACGAGGACCAGAAAAACCATAAGTCAACCAATCCCTTTGTTTGCGCCTAACAAGCCTGTTAGAAGTTCAAAGTCACTATGGTCAGAGAGTTGAAAGGTCATCTAATGTGAAATTGTACAACTAGGTACCGTTCCTCCTCTCATAGCTATTCCAGATCATAAGGGGTAATTGATCACGTCTTTGTCATACACCCTACGTGTTCATGGTTCTAAGTGCCCATGGTCCTACGTGCCTTGACAGTCTTTCACTTATATCCAGGAATCCAGGAGCCTATTGGGTATCTACAAGAAGATTTAAAATGCTAAAATATGGCAGTATATAATTTGTTGGAAAGCCTTCCATAACGACTACTTATCTATTAAATGTATGTTTTCCGTGGCACATGCTCTACCTAAAACATCCGCTATAAAAACGACAAGGTTTTGCGAGTTTAGGTTGTTCCAGATACCGGTTTTCGGACATATCTCGTGCGTTGTTTCCTGTTGTAAGTCGTCGGTATTAGGAATCCCTCTAAATTCCTGCAAGGTTTCCGCTCATCAACTGCCCCGCCCCAAAACGGTCTGTTCTACGTTGTCCCACTTGTTGGAAAGGTTACACACTCTGCTGTTAGTGCTGTAATGGAGAGGTCTGCGGGATTCTTTTACGAGCGTTTGGAGATGCCGCGACGTTCATCCTGCATTAAGTAATGTTAACTAGTTAATAGCAGCCTGGCGGCCAATCAGGCGCAGTAGCCGGCGGGTTCTTGACCTGTTTTGCAACTTCGTCGATATGTTCGCCCATCAAACCCATTCCCACACATTACAACACGTAGATTCACGGCACAACCGGACATTTGTCTATCTGTGCGTGAATATGTGTGTACTTTGGCCAACAGTCGTCACGCCGACTTTGACTAGCTCCTCATAAATTACGTTCGCACGGCCATATATCCGTTTTTTTTACGCTTCCATTCAAAGAAAAATTATCATCAATGATGGCTAATTATATGTTGCCGACTGCTGGTAGGTCTAGGTAGGTGCGCTAACACAGGTGTTACACTCTTCGGAGGATATATTCGCGGTTTGGAAGACGGGTCCTAGGCCCGCTAGCGTGCTGATGTCTATCAGGACCTACAACATAATTGCCTAATAGAACGTTACCTACCATTTTGATCTTCTTTTTTGAAAAATAAACAAAATCAAAAAATGAAGCACAATTTTTGGCCATTTTTATCTAACAGTAAAGCCAGAAAC
This sequence comes from Schizotus pectinicornis, assembly GCA_951805265.1. Classification (NCBI taxonomy): domain Eukaryota; kingdom Metazoa; phylum Arthropoda; class Insecta; order Coleoptera; family Pyrochroidae; genus Schizotus; species Schizotus pectinicornis. The sequence goes on along the minus strand of OX638202.1, from coordinate 5,325,190 downwards.
AAACTACCACGACGTCACTTGATTCACGTGTTATTATGTTAACTCACATGAGTTGTTTCTCTGGCAGTCTTTAATACCAGCAGGACACTTATGCCGTACCTACGTCACGTTTGTACGAAAGCTTTCTGGTATCATCGACGCTTTTGCTTTGATAACTCATTTAATGACTTTACAACTCAAGATATTGACATCATAAGTCAATATAATGAGTTACGTCATTTCAATATATTGAGTTGATTTAGGTCATTATAATGAATTACATCTCATGTCCAGTTGCACAAAACTTAACGGTGGTTTAATCGTTCGTTAAAAAATTGTTACAATTCTATTGCAGGACTATTCGTTTATTTGTAAGAGTCTGACGGGTTGCAATGTTAAAGTCTATCGAACATCTACGAATTGCAACCATTGATTTAATAGCCAATCAAAGTAGTAAAGAAGTTGGGGAAAAGATAATGTCACGTCTTGGGGGGTAGCGTAGTAGAATTAATACGAATAAGACGCAACTTACTAAAAACTCTAATATATTAATATCAATCTGTACTTACATGCTTACACTTAATTCCACTTACACTTGGGGTCACTTTGCACTACCGTTCTCTTTGGGGTCTTACTGACCACTGCCGTTTGGTCATCGCTCTCCTCGATCGTTCCCGATAAATGTCTACCTTGCAATCCATGCAAGTGAACGATCGAGGGTCAGCTACCCAAACGGATATGACAATGCAGACATGTCAAGATTTGCCGCGATTGAGAAATAAAATACATATTTGCAAGGTGTTGAATTTGGAAAATATTTGCACTCTTGACAATAACGAACGATTCTTCTTCCTATCCATTAATTCCATTAATGGATTCATTTTATCGCAATTTCTGGTTGTATGGACGAGACTTTCGATGGTCTTTCCAATGTCTTATATTTCTCACCCAAGACATCTTTTTCCTTTCTATTTTTTGCTTTCCTTCGATTATAAGCTGCAGAATGTTATATTTCTCATCCCGCATCACATGTTCCAGATACGCAGCCTTCCTTTTTTTAATTGATCTTCGTTGGTTAGTTTGTGCCGTCCAAGGGATCCTGAGGATGCTGCCACATTTCGAAAGGCTCTAGCCTTTTCATGGATGCTACCTTCATCAACAATTTTTTGTTTCTAATGCCAAATAATAGGTAGTGAGTTTTTTATTGTTGCGTTACAAATCCGTTAATAACGTTCTATTACTTGGAGCTGCACCTGCAAAAAGGTTCATTGTTTTTTGTTGAAATTTGCATAGAAGTCCTTAAGTGTTTATTAAGGGGCATCCAACTTATGTTTTTCATGTTTGCGATACAAAATAATCTTCAGTTCTCAATATAACTGTCGCTGCAAGTGGGAACAAAAAACACTAATAAAGATCTGCAACGCTTCGAGATCTTTATAGAAAGATCTTAAGTGTTTTGGTGGGCCTTATTTTATTGTCTTATACGTTTGTAATGCTAAATAGTTTCTACATTTTACTGTAGCTGCTGCCGCATAATATGAGAACCAATCTTTTAATCAAAATCTCTATCTGCTTTGCTAGACTAGGAAGTCCTTTACTTTCCGGGAGAAGTGGAGAATGAAGTGGAGCAATTCACACCGATTAAGCCATACGTTGGGAAGTTATCCTGGGAGAGTAAATTTAAACAGTCGTTCTGCGCTTTAGACAAAAATCTATAGTCGTAAGATGGTCCTCGTTGGTCGATTTAAGTTGAACCTGGAACTCTTGACATGCACTCCTTATCATCAACTGGTGTGAATATTTCTGATCAACTACTATTTTTTGTCAGTGATTCCTGGCAAGAAATTACATCCGGTCCAATTATGCTTTTGTGAATAACAATTGTAACATCCTCTTGAAACAAATTTTGCATCTTGCAGACGGTTGCTAGAAAACCTTATCCGTTACAGCAGAACTTTATATCGCTGGCAGCACTTTTATTAAGGCCTACATGTAAGTAAAGTGGAGTTTCACAAGCGTTCATCCCAGAATGTAAATGAAGGCAATGGTGGTAATTTTGAAAAACATACTTTTTTTAATGTTTTTGAAGGAGCTATCGATCGTGTGTAGTATTTCGTAATATTACATGTTCCTTTGTATGGTGTTAACAATATTAAACCAGAAAGGCCAAAATACAATGGGACATAGGATCTTGTGTTTGCGTACTTAACAATACTATTTCCTATATCCCAATGACAAGATAAAATAATAAGAAAGAAAGATGTCAAAAATATTTCGTTCAACCTCTCGGTATTCTACTGGTTCTGCAAAGACGTTTAGAGATCCGTGTGGTCTCAACTTTATTAACCCATATCTTTTTATAACTAAAACTTTTCAAAAATGTACTAGCAAATAATTTTTTAGACCAAAGATGTCTTATGGAGGCGCTACTGCAAATTCTATAAGTCGCTGCATAAAGAAGATGTTAGAGATATTGATATTATTATTTTTGCGATTCACATTACACGCCGTCATGCCTTTATTTCAACACTGTTATCAGTTTAGGGAAAAGAACTTGGATAAAATAAGGTCAACTGCTAGTTGGTCTGGTTAATCTCTAACCTTTGCAAGACATAACAATCTCTCAGATAAAGACTATTACATGGTCAATCAATTTTATCAATCCTGCAATTAAGCCAGAGCAATGTTTTGTGTTTTTAATCTACAGATTACAGAGGGGTCGTTTGGCTTTCTAGTATTTCCGAATTGCGTCCAATGCAGTTGCAAAGTTTGCAATGACTTTGGGAGACTTTTCCTTCACCTCGTCAGGCGATAGACTACCACTGCCGAAGTGAGGTAGGGCTTGCTAAGGCTTTACAGTGACATAGTATGTGTTTGGAAGTTTCTTCTTTCGATCCACATAATCTGCATATCTCACTGTCCTTCTTTTCCATTTTCTCGAGGTGGTACCTTAGTGGGCAGTGTCCAGTGAGGAGACCGGTAACGAGTCTCATTTCGTTTCTTGTCAGGTCGAGAAGCTTTGTGGCCTACTTTGGCGAATAGTCTTTTTCGCTTTTTCGCCTATCTTTGTCTTGGAACTTGTTTCCAGTATGCTATTTCAGCATTTTTTCTGGACTTCAGCCTTCCTGTAGCTTTTGTTCAGCCCACAGAATGACTCCGGTTGTGTAGGTGGGGCCTACGTCCCTCGTGTGGCTAACTCCTCAGCTGGTTCGTTTCCTTAAATTCCCTGATGCCCTGGCACCCACACGAGGGTGAGATTGTTGCCTCTTGTCAGTTGTTTCAAGAATTGTTTGCATTTCCTGGCAGTTTTAGACTCAAAGCTGTAGGCTTCTAGAGCTTTAATTTTTGCCTGACTATCTGTTAGAATATAGATTTCCGCTCCTTTGAGGTTTCTTTGCCGGCACTCTCTTCCGCAGAAATCTATCCCAAGCATATCAGCTTGCATAACTGTAGGGACTCTGCTTAGGGCTATGGTTTCTTTATACCCAGGCCCACAAATTCCTATGCCTGTCTTTTGATCGTTTTTTGATCTGTCTGCGTACCAGACAGATGAATGTCTGCTCAGTTGTGCTATTGTTCTCTGCGCCGTCACACGGTCGTCGATGACTACTCGGTACGGCGTCTCAAAGTCAAACACAATCGGCATGCCATCTAGCGGTTTGTTTACAAATCCCGGTTCTAGAACATCCAGGATCTTTAAATGGGCTTTGAAGTCCCCTGGTTTTAGGTTTGTCGTTTGGGACAGCTTCATGGCATCTTGCAGAGCAATCCCTTGTACATGAAGATGCAACGGGATCAAGTCTAGCATTGCCTCTAAGGCCGCTGTTGGGGAAGTGCACATAGCCCCTGTGATTCCTAGACACGCAAGTCTTTGTAGCTTCTGCAGCTGTTCTTGCGTGGTTTTCTGGAGAGTTTTCGTCCACCATAGAAGGAAAGCGTATGTGACAATGGGTCTTACTACCAGCTTTTTACAGGCTCATAAGACCATCCTGGCTTTGGAAAGAACTTTGTCGACATGAGCGTCCCAGCTCATTTTGCTGTCTAGACTGATTCCGAGGTATTTGGCCTTCCTCCTCCCTGCACCAGTTTCTAATCATATTTAAGGCATTTTGCATTAGGCTAGAAATAATGCCTTCATGCTTGCCTCTTATTAAATCGACAATGTCATCAGCGTACCCCTGAACATTGTAGTCTGAGTTTGTTAGCCTGTCCAGGAGATCGTCTACGACCATCGATCACAGCAAAGGCGATAGAACCTCGCCCGATTATACCTATATTGCACCTATTTGCTATCGAGCTATATCTCAATTTAATATCTTGAACCCATTATCGTAAAAAAATTATTCTACATTATATCGCCGTCTCTATTTTCACTCGTTCCATATATATATATATATATATATATATATATATATTTTTTGACTTAAGCACCGTATCGATACCATATGCAAATTATTGCTATCACGACGAGCTGATCTCAGTATAGAGAGTTGAATCAGTAAAAATATATTTAAAAAGTAACAAAACCGGTAGGTACGTCTGCAATGTTATATATTTCCTAGATTTCCATTTCAGCGCCACGTTCCAGTTTCTTCGTAACAGTAAAGCGGCCAATCTGGAGGGCGAGTAAATCACCTTATTAACCTTGTTGCAAATTCACCAATTAATAAAATCAGCCACCATAAACAGTTGATTGCAACAACCGAGTACATTCACAATAACTTCGCACAACAGCTGTTTATAACTGTTCGAGTCGCTGGCCTTTGAGCTAATTCACGAAGTAATAAAGGAAAAGAAGCCACTATTAGTGCCACTCGGATGCATTCCAGTTAGTCATTTATTTTAGATAAATCAGAGGTCCTGTTTCGTCACAGATTAACTGTTACGCACGCTTCGCGACCATCACACATTTTCGGAAGCATCTATGACGAACTCGATGCCCCACAGCAATTTCGCATAATGTCCGATCATAAATAAATAATCGATGGGCGAGGTCCCGCAAGTCTTTTTATATTTAATAATTTATTTACCTATACAGGGTGTTTCCTAAAAATGACCCCGAGCCGTGTTTCCGTTATTTCTTATTCGATTTAAATGGACAAAGAACTTCACGAAATGTTTCGAACTTCCAATGGTCTCTAAAAAATGATTTCATAAAGTATTTTGTCTATTCAAATCGGATAAAAAATAACGGAGATACGGCTTGAGGCGATTTTTAGGGAACACCCTGTGTAGATATTTATGTAGTATCTATAACATTTTTTTGGCGACGATCTTGACACACGGGTAATTGATGAACACCAAAATCTTATGTAGGCGGTATCGGAAATCTTCAATGGGCGCCCACCAATGAATTGTTCTTGCTTGTTCGTGTAACTCGCCGCAACATATTATCTACAATGTACATTATGCAGATTGTAACAGTACACTTACATTGATATTCATCGCCTTTATTCAAATTGTGCACAATCATTCCTCGGGCACGTTTAATAACCTTATGTTAGATGTCTTATGCTGACATGATGATAGTACTTCGGCTAGTTTGAATTGTTCTATTAGGCGAAATCTGATACAAAGTATCATGACCCTTAACTTTTCCCTTCCTTCAAATTATATTATTATTATATTATTAAAATAATATACACAAGTGCAGCTATGTCGTTGTATACAGGGTGAGTCAGCTAAAGCGAATCAACCGAAACACCTTTGTTATTAATAACATTACAGCTTTACTATGTACCTATTTTATGCATTTTAATTTTCCCGATTAAGAGTATTTATTTAGCTGAGGTTAGAAATAAACACAATACTACGAAAGCGTCTAGGGGTTACAAAATTAAAATAAAATTATTTTTTCCAATCAATTGGATTTATTTTTTCAATATATTGGAAAAAATCCAATATATGGAAAATAAATCCAATATATTGAAAATAAATTCAATATATTGGAAAAATAAATCCATTATACAGGATGGGGCAATAGTGCGTCCGACTTTGATAGCTCGAGTTCTATGATAGGTAGAAATTTGATTTAAAAACACAGATAAACTAGAGAAAAAAGTCTGTAACCAGAAATTATTTTTGAACATACAGGGTGAGCCAAGACAACTATACAGGGGCAAGTGACATTTTTTTAAATGGAATGTGGTATGTAAAAAAAGATTTTTCGGAGCCTTTTACTACACTCTTTTCAATCCAATATTATTGCTGACTATTTCCTAACCACTTGGATGTAGCGATTTTTTTTTGTTCAAATAATGACATCTGCAGATGCATGTTAATAAAATCACTACAGTCACAATTATGAGTTCTAAGAAAAAATTATGTAAAGCGTAGTTAGGAAACATCGGTGGAATGTCTTTGAATCGTTTTTACTTTTGAAAAATTATACAGGGTGACTAGATTTTTTTTCAATATATTGGATTTATTTTTTCAATATATTGAATTTAATTTTTCAATATATAATGGATTTATTTTTAATATATTGGATTTTTTTTCAATATATTGGATTTATTTTCAATATATTGGATTTATTTTTTCAATATATTGGATTTTTTTTCAATATATTGGATTTATTTTTTCAATATATTGGATTTTTTTTCAATATATTGGATTTTTTTTAATATATTGGATTTATTTTTAATATATTGGATTTATTTTCAATATATTGAATTTATTTTCAATATATTGGATTTTTTCCCAATATATTGTACAATACTATCATAATGCAATTGTTTAAATTTTTAAAAAGTTACAGGAATGAGAATAATTTTATTTAAAAATTTTTGCTACGTTGTACAAACGGTCCAAATTTGCCTGCTCCGCGAAGCATGTCGTTGATCATTTGATATTCATCCACCCACCTGACCGCCCTTCTTCGCAATTGACAATAGTACAGAGCTGATGGTATAACACTTTGAAGTCCACCATAGGCAATTTGCTGAAGAAACATCCCATTGCCCCACATTCAGATGTTATTTAAACAAGCAAGTGAAAAAGTTGTGCAAAATATTGATCAAAGAATTCTAACAGATAAATCTCTGAGTGCTGGTTCTTTACGAGCAGTAATCGCGAAAACAAGTATCTTTTACGTGAGAATGCACATTCAGTTGCAAAAATATTGTTAAGGAATGTACGTCCATTGACTGAACACATTCGAGTAGTTATGCGCCGAGATTGTCATAAAATGTTAATACAAATTGAACGGAACGTCAAATCTGCATAACACATGCTGCAATTACGGAAACTATTTGTTAAGGATTTAACATCTAAACTTCTCTCAAGTAAATGTTCTCCTTAATAAGCAATGTTTCAAACATACTCTCGTGCATACTGAAAACTTATAATTTATCAGTTTTTACCCAACAAATTAATATTCAAAATTTATAAGAATCATTGGTTTTATTGGTGGAGGATCATGACAACAATTGAGCGTTAGCACTAACGCTTTGTAAAAAAAATTTTAAAGTTTAATTAAAACAACAACATTTTAAACATTTTCTTTATTTCAGATAATAAATATCGTGGACGGTGCTGGCGACCTTTGGCCCTTGGACAGGCCCGACGGCATGCCTTCCATCCAATCTCTCGAAGTGATGTGCGGTAAAGATCACATGGACGTTCATCTGACGTTCTCGCAACCTTTCGAAGGCATCGTCTCGTCGAAGGGTCAGCACGGAGACCCGCGTTGCGTTTACGTGCCTCCGTCCACGGGACAGACGTTCTTCTCTTTCCGGATAGCGTACGCGAGATGCGGCACGAAACCGGACCTCCACGGTCAATTCTACGAGAACACCGTCGTCGTCCAGTATGACAAAGATCTACTGGAAGTGTGGGATGAAGCGAAACGATTAAGGTGCGAGTGGTTTAACGACTATGAAAAAACGGCGTCGAAGCCGCCCATGGTCATAGCTGACCTCGACGTCATCCAACTGGACTTCCGAGGTGAGTTATTGTTATTGGTGTTGAAGTGCCTGGTTAAGTAATGTTAATTTATGCGACAGGTGACAATGTCGATTGTTGGATGGAGATTCAGCATGGGAAAGGCCCCTGGGCACCGCCGGTTAGCGGGATCGTGCCGCTTGGATCAACTTTGACTCTCGTTGTCGCTATTAACGACTATAGAGGTAAGTAACTCTTGGCATCACGTGCATTAAGCCAAAGCTGATATTTGTTGTTTGAGAATCTTCGATTTTAAAGTTACCGACAATGCTTAACATTGACTTTAAGATTTAGAAAGTTTATGATCCTGGCAACCATTGAGATGTACTTACACAAAGTTTCTTATGCATGTATTTGCAGTTGTAGGTTTTTATCTACTACATGCTTGGATTGTAGTTGTTATAGATTTGGAGCTATTTTATTTAGTTAAACAGCTTTAACAAAATTGATCTAATAGCTCAACCAGGAACTAACTAAAAAACTTTGAAATAATTTACTTATCAAATTATGCAGGATGCAGTTTACTAAAACCAAAAGTAAAAAAAATTTGGTTTTATACATATTAAGACATGAATTCGGTTGATAGCAGTATTTTAACCTAACATCTATTTTTGGGTCTTTACCAGTATACTCGTCTTTTGAATAAAGCTTCTTCTTTTGCACTTTTGAGTCCTTTAATTTACCATATTATTATCAATCATAAATTGTGATCGATCGTCTCTACGTTGTCACCAAATATTTTAACCATTCTTTTCTTATCTATCTCCTACAAACTCCATCATTTCATTTGAATTCTCCAATTAGTTCTACATCTTTTCTTTTAATTTTTACAATAAATAATGAATAACTTTTGTAGTCTCCACACACCTTTCTTTGTTTTTGTTGTTTTTTGTTCTTGCAATTTTATCTCTTTATTTTTCACTACCTATGTACTATTTTTAAATTAAGTAACGTCATCCAGTCTTTGCTAAACTACTCTAATGCACAGTTGCACGAAACTTAACAGTTGCCCTTGATTTACAAATTGTAAATTTTTCTAATTACTATAACAACGCCTATTCTTCTTCAAAGATTTAAAGGGTTGCAACGTTAATGCAGGTACATCAAATACCTACTTTTGCTCAGTTTTTCTCAACACATACTTCTTTAACAAACCGTTAAAATTTTATTAATTTTTATTATACGGCCATCTATTTCTCTCAATAGATTTAAAGAGTTGCAACGTTAATGTACCTCAGATATCTACAAAATATAACAAAGAACACTGTACTTAAAGTGCCGTCGAACGGCTTCCTATTAAAGTGCCGTTAAGGCGCGTGCAACACGCAAGGGAAAGACCACACACTACAAAGATCGAACACGCAACGATTAGCGAGGTTGATAGAGCCGTGGAAAACCGGTGGCCTACCATAGACAGTTCTCGGGTTCAAATTCTCGTTCGAACGACACTTTTTTTGGGGAAAAAGAAGTTCTACCCAAGATCAGTTCAGGGCCCTGTAAAAGCCCCATTGAAAATTACTACTTGAAAAGACTTTTCTAATCTTTTTCCTTGCCCTAACACACTGAAGTGCCGTCATATGGATTAACGGCACTTTAAGGCCAGCGAACAAAGAACTGGCAGTCAGTTGATCTAATAAGACCGTTATCGACTCGTTAGTTTCCTGCAACTGGGCATTATAATGTATTATAAAATGTTTTCACTTCTGCTCTTAACAGCCAACCTTTCTTCATAACGTCATCAATTACAAATTCTTTACTTGTTTCACCAGAGTAAACTCAGTACTCTCATTGATCTCCTCTTATCCTCATCTTCAATTATGGAATATACTTGTTTATTTTCTTTTCTCTCTTCTCCCATTGCAATCTACTCTTTATTATAATATTTGTAGTACACAGCCTGACCATTAATTCTCTTTTTGCCAACACTTAGGTAATGATAACTTCTAACCTCTTCCTTTCATATTGTTCAAATTTTTTAAAATAATTTTTATACAATTTAATATATCTTCAGTAATTTTACCAATTTTGCTCCTCGCATCTTTTCTTACTAAATGATGATGTATCGCTTTACTCTCTATTTTCTGTTTTTGTTCTATTTTTCTGCATCATTACTGATCTTTGCATTAGTTACTTTTCCGTAATAGTAATAGTCTTGTTAACTCTGTTAACTCTGTTGCACCATACATAAAAAAAATTCTGTTACTTTATTCAAAATCATATGTTTCTATAGGTTTTCTTTCCTTGGAACGTAATTGTTTTTTTGTTCTTTTTATACATCGTATGAATGTCTATTAATTAATTTCTTTCTTTTTTATTAATTTAGCTTTATATGTATGTGTATGTTTTTGATTTCCGTGTTGTTTCTTCAATCACATTTCTTTTTTTTCTTTTCAACCTTACGTCTATCACGGTCATTTCACCTTTTCTACATCAGAACCGTCCGTTTTTTATATTCTTGGTTCTTCTTTGTATTTCTGTTGAGACCGTTTCTTTAACATTGTCTTTATTAAACCTTTAGTCCATTTATTATGTTCCTGTCTTGTTTTTATGTTTTAATTTTGTAGAAATCTATTTTCTTGACGTCCCCCAATTTTCTTTCAGCATAAGAACGCATGGAAGGGTTCATCAAAGTTTACTTCTTCAGCTCTTTGATTTTAGAAATTTATTTGTTTCTTTTATTTCCAGCTTCTGTCTTCTCATTCCCTTTCTTGTACTTTTTTGATCGTATTCTTTATCATCTACCTCAATTACTTAGCAGTCAGCACCTAGTACCTATTTTGCTTTTACACAAATCGCAACTAAATATGTACTTACACTACTTTATATTCTTTCTTAAACTTGCTTTTTTTAATTTCTTGTAGTTAAAAACTATGTGCTTCTAGTTTCCACAAATAATCTAAGCAATGAACATTTCTTCTCCATTACAAGTCTTTTACAACTTACTATTGTTCTTGCCATTTTTAATTATTTTTATTTTAGTTGGTTTACTTTCTGCACCAAATACTGAGTAATTTTGAAATTACCTGGACACTTTCTATTCTTCTATACTCATTCATTTAAGCGCAATGACTATTTGTTTTCATCTTTTTACTTCACATCTCCCAGCCTTAGTTTATATTTATTTAAACTAAGTATCTATATCTTAAGAGGTGTGCTTCTTCTTCTGATATTTTAATTTTTACCTTATTTTATGCTTTTTGTTCTTGTTGTTCTTTTAGGATCAACGGTCCATCCAAAAGGACGTCTTGTAGTGGCTATTATTTTTACTCCTATCTTACTTTTGTGATTATTTCACGCTATTCTATCTCAAATAACTATCCAGGTTTTTGACGCTCTAGTTTAGTTACTCTTGGTTGGTCATAAGAGTTTTCTTGTTAAGGTGTCGGATTTTATCAAGTAGTTTGTATGTTTTTTTAGTTTTATCTCATTATTTTCTTTCCTCACACTGCTTCATCATATTCTTTAATTATTTACCCTACAGCATCATTTTCCAATGAAAAGGCAGTTAAGAAATTTATTGAAAAATTGACCGAATTCAAGTCACGCACTCCTCATTACTTGAAGAATATCAGCAAACGTTAGACATATTTACATATTTACATATTCACCTCGGGGTTCTCTAAACCAGTAACAGCAAAATCTTGAATAATTTCCAAACATGAATTGTGCATGCATCTTGTCGATACACGATCTGACTTTGTTCTAGGTGAATTCGATATGAGGGTAAAGTCATGCGTCGCTTCAGACGGTGGCGGCCACGTCATCCAACTTTCAGACGAGTACGGTTGTGTCCTTCGTCCAAAAATGATCAGTCGCTTCCTCAAAGCCAGAGGCGCCGACGAAAGAGCGTCCGTAATCACTTACGCCTTCTTTCACGCTTTTAAATTCCCGGACGCCTTAAGTGTCCATATCAAATGCAAAGTGGAAATTTGTCGACACGGATGTCTGGACCATTGCCAGATCCAGTCAGAGAAAGGCGACATGAATCCCGACCTCTATCACGGTCCTCTGGATCGGAAAGATGACAACAAAGACGACAAGATCGACGACAAGCGTCTGCCCGATCCCTTGGAGGATGCATTGTACGACGATGTCGACGCCGGCGAAGCGGTGAAGATGGCCCTCAACGCCCAGTTGAACGACAAGAGGCCGCAGTCCTTCAACAAGCCAGACGAAGAGATGAGCCCCATTGACGATCTTAAAGAACTGGATATAACGGCAGTACCTCATAAGGTATGATGTTAATCATTGCAAACGTCATTTATTATATTGTAAGAGTTTTAATAGACCGTTTATTGTTTCTTGGCTATGAACAAAACAGTTCGATTCCAGGTAGATGCGATAGCTTTGCGGTTAAATGCGTTTTGTTTGTCGTCATGCCGATCAGAAGAGTCTAGTCTTCTCCGGGACTTAAACAGTTTAATTAGGAAATTGGGTGTTTCCCGTCACATTCTGTTCGCCATCTAGGGAGTTAGTGTAGTTGCGAATCGGATTTAAATGGGTACAATTAATGGTAGTCAATAAATAACTGCGAATTACCCATGAACACCAACGGGGTTCGTTGGAATCACGTTAGGTCCTCAGTCTCGCGTTGGCCATATGGTCGGAAATAGAACCAGCGGTACGACTAGAGTTGTTATGGCTGGAACCGACAAGCAGGATTTTGCTGACTATGGGAAAATGAGGAGAGAAATTTTTATTCTTTTATTTGAACAAATTATTGTTTCATTTTTAGAACGACCATCCCAACTTATTTTTGCTTTTTATTCTCCACTAATAATCCAAATTTATATGCCAGATTAATATAAACTTTTATCTTATTTTTGGTTTTGATTAAAGTGGTTTTTAAAATATTGCAACTTAAATGCCGAATTTACTATTTAGGTAAAATCGAAAAATAAAAATATCTACAAATACTTTGCAGTAAAACTTTTAACTTTTATTTCTTTGGTTTAATTATTTAGACATGAGAAAGATGTTTCTACACATTTATGTTTATATTCAATCTCATTTAGTTAATTTAAACAAACATAAAAGATTAGCCAAAACACTAATTTTTAAACTGATTTAATGTAAGTTTCTATCTCGGATCTTATTGATAAATTTAAAAATTAATTATCTTTCATTTTAACTCGATGTTTATGACCACTAAATATTTAGTCATTAATGGATTTTATATGTGTTTTTAATGAAAATATGTGCAGTTAAAAATGACTTTTAATTGATATTAATAGCTCGATCAGGTAATAATTTGTTAGGTATAATTTTTGCTACAAATGCCAGCATTATCTTTTTAAATGTCTAAAGACATTGTGGTTCTGTGTAAGTAGGTATGAGTAGAGTATGCCGTAAGTATTTGATCCGTAATACAAAGAAAATTTTTCAATGATTGTTAAATTTAATCAAAAAAGAATAAATCAAAATTATTAATAAATTAGATAATTAGGTATTGTATTTGGCATTTATATCTGAAAGTCTTTCACATTTTTTCACTTTTTTATATGTATAGTGTTTTTTTTGTATGCCATCACTACACCGTTAGTTACTATGTTATACTTAGTTTGTTCACGTTCTTTTCTTAACCTGCTTAGATTCTTTTGGCATATTTTTCTGGCATTTTTAGAACTCTTCATCTTCAATCTTTGAAAGTCTAAGCATTTTTTTTTATATTGTTTCCAAATTTTTATCATTATCAGAAATGATAAGATTTCTAAATTTTAGTGGCATTGTGGTATAAATTCTATTAGGTTTCCAGCTATTCTGTTTAGGTTCTGTAGGTACTAACGATTTTCCTTCGGTTACTATGATAAAAAAGGAAAAATATTAATTAAAAATTACACCAACTCGCAATACATATCATGCAACAAAATAAAAAATTTTGTTCAAACACGGGGCATCCTGTATTCAATAGGAGTACCTTTATTATGTAGAATGCTTTGATTTTCCCTATTTACGGTCAAAAATTAGAAACTTTACACACCGGAAAGTTGGGGTTATTTTGAACCCCAAATCTCTCCGTTTGAGTCAGTTCTGCACTGGGATCTCCGACAAAGCGTTTCGACCGCGTCACTTCCAAAGCGGCCAAAAAAAAAGCGATAGCCTCTCGGAACTCTCTGTTTAACCGATAGAAATGCAAGTCGACTCTGTCAACATTGAAGCTTTTCGGTCGCTTTGGAAGCGACGCGGTCGAAACGCTTTGTCGGGGATCCCAGTGTTGAATCTTACTTTTAATTAGTTCGATTTTAACTGGTTACGCACAAAACGAATAATTATTTTGCAAAATCTCATTACTTTCCCACTGACTGCTTGGAGATATTCAATAAAAACAATTTACAAGGGCTCACACGTAGAGGGCTGTAGCTCCTTTAGAAAAGATTTTTTGCTTTAAGTTAATGGTACTCTATTCTCTTGTTCTTTTTAACCGTAAGTAAAGTATTATTAAACATCTTTTTTGGAACACCTCGTATGCAATTATGGCTACTATCGTCTAATGTCATGATTATTTTCTAAGCAAGCAACATGTTATTTCATTTCTAGAACGGCGCTTTCCTGGTTCTGGCCATTGGATGTACTTACCTATGTCAGTAAGCCGAAATATTTCCAGTTTGGTTCAATCAATTTCGGTTGTTGCATTATCCAGATTTATTTCTACATAGGTAACATAAGCTTTGTGTAATTCCTTACACAAGCAGCCTATTCCCTAATGTAAGATGACAGAAGATATTATATAGAGTACCTAAGTTTTCTTTACTTTATGGTTTGGTTCACGCTTTATAAAAAGAATGTGCAGCTTCTGAAATAAATTCTGGCCTTATTTTTCTTTTCAGAACATTTGCATGTGCATCATAGCTTATAGTTTGTTTGCAGGTAATGTTGATTCCTGAGTCAAAACTAATACGTGGAAAAGAACTTTTTCCTTGTTATTATTGTTTCTATTGAATTCAGTACTCATATTTTTTTTTGTTTCACCTTGTTGTATTTACCCATCCAGCGTTTTTTTTTATTGTTGGCCTTTGGGTTACCGATATGTTGATTTTTTAGTTAGCCCTCTTTTTATGGTGCCATATCGACTCCATCACTGAAGATTGACTGCAACAGTAGGGAAGAAAGAGCGGTTCTAGATCACTCCCCCCACCACTATTTTGCTCCTTGTTATATTGTGTTTGCCTACTTACTCAGTTTGCTCAACTTACTATTTTTTATGTTCTAAACAATTTTACACAGGTTCTAAACAACTGTAAACGTGTTCTAAACAGCTTTGTTTAAAATTGTTTAGAACATGTTTAAAGTTGTTTAGAACATGAAAAATATAATAAGTTGAGCAAACTGAGTAAGTAGGCAAACGCAATATAACAAGAAGCAAAATAGTGGTGGGGAAGTGATCTAGAACCCCTCTTCTTTCCCTACTTGCAACCGTCTCTATTTTGAATTGGTCACATTGCTCAAATTAGTTCCGCTCTTTATATTTTTCAACTAAGAATCTTTTCTGCGTCCTGGTTCTCTTTTTCTCTCGATTTTTGTTTCTATAATATATTATTCATATCAGAATTTCATATTTATTCCCTCTGTAGATGTATCTAAGATAGGCATTCCATGTTTTATTTTTAATAATGGCTAGTAATTATTTGAATTGTCCAGTAGTAGTAATAGTAGTTTATATTGAAACATAATTTATATATTTGCCATTGCACTAATTTTTTTAGAAAACTCCGATTTGTTATTAATCTCGTTAGTGTCGCTTTTTAGTAGTTGGTGCGACATGGTACAGAATGATTTAGAAATAATTATATCTTTAGTTTGTTGTAATTTTCCTGACTTTTTCTGAGTTTTCATTATTATAAATTACCCTTCATAACATTTTGCATTTTTGTTATAATTATTTTGTTGCTTAATTTTTATTTCAGGTTTAATCCCTTTGCAAGTTTTATATTAGTTACATTAGTAACTCTTTTCTTTTCACATAATCATGATGAACAAAATTATTGTGCATTGAGAATTACTTTTTATTATTAATAGATTACTAGGTATAGGTATGTTACGAGGTAATATACAATAATTATGCATAATCAGGATCAGGCTGAAACTACAATATAGAGAGAACAGTAGTAGCTCTAATAACAAGAATAAAACTTCGTACAGCATCTACCAAACACACTTTTAAATTAAAAGTTTAGTTGTAAATATTACTTGACAGTAATGGTGATGCGAAGAAAATCCAAATTATTTGTGGTATTTGTAAAAAAATTTTTTATTTAATTCGGAAGCGGGTTTGATACGTAACACCGTCAAAAAGCCAAAATCTATTTTGACGTTATTTTCCAGAATATCTTCCTTTTGCCCCACGAACAGTTCCCACATGGACCGCGCACCTTCAAAGACGACAGCGTAAGGGCCGCCCCCAGAGCTTTCCCGAACGATGCTGGTACCGGCGATTCCACCCCCAACCCAACATCTGCCCCCAAACAAACAACAGTGGAACGCCTCAAGCGAAAACGAAGATCCGTGGTAATTTCAGATCGGAAAGTCCGCAGCGCGGACGTAGGAGTGAGCGGTTTATACGAAGTAATCTCCGAGGCGGATCTGGCGTTTAGTCCAGATAGTCGAGCGGAAGCCGTCACCGTGTTCCAGGGTCGCATCCGCGAAGAAGTTGTGTACGGCATCTGCATGCCGGTGCCCGGTTTCAGTCTTCTCTTCGTCCTGGTAGCTGTTTCTGCTGTAGTGTCGGCATTAGTAGCAGGATCTCTACTTTATCGTTATCAATTGCAAAAGGAACAAATGGCCGAACACGCTCGCAATCGCCCGATTCCAATGGGACTTTTCTCCGGTTGGATGGGTTTAAGTTTTTTGCGAGTGAAAAGTGGTCCTGTGACTCTTTCAGAAAGCAACGGGAACGTCGATAACGGAAGGGTACCGGCCGCTAATGGTAAGACTGACGAAGCGGCGCGTAATAATTGTGAATGATGGGACACTCGGATCCGTAGATTAATTCAAGTGGTGCTCAATAACGTAATTTTTAAACGTATCCCAGCGGATTTACGCTAGGTTTTAAATTATTTTTGTTGTAATTAATTCAATTCATATTTTTTTTAGACGATATGAAAGGGCAAATATGCAATAACATGTATTATAATAGACCTTATAGAAGATAAGCGACACAACTTAATTGATAACATAAAGAGATTGTACATAATTTTGATAAAACCAAATGGACGGGATCGGTTTAGGCAATTCACTACTGAATTGACTGTACTTTTTTTAACTGTACGTAATAATAATTTTTTGCAACTAAAATTGGACTTTTTGGTTTTTACATTTTTACGTAGGAGACATCAAAATTTTTATGTCAGCCGATGAGAAAACACTCATTGAAAGAAATATGAACCTGTAGATCGAAGAATCGACAAGTATTTTTATTATCAGAATAATGGAAAGTTATGCAAAAATAAAGAAGTAACCTGGTAATCGGTAACTTAACGTATTGACTAAAGCTCGATTATACTAGAATCAATATGGAACCAGTTTTTAGGTTGGTACTGATGTTTAAAACTCTTGTGGCTCATTTTGACTCTTTGAGTGTTTTCCGTAAAGATATGTGAACGGCGGCGAGAAATAAAACAATTTGTTAAGATTTATTAGGATTCTATTATTTACGTAAGTTGAGTTTATACAGTAACAAAGACTTTATTTTTGTATCGAATTGTACAGTATTAACCTTTGAGTATTCATTTTAGTATTATCTAGTTTCTTGTTAATGATTAGTTTTAAGACGAAATTTTGTAAATAGTATAATTACGAAACCAGAATTACTGCCAATATTTTTACTTCTTGTTAGTGTTGATTGATCATTACCTAACCAGTAATTCTGCAATAATTGACTACTAGTTAAGTGGCGAGATAGTATTATATTTTTGCTCATTTTACTGAGAAATTTTGGGAAAACTTGTTATAGTTCTATTTGTTGTAGTTTCTCAATGTTTACTCAAATATTTATTGCTGATTTTCTTGATATTTGCTCATTATTCTCTTTGTTAATTTCAGTATTTAAGAGGCTATGTATGTAAATAATGGGACAATAAATATATACAAAAATGGCGGTTTATTTTCATAAATAATTATCATACAGCGTGATTTTGTGGATAATCGTACAGCAGCACACCGTGAACGTCACAAGACGACGTTCCTCAGCTGCTACACTGACACTATTTTAACTATTTCTACACAGGTACATGCTGTAATTTCGTGTCTTTCAATAAATAAATATAAGAAATAAATAATTTAAATAAATAAATAATTAGTCTAAGGCTAAATTTCTTTATTCTAGTTAGGTTTAACCAAAACCGACCACGACCTTCCGCGTAAAATCTCAAAACTGTATTTACAAGCATTCGCATTCGCGGTGTTGTTTTTAACCAAAATTTGGGTAACCTTACAACTAGTTCCAAAAAAAATGGAAATACTTGGTACGATGCCTGGTCATCATCGGGTGATGACCACGCATGTAGCGACAAATTAACTAAACTAATTTACGAGTAGAACGAGCTTTTGGACGATGCTTTCTTGCCGGCAGCTTTATAAAAAGGTCTCAGTCTAACGCACAAAAACGCCGACATCAAACAGGAAATCACAAGAATGGCCAGTAGAACCACTAGCGTAGCAGCGAAACCCGGCGTCGTCATGCAGATCAAACCCGAACTGCTCAGTTCTTCTTTAGCGGGAAATACCATTGTTGAGGTAGAATTCGAATTGTCGTCTAATGAAAAGGTTAAATCACCAGTGGAGACGACTCTGATAACACGGTTGAGTCCCACTTCTTTTTCTGGGTCATTCTTGATCGCCCGCTTGGCTCTTCGCTCGTCCCGAGGCCGGCCCGAATGGAGATAAGCTTCAACCGGTAGAGGTGGCGGTGGAGGTGGTCCGTAAGCCTCTCCGCCGTGAGATAATTCCAACAAACCGTTCGAGCCCAACTGGTTAGAGTCTGAACATTGATTCGGACATTGGTAGCGACAAATCTGAATTGTGCATTGGAAATGTACCTCCATAGAGTCCGGAAACTTGAAAGCTTGGAAATGGGCGTAGGATAGCACGGAAGCGCTGGCTCCAAAATTTTTAATTTTTGTGAACCTCGACATAAGTTTTGGTCTAGTTACGCAACCTTTTTGATCGACTAATTGGATGGGGGCGCGTTTACCATCGTGAGCCATACAATTTCTAACTAACATGTCAAATTTAGAATCGTCGTCTTTAATAGCTAGAACCATCGTCATGGTTTGTCCAATTTTAACTAATCCGGAAACTTCACTGGCCCATGGTCCTTTGCCGACTTGAATCTGCATCCAGCATCCGACGTTGTCTCCAGCGAAATCTGTTCGAACCACATCCAGCATGTCGACGGGGAAAGGTCTGAAAGTCACCGATTTTTCATATTGGTCGTGCCAAGTGCACCGCAATTTTCTGGCTTGATCCCAAACTTCCTGCACTTGAGGATCATACTGAATCACTATGATATTTTCGAAGAACGTTCCTGAACCAGATTCCGCTCCATAGCCGTACAACCCATTTTCAGTGTTGCCAGAAGTCCCGCATGCGTGGATTCCGATCTCGAAATGAGCCGAAGTTCTGCCTAAACCAGCCGGCAAATGAACACAATGGACGTTACTGTAGTGTCCTTTACTAAACACGATTCCGTAGAAAGGTTTATCGAAACCTATATAAACCTTCATTAGGTTCTTCTCGCATTTGACGTCAAGCGAAATTATTTTGGGCATATCTGGAACGGGCGCCGGCCAAATATCGCCCCCGCTCCCAAACTTATCCATTGCTTGTTTCGGAGGTGGAGGCGGAGGTGGTCCGTTGTAGCTATTCTTGCTTTCGTAATTAGGTTTCGGCTTCTGGATGAAGGGTTTGTGGGGAAAATGTTGATTGTTCCTCGATGGCAGCGGGTTGCGTGGTGGTCCATTGTAGGCTAGTTTCTTCGGTGGTTGTTCTTGGTCTCCGATTGATTCGAGAGCCAGTTGATCGGGATTGGGTTCGTTGTCGTCGTTGTGGTGGTCTTTGGTTTCGTC
The DNA here is from genome assembly GCA_951805265.1 of Schizotus pectinicornis. Taxonomy (NCBI): domain Eukaryota; kingdom Metazoa; phylum Arthropoda; class Insecta; order Coleoptera; family Pyrochroidae; genus Schizotus; species Schizotus pectinicornis. The sequence continues at coordinate 5,305,208 of OX638202.1, read as the reverse complement.
TTGGCCGGGAATGGCTTCGACGACTTCCACGTCTTCACCCAGGACGGTTAGCTGGAAAAATAATGAATGAGTGTTAATTGGCAGCAAGTGAGAATTATGTTTGTGATGATAAATATGGATCTGTGATGACCCTGTGGACATAACGGACGCGGCAAGGACAGGTCAGTCGGCCAACGTTTATTGCACGGCCACTTCAAGCACGGACCGCACCTAGGGCGGCCATTCCCAATACATTCCATCAAAAACTCGGAGAACTCGCAACGAAAAAAGAGCAGAATCTATTGACTTTAATTATAGCGAATAGAAAAGAAACTGCGACTAAGACAAGAAGATAGTCATTAATCATCATGCAAAATTTTGTCGTTGGAATATTCCAAGAGTTACTTATTTGAATATTATTTAAATAACAAAATTACAATGTTTTGGAACCGTTAAGTTACATTTGTTTAAATATAAACACTTACTAAAGTTAATGAGAAAGCAACCAACCAAGAGCAACATTGAATGCTATCAAACGAAAACCTCAATAATCGCCTATTGAAAAGCATTTTGTTAAATAATGATAAAGATACTAAAGCATCTTCCAAAATCTGTTAACAAATTCATATTGTCATTTGTTTTTGTGCACAACCCATACCTATTGAGATCGAGAACTGCAGTGGATCTAGCAATAATTCAATCGTCTGCGTCACATTATGCAATTTTCTACTCGAACACTGACTCAAACTGACACTGGATTCCTCATCGAGATCTCTTTACTATCTTCTTTTATTTGTTGGTAATGGCAATGGTTTAGCGATATTGTTAAGCTAATTATACGCTCCCGTGAGTTCAGCTCGTTTCTTCAGAAGCATGGGTAATTGGCATGCATAATCGACAATGATCGATGCAGACAGAGTACCAGTGATCCAAAGCTTGTCTCAACTCGCGGATAAATGGAATAAAACAATAATTTAATAGAGCTACTCGATAGTAACTAATTAATAATTTTATTAACTAAGACTGAAACTATACAGGGTGATTCACGTAGCCCGTCCATTAGAAGTTTTTTAACTTTCAGTTGGATTAGAAATTTGAAACTTGGAAGGCAGTCATTATCAGTCATGCTCATTCTATCTAAAATATTTTGAACTCTCTAGCTATACAGGGTGTGCGAAAAATTGGTATCTACTTTCTTATTTTAAATGGAAACGTACCATTTTTTCTACATGGTCTAATTGGTCTTCCAATTCTGAGTTTTTATAGCAGTTGTTATGTGAACTTATTTGACACTTTTTGACATTATGTTAATTTATGTGAAAAAGAGAGTCGATGTGGTAGCTTACGAAAAAATTCGTATCTGGCAGACGGTTTTGAATTTATGAAAACCAATTTGTAAGGTACTAAGTTCGAAGTCTAGACTAACTTCTGATATCTTAATGGTAGTTCCATTTTGTACCGTATAGGCGCAGACAATTTTCAAATATCGCACCCATAAATGGTCAAAAAGTCATTTTTTTCAAATAGCACCTACAGACTTTTTTTACATCATTCGATAGAAAATTGTATTTTGGGATGAGTCACTTAAGCATACCCTATACCTAACTTCATCCCCTATTAAATTAAAAATTAAAATCCAGAAATTCCATCAATCCTGCCAAGAGATTTTTTTAGTTTTTCAAGCATGCCATGGAAACAAAAGACAATTGCAACATTTTAATTATGAAATGAATATGTTACTAATTTTATAAAAAAAACAACAACAAAAACTACCAAGAACCATCTTAACAAAATTCTAATGTAGGTGTTCAATGTGAGCACCATTTTGATTACTACATACATTCTATTAATCCATTTTCAACAGATTGTGTACCTCTTTTAATTTTGTTGGGACCAAGACTGTCGAATGCTCTTATTATCTCCAGATCTTACCTCATTAGACTTTTATGTTTGGGGTCGAATAAAAGATTTAGTTTATACTTCACCACTTTGCAACATGAAGGAATTAAGCGGGAGAATAATCAGGGCATTTGACAGTCTTGACACCAACGAAATAAGAAGAGCTACACAATGATATAAAATGATAGAATGTAGTAATCAAAATGATGCTCACATTGAACATTTACGTTACATTTACATTTTGTTAAGATGGTTCTTGATAGTTTTTGTTGTTGTTGTTTTATAAAATTAGTAAGATATTCATTTCATAATTAAATTGTTGCAATTGTCTTTTGTTTCCATGGCATACTTGAAAAACCAAAAAATCTTGTGCAAAATTGATGAAATTTCTGGATTTTAATTTTTAATTTGATAGGGGATAAAGTTAGGTATAGGGAATGCTTAAGTAACTCATCCCAAAATACAATTTTCTATCGAGTGGTGTAAAAAAAAAATCTGTAGGTGCCATTTAAAAAAAAAAGACTTAATCATTTTTGGTTGCGATATTTGAAAATTGTCTGCACCCATATGGTATAAGATGGAACCACCATTAAGACATCAGAAGTGAGTCTGGACTTTGAACTAAGCACTTTACAAATTAGCTTTCATAAATTCTAAACCGTCTGCCAGATACGAATTTTTTCGTAAGCTACCACATCGACCCTTTTTTCACATAAATTAACATAATGTCAAAAATTGTCAAATAAGTTTACATAACAAATGTTATAAAAACTCAGAGTTGGAAAACCAATTAGACCATGTAGAAAAAATGGTACGTTTCCATTTAAAATAAGAAAGTTGATACCGACTTTTCGCACACCCTGTATAGCTAGAGAGCTCAAAATATTTTAGATAGAATGAGCATGACTGATTATGACTGCCTTCCAAGTTTCAAATTTTTAATCCAACTGGAAGTTGAAAAACTTCTAATGGACGGGCTACGTGAATCACCCTGTATACTATTGTATATAATTTATATTATTTGGCTATAAAAAAATTATTTCACGTATGACGTCAGATACCAGCAGCATGTTTGACTCTAATTGAACCTTTGAACACCTACGCCGTTCATCTTTAGGCCAGATTACTACCGCTTGTTATTAGAACTTGATGCAGTTTACAACCTAAAGATAAAGAATTTTGAAGAACTGGAATTTTTCAAAAAGAATTCTTTGACAATCACCGCAATTATTTCAATCTACTGAAATTTATTTATTATAATAACGATTAATACCAAATTTGCACAATATTATGCGTAGCGTAATCACCTGGAAATGGATGGGTCGCAATGCCCTGCTCATCCTACCGAATAGACTTGGTTAACACTGGGAAGAAACATCGAGTCTTGTTTTTTGCTCGCCACTGTACATCTTGGGTTACATGGATATGTAATGCAGAAGGATGCAGCAGTGCGATGCTAAATTGTATGTTTTTTGAAGACGTCCAAGATAAAGAAAGATGTTTATCACATTGTTAGTGTACTCGAAGCTATACGTAACTGAAAGAGACTTGCGATGCTATCCCTATAAGCCGGACGTATAACTATTCCAACCATCATAGTAACCTACTTAAAAGATGATGTCTCTCTGTCTTTCTTACATGCATGTAGATTTTGTGCCAATTTATATAGGAAATTCAAGAGACTCATTCAGCTACGTTAAATATTACTTCAGTCAGAAGGACATCGGGTGGAGTCTTTTAGACCCCACACCCTCAACCAATAATTCAGAATCCAGAACATTGTGATCACAAATATTTTTATACTCAAGTGTTACGTTGCCTAGCTATGAGGCGCCGTTGTGGACAAAATGAAATTTTTGCAATTTTATATAATTTTGCCAAATATTTATAAATGCTGTTGATATTTATAAGAAAAACACAACTTTTATTTATTTTCATCATTTATATAGAAAAATGTTAAGTTTTATATAAATATCATGTCGCGTTAGAAATAATAATAGTGCTGACCGTGATATAAAATTGTGCACTTTTATAAATAAAGTCGGCACGCTCTCGATATAAATTTGTGCGGCCGTGATATATTTATTGACGTTTGCCACCAAGACGCCAGAGGCCGCCACGAACGGAAGATTTACAATCCGGCAACGCTGGCTGCGGTTTAGTTACATTGCTAGTGACAAATCTGTCAAACTCAAAAGTTGAGGTTAGAAGTGGTTAACAATTACCCACAAGCGAACACAAATAAATGACTATTTAACTCATATCACCTTTTTAATGTTTATTGTTTCTGTCGCTTATCTAACCTCTAACCTCAACTTTCGAGTTTGACAGATTTGTCACTAGCAATGTAACTAAACCGCAGCCAGCGTTGCCGGATTGTAAATCTTCCGTTCGTGGCGGTCTCTGGCGTCTTGGTGGCAAACGTCAATAAATATATCACGGCCGCACAAATTTATATCGAGGGCGTGCCGACTTTATTTATAAAAGTGCGCAATTTTATATCACGATCAGCACTATTATTATTTCTAACGCGACATGATATTTATATAAAACTTAACGTTTTTCTATATAAATGGTGAAAATAAATAAAAGTTGTGTTTTTCTTATAAATATCAACAGCATTTATAAATATTTGGCAAAATTATATAAAATTGCAAAAATTTTATTTTGTCCACAACGGCACCTCATAACTAGCAGTCAGGCACCTGTTCCTGGAAAATATGTTGAAAACTTTTAAAAAATAAACAAAAAATAACTATAAATATCTTTTAAAAAAATAAGTAAGTAAGTACTTACAAGTTTGGGTTACAAGATTAAATGCTCCATTACCGGCGGACTGGAACATAGGGACCCAAGGGGACTCAAAACACATTAAGACCTCAAAAACATTAAAATAAGACACCGTCCAAAGATTGCTATCAACAAACCGGAACTTCTCTACGGATATTGAGACGGACGAAGCCCTAGTTGTGTTATAAAAGTACGTATACTCTGGTACGGAAATTTAAAAAGTAAATCATTAATTATGCTCACAATCTTTAAGAAGCGGTAGCATCTTTAATACGCGACTGCTGTCGAGTTATATGCACAACCAATTTGGAGTATCATACACAACGTTCTGCTGAAGGGTCACTTTTTAAATTTCCATACTAGAGTATAGGTAGATCAATTATTAACATTAATTTAATATACCCATATACATTTAGGTATAATGTACAACAAATAACTAGTACCTAGTTTTATATTGAATTGATTAGTATCTAGTATCTACCTACTGACTTGTAGAACTAAAATAGCAATTGAAACTCATGGCATAGCGATTGACATCGGTTTACCAAACCCTAGAAAAAAAACACTTGTATAAAAAATTACCTGGTCCCCCAAGTGGGGGGTTGAAGAGTTAGGTTAGCTACCTGTCATCGGTGGAAAGTTGAAAGTCAGATAAATATTCTATTCTTTGTATCATAGCTCGGACGGATCAAGTAGAAAAAGACAAACAGCAAAGAAAAGAATTAGTATTTAGGAACATGAAATGTTCAAAGCAGTAAAAACAAGATGAATGAGATCATGAAGGAACTCGAAAAAAGTTGAAGATAGACATAGCAGTTGTGATAGAGACCAACAAAAGGGAATTTGGATCGGAATTGCGTAGAGTCTGAAAAGATACTCGTGCAAAAAAAAGAAGTTCCAAAATTGATACACAATAAACTAAAAAAGTATATTACAAACTGGGACCCAATCAATGAAAGTATAATAAAGATGAATGTAACAATAATGGGAAGAAAGAGTTCATCAGACAACAAACCAATGGCGATTAAGGACAAGATTTTTGAAAAATTAAATAAATAAGTATACAGGAAGTGGGAAGCACCAGAGAGTATCAAGTAGTGGGACCATTGAGAGAAAGAGTCTGCAATGGTAATGGCTACCGACTAATCGATCTATGTACATACATCCAACGTTTGTACACCCGGCCAATTAAGTAATGCACAGGGGGTGCGAAAATAATTTACTTTTCTCACGTTATCATCAAGTGTAACATAAAAAAAACCTATAGGGGACAATAGAAAAGCACAAGAGATCACAAACTGTCAACTTTTTCTACGTTATGCTAAATGATAATGTGGTAGACGTAGATGATTTTTGCACCCACTGTGCATTGCTTAATTGGCCGGGTGTACCTACTTAAAATAGCCAATTAATTCTTTAAGCACAAGAAAATACATAATTTCACCTGGAAACAGCACGCGAGGCACCAGAAATCTATTATATACTACATATTATGTAAGAGTACAAACAGACGCTAATTAAATCATGCCACTACCCATTTAAAGCAAAACTGTACATAATACCGAGAGTTAAAAAAAATCTAAAAGAAAAAATTTCCGTCAATAGTTCTGAATAGAAGAGCTTAGTCGAAAAAAGCACTAGCAACTTGTGCAGTGGCGAGCAAAAAATAAGACACAATGTTTCTTCCCAGTGTGAACCAACCCCATTCGGTAGGATGGGCAGGACATTGCGACCACCAATCCCACCATTTCCAGATGATTTGCTGCTGGGCGAAGGAGGTGAGTGACCTTTGGGATAAGTATTTATTATCCGTAGCACCATGGCCGATAAGAATTCTCTGGGGTCCAATAGAACAGATCTCAGGTTTCGTTGACACAATTACTCCTACAAGCCGTTTTACACAACTTCAAAATCGCTGATTTCGCTTCACGAGTCGTGTCTAATTTTATGTTCGCCACTGTACCAATGATGCCTAAATAAATGGTTACGTGTAGCAAATGGGACATTCTCGGAAGTATATCAAAATATTACCGAGAAAATACTTATGGCAGATAGTGAAACGTTAGACCTGAAAAAAGATACAACAAGTAATCAACCTTAATGGAAAAAAAAGAATTAAGATCTAATAGAATTAAAAAAAAAACGCAAATTCTACTAAATAGCTCGGTATAAAAGATCAGAGAGATAATTCATGCGAAAAGAGCGATAGGTTGCTTAAATGGGATATTGTGGAGCAAGAACATCAACAGGAAACGGAAGTGCAATATTTATAACATGTTGATAACGAGTAACTTAATTTAGGAGGCTAAAACTTGGAGACTCACAGAGAAAAGCAAGAAACGAGTAAAAACTGCCGAAATGAACGCATTGAGTTAATATCATCGATGCAAATAGTGAGAAACAAAAAAATACGTAACTAAATCAGAATAGAAGATTATAAAGAACATAGAAAGAAAACAACTGATAAGGTACGGCAAGGTGCGAAAGATGGCCGACGCACGTTTACAAACATTACAGAATTTGAATAAAATAAGTACTTTTAATTTTCAAATTATTGTGTTGTTTGTTATTCCTATAGAAGAAAATTTATCAATGCATCCTGTTAAGATGTTATTAATAATTAAATCATTTAGAATTTACATCAATTAATTAGTAATTGGATTAAGTAAGTTTTTAATTAAATATTCTCAAGAAATGAATGTATTAACAGTAAATCATCATCGCTCTCTGTACAGTTGAGGTCGATGAAAATGTACACCTCAGGCAAAAAACAACACAACTAACACTTGCAACACATCAAAACCACTTTCTATCAACAGAGTGGATGGAGGCTACACTCTCTTTTTTAATATCTTTTGATGATGATGATTGCCCAGAAGTATCGTTTTTGGGGATGCAACTGTATGTACATACGTTCTACGATTACCACATGTTCCTTCATCCCACGATATTGCTAATTTTAATTAATTTTGATTGCAAAAGTGTTTTTGGTTCGATGGGAATAAGAAGTGGTGACATTTATCTAATGAAATTTCTAACAAATCATTTTGTAAATAATATTAAATTTTACTGGTGCAACAATTACCATAAGAGAAATAATAATGGTTATTTACTTAGACTAAAAACAGTTGAAAATACGTCATGAACTCGATATTAATAACCAATTGCACGATCGACCTGACCAACCTTTTTTCCATTTCTTTATTCCACCGCATATAATTACAAATTACTTGGCACATGCGAATTTAGGTTTTAACGGATGTGGTAAATTTATACACATCTCCAATTCAGAACATGTATATCTAACTACTATGCAAAAAAAGTAGAACCATCAACCGTATCAATGATGGCAAATTCTAGACGAGGTCAGGACGCACTGGGCTCGATTTGTGCCGACGCGAAGCTGCTCCACAGATCAGATGAGAATCAATCAGATACGTACCTAAATTTACTAACGCATAACAGGACTTTGAGTTGTAACAACTTCAACCACTAACAGGCTAAACGCAAAATGTCAACACTGAGAAATTAGAAGAGGTCGCCCATAGTTCGAAAATAATTGCATAAGGATTAGGGTGTTTCTAACTTTCTAAAAATACCCATCAGATAACATAAGAACGCGTACAATTAAAGTTTTAGAGGTAGGTAGCTATACTTGCGGGCAGCTCACCTCACGAACATGTATTGAATGTAATTGTTGCTACTTCTGATTCCGGTGAAAAATTTAAGCATCAGTTAATTTTTTTTTTAAATACTATATCATCGAATTTTAAGAATGTTGTAAGTAAAAGTGGGTTACCGTTCTGCCCTATTATATTTCGTGAATCTAGTTTTGGAGCGTATTGCAACATTTCCTTTATAACATTCTCATGCCTATCATTTGATCGCATGGTTATGGGTTCTTGATATTTGGTCATGACACCTCCATATCTCCCCATCACTTAGGAAAAAATATTTGATACTTATGCAACGACTTGATCAATAATTGCTATATTTTCTTCTTCAGCATCCCTTTACTCGTGGAAACCGTACAATTTTTGCGATCTGTTGCACGATTTGAGTTAATGTTGTGGTGTCGGTATTTAATTAATCAGTTGTGGAGCATGGTGGTTGGATCATCTTTGCCATTCGGCATGTGTGTGGGTCAGCTGTGGCCCCGGGCGCCCGGTCAAGTCACCGTTATCAGTCCGGGCCTGCCGCAAGCTCTGCTCTCCATGCTCCACATCGCCTTAATTAAATACCAATCGCTGTTCCGGACCCGAATTGTGACAGACGGCATGGACTTGAATGAATCGGTTGAAAGATACACCGCGTGAAGTTGGACTCAATCATAAAGAAGCGGTCTGATAATTAACCGAGATTATGCAAGACAACTGATAGAAAGTAATTTGCTAGTTTTTGGAAAATTAAGACAATGCACACTATCAGGATCAACGAAATCACGAAACCTGCGGTTGATTCGCCTGTATTCAAGTTTCTATCCTATTTATTATTTTGAATATAATATAATACTCTATGAAACTTTTTACTACTTTTTACTATCAGAGTATAGTATTTAGAATCTTGGAATTAAGTTTCTTAAGCTTTTCTTGCATCATTAAACATTCTTATTAAGAGCAAGCATGAAAGATAAATTTGTGAAGCTGAGCAGGAACTGAGCAAGATGTAAATAAACACCTAAACGTTATAAAGGAAAAGACCAATAATTTAAAAAAAGAAAATTCTTTACTACATCTTATGTGGTGGCCAGAAATTTGATAGCCTTGAGGGTGTGAGGGTTAACGATATGCCCGTTCTATTACTTTCTATAGGAGTCTAACACAGTAGTTAATGAGCCATATACATACATGTAAAATTAGAAGAAGTAGGTACGTTTTATTTTAAATATCAGAAACAGTTTTTGTGATAGAATAAATGTTCCAAACTCGCAGATTATTTTCTATTGAACTTCAGTTCTGTTAAAACGTAAAGTATAATAGAGGCAGCTAGTTAAGTTTTACAAACGAATTCCTATAAATGCTTACATTCATTTAATGTTTTCTCCGAGATGGAAGCTCCATCTACGTATCTGAAATAATTGAACGACAACGTCGGTGTACAGTTAATATCGGCTCAACCCTGAACCAAGAAAAAGTGGTCGGCCTGTTTTCGTTGCTACTTGTATTAGTTACAGAAATTACTGACAATATTAGAATCGAGGATGCGAGCAGGATATGTCATGAACAGTTTGATTGACTCATTGCTGGTAGGTCATGTTACGATGTCGGAGTGCTGTTAACGGGTTGCGGGTTACCATTTCATCGACTGATGGTTGACACAGTTGATACAGCAATTTTGGGTAAAAATATCATCCCTTCTGGCAACTTCTGACATTCTAATAATTGTTTACAAAATTAATGTATCACCTACAAATTTTTGGCATTACACCTACAACGGCGAATAAAAATACAATGAAAACAGTGGTAATAGTGGTAAGAGATACATTTCCAGTATGAAGAATTGTCGCTTCATTACCTATGCAACTGTAAGAAAAATATTTAATTAAGGGTCGTATTTAACAGTCTACCAAAATTACCCAATATTTTCATACAAAAAAACACTTTCATTTCCCAAAAATACTAAATGCTCACCAAAATGAAGAAAATACATAATCTTAAAGCGACAACCAAATATTCACATAATGCTGGCCTCTTATTTATTTTGTTCGCCAAAATAACTTTTGTTGGCCATAAATACTAAATGTTCACCAAATTTCATTCCGCATTTAATTCTAACATAATACCCAGATATTTAATTTTCGACAGTGTCTTATATTATTTAGCAGTTAAAAATACTATTTGTTGATCAAAAATACACAAGCAATAAAATGTTGTGCAAATGGTAAATAATTTTATGCTAAATTATAGATGTAGATGTGCTAGGGCAAGGAAAATAATAGTAAAAATAAAAGTAGTTTGCACAAAAAAAGATATTGATTTTCGTAATATATAAATGCTTTGCTGTAATTGGCTTGCATTATGTAAAACGTAAAACTTCTTTTAGTGGTAATTTCTAATCGTGCTTAAAAAAAAATTACAGGGCCCTGAACTGACCTTGTACAAAACTTTTTTCGCGTGCCTCTTGTCTGGAAGCGCAAGCGGCAAGGAGAGATGCGCGAGCATATTTTATTTTTGGAGTAATAGAATAATTATTTGACGCACAAATAGTTTTTTTTGAGAAACAGTAAATAGCGCGGTAGCGCGAATATTTATTATGTACAGCACGGACGCGTAACTTGAGCGTTCTAAATTTGGTGAAGATTTAGTAAAATTGATAGACATATAGAATTTAAAATGTAAGCAATGGTAAAACAATACGCAGCATAGTTATTTTAGTGGTGATTTTCTCATTTTCTGATGTATAATAATTTGGGTTTCATTTATATTTTTTGATGCTCATTACATTTTCTGGTTACATTATATTTGTTCCCTTCAATTAACAGTAATTGACCGGACCATGTTAGCAGATCAGCATATTAACTAGATAATGTGAAATGTGTGCGGTGTGAATAGAAAATTATGTGACATAAATGTTTTGTAAAAAACAACAAAACACTTTACATATCTACCTACATCAAGTTAATATGTTTCATAAAAATTCTATCTCAGTTTAAACTTCATTATACTTAGATATATGCTAATCTATGTTAAAGGCAGTCTGGAAGACGTAGACAAGTCATATTCTTTTTCTACTTTGGTTGTATAATAAAGCTATTACGATACCCAAAACAGCGGTTTGGTAGCTTTTTGAAGTTTAATAACGCTGGTTCAATTTACTTTTTTCAGGTTGGTAGTTGTGATTATAAATATCTGTAAAATATTAAATAAGCATCAAAACGATACTAGTAATTTCTAATCTGACTAACCTTAGTAGTACCAACCACGATGAAATTCCCTAAATGTTAAAACTCAAGTTTAAAAAAAAGGATCAGTAGTAGAAACAATAGTATAAAGAACTCGTTCGTAAGGCAATTAAGGCACTCGTTTGTCATAAAACTCTTGGCTACGCCACACGTTTCCTAAACTTGAGCTCGCGTCATAAAATGCACCTTATGTGCATTAATGTACCTACTATTACATGAACGTATGTCTGTGCTAATACACTACTAACTAACCTTAGTAGTACCAACCACGACCAAAATTTCCTAAATTTGAAAATCTAAGTTTAAAAAAAATATATCAGTAGTAGAAACCATAGTATAAAACACTCGTTCGTAAGGCAATCAAGGCACTCGTTTGTCATAAAACTCTTGGCTACGCCACACGTTCTCTAAACTTAAACTCGCACCATAAAGTGTACCTTATGTTCATTAATGTACCAACTATTACATGAACGTATGTCTGTGCTAATACACTACTAACTAACCTTAGTAGTACCAACCACGACCAAATTCCCTAAATTTTAAAATTTAAGTTTAGAAAAAAAAGGTCAGTAGTAGAAACAATAGTATAAAGAACTCGTTTGTAAGGCAATTAGGCACTCGTTTGTCGTAAAACTCTTGGCTACGTCACACGTTCCCTAAACTTGAACTCGCGCCATAAAATGTACTTTATGTTCATTAATGTACCAACTATTACATGAAAGTATGTCTGTGCCAATACAGCATTTCCGCATTCAAAAATTGTATTATTACAAAATAAAATCTTAGATATTATCTACATTATTTAATAATAAAATAATAATTGCAAGAGTAGGAGAGCTTACATAAAATAATCGTTGTGCCTTCACCACAATTACTTTCAAACTTATACCATAAGTAGCTATCTTTGATTGAGTTTCGAATTTTATTATCCATATAAGTACATACTTTTGTCCTAAAAGCTTAAATACATTATTTTAGTAACTCTAAAAGTATGTTAATTCTTTTCTAAAAAATAAGAATTCTTGATTGTTTAAAAACGTTAGCGATCACTATTTGTGTTTCCTTGATATTTCATTCCTTCTATTATTTATTTGGCACTCCGTTCCCCATTTCCGTAAATACTTCTTTGTTCTTACAATTAGTCCTTTTCATTATACATGCGAGAAAATTTGTTTTCTTAACCACACTCAACCAACAAAATCAATCAATTGATCCGACTCGAAGGACCAAATTACGTTAGTTCGGACGTTTACAAAGATCCATTTATTTGAAGCAATTCTGTGCTTAATGGTGACAGAAATAACGTAAGTGGTCACTATTTGTGTTTTCCTAATATTTCATTTTTCCTATTATTGGTTTGGCATTTTGTTCCCTATTTCCGTAAATACGTCTTTGTTCTTACAATTAGTCCTTTTCATTATATATGCGAGAAAATTTGTTTTCTTAACCACACTCAACCAACAAAATCAATCGAGGTAGTGCTATTGATCCGACTCGAAGGACTAAAGTATGTTAGTTCGGACGTTTACAAATATTCATTTGTATGGAGCATCGCAATTCTGTGCTTAATGGTGACAGAAATATCTTAAATTTAGTTATTAGTTATTACTAATTCACTGGATTGCTGTGTTATTAGATTAATCGCCTCTCTCTATTAAAGATCTCCATCGATCTGTGCTATTTCTACTGTAAAGTTTGTTAAAGCGGTTGTCCCATTTGAGTACGAGGGAAGAAAAGTACTATCGTATTTTATAATAAACTTAAAATTATGTCAGTAAATATGAAATTAGGTAAAGGCTTCATAATAAACTTCATAATGATTACAGAAACCTAGTATAAATAGCAGGTTTTGCAAATATAGCAATCACCAACGGGATTATCAATTAACTTGCACACTCAAGCCACAATAAAATCTGAAAGTCAAATTTACATAGCAATCGAATAAGCACTTGTAATTGATTTAAGCGTATTATCTTGTCAATGGTTTGAACCAAACCGAGACAATCCCTTGATTAACTGGTTCAGTTTCTGAAATTAATTAATTTCCCTCATAGACATGCTCCAATTGATGGGTAAAGTGATCTATTAAAATGATTAGGAAGAACCACTGCAAGCTGATAACTTTTTGGCGCACATTCACTTGAACGCTAAAGACACATCCGGTGTAATGTGTCTTCCGCTGTAAAATAAAACCGATATCAATAGCATTTGACATGTGTCGGATTTTGTTCCTAAGGTAGTCCTGAATTTCGTGATTCATATTTGTGATGAATAGTAACGTTCTTGGGCAGAAATTAGACCAAAGCATGGAAAACCAGAATGTGGAAACATAATGCTTATATTAAATGTTTACTAACATATTAAAATTAGAAGGTAGGTTTCTATTTAATTATTTTCCTTCCAATTCAACTTATGCAGCCAAAAATTCTAGTATTCATAGACGGAATAATGCTCAATAATAGAGCAACATTAAACAATATTTATTAAACAGATGCTACAATGATGGTAGAAAGCAATTTAGTTGCTCAATGCTCTCAAAAGGTGATCCTGCAATTCATGTAGATATTCGAGATACCTTGAATAAAGAGAATGAGAAGAGAGACTGCGAAATTATAAAGATTATTAAACAGTAGGAACTAACGTAATTGGTCACATATTATGCAAAACGTAAGATAATATAAGATAAATGGCTAGGTTCAAACTATCAAGTTTATAAAGTCCAGGAATAGAGTCACTGCAACTCAATTTAATTATGCTAAAGAACAGTAAATAGCCATAATGATTTTCACTCTTACCAAAGTGGAACATGAAGTAGAAGACCATAGTTCAAGTTTTTCTTATTTACATACATTTACATAATTATAAATTTCTGGCATCAACATATCCGAAGAGAAAATTATCGAAAAAGTTATATAGTTTAAAGTGATAAGAGGTGTAGTAAACAAGAAATCAAACAGCTCAACCGATAATAAGCACATTCACACCTGATAATATATTTAATTACTAGGTAAATAGGCGGGACTGACAAGAAACCTCTATAATTTCCAGCGTCGGTACGATGATAATTATCCCCACAATAAGTTCTCTCTTCAATTAGTCTTCTATAAGAGCATAAAACATTCTCCGGTATAATTACTCCAACCATCACAAACTTAAACGTAGAATAAGTATCGGTAATAACTGCTACTTACCCCTTGACATAAAAGGCCGAGGACGACGAAAATGTGCAACCGCATTTCCCTATGAAGGTCTTCAGAAGCGGATTGTCTAAAACATAAAATTCAGTTATTAGTGTTGTTGGTAACTGCAATTACACCACAAAAATTGTTATTAACCCAAACAAATTGCTACCAACTGTTCGTTTTTTGTGGGTTAGATGCGTTACTAACGAGAAGTGATGGTACAATTAATTCCACAATAATTGTGCACCAGTTGCATTTCGAAAATTATTCTACTTTATTTCTATTTTAAGTAAATTACAGGCGGCCTCATCATGTCCGCGTTATTAGTCAATTAGTTAAACGAAGGCTCCATAACCTGGTTTAAAGATCTACAAATTATTGAGTAGTAATTCTTCAGGCAGAATTTTATTGTGGCATTACGACAAAAAACGTTGTTAATAAATTTATATTAATGATAGATAGGTACGTTAATTGGGAGAAAATTATTGAAACATTGACAAATTTGTTGACATAAAATCTTCTCGATTTCCAGTTTCCTATACACTTAGAAAACCTCTCAATCTTTGCCCGATTAGGTCTACCGATAACGGACTGACCTGAATGCGACACCTGTGCACACATTGTTGCACACGCATTACGCATAATTTATGAATTTGTCAAATTTAATTGATTCGACAAGCGCACGTTCTTCATTTATACACCTGGGTAATAACAATTTGAAATCAGTTATTTTGCATCAACCGAGACCAACAAAAGGTGTAAAAATAATGAAAAGGTAACAAATATGAGGATGTGGTATTAACTGTGTTCGAACGGTTAGCGTCAAGAAGACTTCTTTGTAGGTAAGCACTGGATAAATATATGGAAAGTAGGATAAGGGCTTCCCAATTAGCGAGGTGGTAAATAGTAAATATTAGTGTTACTTTACCGTTTGGAACTTAACCGAGACCTAGCAGACGCCAAGAAGTTAAAAATAATAACAGAAAACTTTTGTTTTATATGGTTTGGTAGTAAAAGCGCTTAACTAGGTCAGTCGTCTAGGTAATTAACCATCCTTGGGTACCCGTTTCTTCATCTCCTCTTAAGCTCTATTTAAAACGTAAGGTACTTAGGTACCTTAAGATACCCTGTATAGTTGCTGAATAATTTTCAACATAGAACTCGACAAGTCATCGATCACTAAATGATCTATTAAACACATTTTAGCATTATACGTATATTTGTAAGACCATGTGTTCATTGTTCAACCATGTACAATCAATAGCGCGGGGAGAGAGGTATAAGGTGTTCCCATGATTGTGGCATCCTTGCACTCTCGCAATCTTTCCAAATAGCTCTATAAAAAATGTGATCTCTGCACTAGATTGAAGACTAAGATAACGAAAACCAGAGAATGAGTACGACCCGATTGACGTCGGGAAGATCTTCAAAAAACGGGGAAAGTAAATTATTTTGTAGAAAGAGGTATTTAAGGAGAAAAATATAGATTTCGACACCATTGCTGTGGCAGGAAAAAAATTGTTAAAAAAGCTATATTGAACTAGACAAGAAAGTAGATTTTTCGATTCTTTCTTCTATGATCAGCGTGACATAAAAAAGTAAGATCAATGTTGTATTACTCCCACCTGCAACAGCAAAAGCACCAGGTTAACAGTAAGTTCAAACTTGAGATAGATGTCACCAATATTCTGAAGAATGAAGATAAAAGAAAAGTAAAGACTGGACTATAAGAACTGGACAAACTTCCGTCATTACAACTAGAAGCTGCCTTTAAAAACAACGGGCTAAGTGTATAAATATACAAAAGTTGGTCCAAAATGTTCCAATATTTATATTTACCATACAACAGATTCGTGTAATAACGTCATAGAAATTTTAAGTAACGAAGAGAAAAAGAAAGACTTGGTGCACGATAAGGAAAGGGAAATAAAATAGTTATTTATGTATCAAGGCAATAAACACCGATTTTAATCCCAAGAATGTAAGTAAAGCACGAGGCGAAGTGGAGGGCATTTTCATTCGAAGGATAAAGGATGTTTATTCCAGAGATGCATGCAAAACTTTTTTCCCAACCGCTTAAGTTAATAATAATAATAAATTAGAGAAGAAATAATTGTTATAATTGACAGATACCTAAATGAAGTTGGCTGACGGTTATTATGGAAACGAGTTTCTTTATGTTGTATTGGCATTTTTTTTACTTTATTCCCCGGGAATAAAGTGGCACTTTAATCCCTCATTATGAGGGAATAAATTACCACTTTATTCCCGATTGGGAAGAAATGATGTTACCTACTGACAAGGAGAAAACAAGTTTTAAACAGTAATCAAGACTACAGTTGTGATTTAGATGTACTAAAAATACTATAATTAAATATGCATTGTTTATTCTGTCTTATTAATTATTTTGATTGATCATTGAAAAATAACTAAACGCTAATCGATACAATTTTTATTGAAAATCTGGCATTTATGTAATTTTTAAACAACTTTTAAACGACTTATTTTACAAAAAAGCAATTTAGACAGCAGTTGTAGACAGTGTTATCTTTTTAATTTTATTCTTTATAAGATACTGAAAATGGTACATACATAAAAAATTATTTTTACCAGTATTTTTTTCTATGATGTGACAAGTAAGAAAAACATTTTGATCCTTGACATAATATGTTGATAATAGTTATTTATGTATCAAGAGAATAAACACCGATTTTAATCGCGAAAATGTAAGTAATGCATGAGGCGAAGCCGAGGGCATTTTCATTCGAGGGATTAACGATGTTTATTCCAGAGATGCATACAAAACTTTCTTCCCAACCGTTTAAGTTAATAAAAATAATTGTTATAATTGACAAATACCTAAATAAAGTTGGCTGACGGTTATTATGGAAACGACTTTCTTTATGTTATATCGGCATTTTTTTTACTTTATTCCCGGTTGGGAAGAAATATATTAATTTTGAAAATATCCCAAAATATGATCTAAAAGATGTTCAGGTAGACCTCAGTCATTCGATTACGGTAGAATAACATAAAACCGAAACTTTTTATTCAGAAAGCTAATAAGCGTAAAATTATATTTTCAACGTCAAGGTATAAAAGTAAACTAAAGAGGTTTTTTATACTATCCGGATAAAATGAACCAAATGCTACAAATATGTTCAAAGTACCAAAGTTCTAAGCTTTTTACTTCTTTCTACACAAAATACTCCTTGGGGTCTGAACCAGTTCATATCTTTGATATTTTTCGCGATAATGTAGTTTCTTTCCTTCCATACCTATTCGTAGCTCAATGCACCAAATTATTACAAGAAATAACTAGCAAAGAGTTTTGTCCTAAAAGAAAATTTATTTCATTCAGTAATTTACTGTTTTTGCACCGATAATGACTTTCCTCATTGATGAGAAATTCGCAAGATAATTTAAACTGAAGAGAAAAGAGTACCAACAAGTATAGATTGTACATACATAAAACAAACTCAAAACTTTTAGTAATGTAAGCTCAATACTTCTTATTTGCATAAGGTTTGAGTAGTGAGTTTTGGAAATTTCTTACAAGAGAATTTACAAGAAAATAAATTTTTATATTTATGTGAATGCAATAGAGACCACAATATTTCATAATATGTAAGTATACTATACCAATGGGGTACTTGCCTAAAAAAATATTGCACTTTTTGTTCTCTAGATGCATGCAAATAACTAAATAAGACTTAACAATTTTTTCACTTATAATATCCCTAGTGCATTGATTATTTCCGGAAATTTTTTCGAATGCATTTCCAAAACGTCCGAGTGGAACACAGGGGCTAATTACGTTTTGCAAATGCATGAGAATAAAATTTCCGGATATTAATCAATGCGCAAGGGCATATTCGGTAAGAAAATCGCAACGACACGGACATTGGTCCATTATGTCATTATGATGTCATTATTAATAAATAAATAATTGATTGGCTGAAATAATTTCCACTTGGTAATTTCATGCTTTTTCAGCCAAATTTCCAGGAAATTTTTACATTGTCATAGAAACGACACCGAATTCTATTTTTCTATTGGCTACTTTTCAGTGTCGTGAGATTTTTCCTATTATTTTATTTTATATTTTCGTAAATATTTGCAATGTTTGTTTTTGATGACGCATTGCTCCCCCGTAACCAAGACTTACACCTATATTGAATAGACTTTTGTTTTTGACTACTATGCTGCTCTGCTACCAGAGTGCGCGACATGTGTACAGCGGATTGGCATTCGATTTATAAATAGAACGCAAGGAATCTGAGTAAAGCGCCATCATACAATTTATTTTAGAACTACGCCGTGCAGGGGTCGGCTACGTCACAAAATCTCCCACTCCAAAAATTAAAAAAATTATTTTTGACGTAATATTGACCTTAGAACCAAATAAAAAAATACGGCTTTAATAGAATCGCCTACATTTTCTAAATATTATATTTTCCAAACAAGTGGCAAGTACCCCATTCTAATAAACAACGTATTAAAAACTATCATTTTTTTTTAACTAGAGACTTTAAATGTTTGATGATTAATGCAACATTATAATGAGAATCAAATATGTTAAAAAAAAACTACACACAATAACTTGTTACAGATTTTATATGAATTTTTGCTTCTAAAAAATCTACTCTCTATTGACTTAAATTAAAGATACCTATGTGATTTTCGAGACCTCCTCATTTAACGTCGAGTTTAACGTTATTTGTCATGTGTCGAACTTATTCACCATAATATGCAACAATACCATACTTACGTAATTTCGAGTAATTTAATGATAGTATCTGTCCCATGAGACACATTTAACTAATTTAATGGTACTAATTATAGCCACTCACTAATGAAGCTAAATTACATGCTAGCGGTGCCGTGTATTCACAGGAACTCTAGAATTACCTAACTTCGACTTTCTGGGACTCGACCACGTAAATTAAGAATTTTTACCGAAATGTTGTGTTACAGTGACCTAAATGACAATAGAATCTCATTATTTAGAATCCACGATTGCCACAATTAATCGGTTGTACCTTACCTCGCTTCATCTCTGTTTAAATAATAATATACCTTCTATGTAATATCAACGTAATAAATTTGTTAATGACCACAATATTCTATGTCGGTGTATTAGTATAGGCGCTGAATTACCCAAACTACTCGTGCTGAGGATCAATTGTTGTTAGACAACAATTATTGTCAATTTTGGATTGTGTCCAAGAGACCTCCAAAACACCCTCTACAAGAACTCAACTTCCATTGGAACTGAATAGCTGATAGCTCGATTGCTAAGCCGACTATTTGAAATTTTGAAAACGTCTTCAAAAAAGCTTCCTATACATATACAGGGTGAGTCAAATAAAGTGAATCAACCAAAATATCTTCGTTATTAGTAAAATTATAGCTTTAATATATGATACAATTAAATAGCTGAAATTACTTCCAGTACCTGATTACCTTTATATTTCATTTAGTTTCATTCTGCTTCAAAATATTTCATAATATATAATTTTTTTTCAGAAGGTTGTTTTTAGCAATACTATCAACATGCAATTGTTTAAATTTTTAAAAAGTTGCAGAAATGAGCATAATTTGATTTTAAAAAGCTCTGCTACAAACGGTCTAAATTTGTCTGCTCCGCGAAGCATGTCGTTGATCATTTCTGAAATTCTCATATTTATCAACCCAACTGACCGCCCTTCTTCGCCGTTGACAATGGAACGAGACTGGTACCATGGGCGGTCTCCAATGCTTTTCTTACGTTAAATATCTTTACCTGTTTGGTACATTAATCTCATTGTAGTTAGCCCAGCCCACATCCCTCACAACTTCACAACTTCACATCTCCCCCAATTGCGAACCTTCTTTGAAGGTTCAAAGAAGACATTATATATCAATGTTAATCAGAAGTGATTAATCATTTTTACTGGTGTAATTTAAAGCAATTTTCTTTTGAGTAAACGAAGTCTAGAGATCTGTAAATCTGTTTTTAGTATCCAATTACTTTTTTTCAAGCAGTTAATGGAGTAATGTAAATTAGTTGCTCTTCTTGTATTATGAAGATTCTTTACGTCAAGTAAATCCGGAAAGAAGGCATTACCAAGTGCGTGCTCGGAGTCATTATCATATTTTTTGTAGATTTGTCAAAACCGTTTTTCTATCGTTTTTAGTGGAGTTGAAGACATTGCATAACATGATTCAATATATTATGCAAAAAGTGTCAGGAATTTACAATAGTTTTGTTTCTCGAAAACACGTTTACTACTCACTAATAAACGGTCGCTCTTCCTTTCACTTATACATGTGTACAATCACAATTTAATTTGCATTCGCTCAACTATCTTCTTTTTGTGTACGGTATGACATCAGTAGTCGCCAACGGTCTCTATTAGTGCAGCTAGACCATCGCATCAATTCCGGGTAAAAACGGACCCAAGTTCAATTGACGACACACACTGCTACCGGATCATTGCGATTCTTCCCGTTGTACGATCTACCGTAACGCAGCATCTATCAGCGGATTCATGATTGATGCAATCGGTTTTTTTTTCCAGGTCGTAACCATGTTAGATATGCCTACAACCGTAATATAAATCTACATACAGGTACTCGTATGTGTCGAGTAAATGGGCGAATAGGTGGGTAATTACACGGCAATTTGTGTTAGATCGACCAGCGGCATACCACTTATTGAATCAATTTATTAACAATCGATTCGTGATCCAATCAAACGGTCTTACAGGAGGCTTTAAAATAATTGTCTCGTGGGCAGGTGTTTATTGGGTGTTTATCACTGTAATTGCTTAGTAATTCAACCGTTGCAACAGCTGCTTACCTACATTCACGCCATGCACTCTGCACAGCTCATTCTTGTTGTGGATACCATGTGGGTAGGTAGTTAGTAGCAACGCATGGTCCACAGAACCACACACATTGACACCTTATTGTGCTGGTTTTTTGTCTTCTTTTGCCAAAACATTCATGACCTATCACCATAATTCATGGCTGATGACTTAAAATTTTAGCACTTTTTTCCTCACGGTTGGTCTTTAATTTTTCTTCAAGACTACAAGAGATAGCAACATCTATTTTTATTACAAACAAACGTAGTTCTATGACATGCATAATGTCTTCATGTCCTCATGACTAGTTTCTATTCCTTTAAGTATTTAAAGCATATTTTAATTCGTTAACGTTCACATTTGGAACGTCTCTATGTGCAATTGCATGAAAAGAGTAATTTATAACAGTATTCTTCTGTTTGGTACCCTCACTTAGTTTAAATAGTTTATTTTTTGCTCTTTTAGTTAGTTTGTTTTCTTTAGGTTAGTTTACCATAAGAACCAGCAGTTTAGTTGTATGCTCGCGTTCGAGTTTGCATTTCTCCCAAGGTGGGACCTACGTGACGTGCGGAAGGGTGGTGGTCAGCATCTATCTTGAACTTCCTTCCACCCTTGCACACTCACACAGACAATTTACTTTTCTTACAACCCTTGAAAGGAACAGTCATCGTCGAGTCAGTCGGTCAAAGGTTTTTTTATAGTTTTGTGCGGCACCTCTTACGGTTCACCTCCTACGGTTCCATAGCACCCCACACCCGAAGCCGACTACACCATATATTTGCTACTATAAGGTAGGTTCTCACCCTAGTGGGAATTAATCTCTTTCGTTCGTTTTTATCGCTATTTTTGGCTCTCTATAAAAGCAGGTCTACTGACTCTGCCTGGAGACATGGTCGTAGTTACTCATACACTACGAAACAGTATTCTTCAAAGCACTGATATCCTTGCAAAATTACGACAAACTTTTTATCTCCAGGAATAACAGTAAAGATAACAAATTTTTGACTCTTCTGCTTATCTTTTTGTATGTTTCTAAAGACTATCCAAAATTATTTGAAAGCATTTTTGTAGGGTAAAAATAGTGCACTAGCTCCAGCGCTTCTTAAATCTCACCTAGATCTCTCCTAGATAATCGTTTCGATACTCTCTTAAGTTAAGAGAGTTATGGACATCAGTTAATTAGATATACCTAATAATAATATACAAGAAGGGTTAAATCTACTATGTAGTTAAATGTTTAAACTCTCTTCTTTGACGATGTTAAGCCAACGGATGTCACAATAGGGTTACCCACAAGTGAGTTATTGCTGCTAATTTTGGCGTATAGTCGTAGGCACAAACGGTCAGTCTTGACCACAGACTACGTTGCGAAGTACTTACTGGCGGGCTTCCAGTCAAACAAATATTTGTACTTTGACATCTGAATGGAAAAAATTAATAGAAATTCCCAAATAATAAAAATTAATGACCTTAACAGTTTTCTGTATTGAGACCAACCGTCAGGCTATGTGACTACGACTATACTTGGTAGCAGCGTCATGAATCTTGCTTTTTTCTTCGCGCGCTGATCTTGAGCTGCGTACCGCAAGGCTTGGCGCTTGACTCTATGTTGTTTATTTTATATATTTTTAACTTACTAACAAATTTAAAGTTAAAATGTTTCTTTCACGCTCAAGATGCCAGAGTTAAGACGAAATATCCTTTCGTAGTATTAAAACTTAAATTAGATTACTCGAAAATTTATTTGGAGTTCTAAAATAACGCTTCACTAATCTTGGTAAGTGTTTCAAGTTTCAAGAAATATCCAGCAACTTTCTAGCTTTAATAGTTTAGTATGGCCGCAGAAAGTGTATCGTCGTGACCTGAGTGTCCTATTAACATCTGACCTTTCTCGCCCTATACAAGTCGTGGTTGTGTATGGAAAAGTAAAATGTAGTAGAATTTAAAGTATTCACACAAGTATCGTTTAGTGGCTATCAGAAGTGTAACTGCTTGCACCACTATCTACATCCATCGTCTTATTTTGGAATTTGTCACCCGTCTTTTAAGGTACCTATGCAGTTTTCTCCATAGGGCTTGAATTGATTCCTTGATCCAGGAATGAGGATTTCATTCCTGGAATCATTTTAGGGTTAAAATTGGTCGAGAAGGATTAATACTGGATCTTAAATATTTCCAACGTATCTGTTCATGACTTTCTTTTGTAGTCAGAAGTCTTAACCAAAAACCTTAGAGTAAGTATTCCCAGTAAAGTGCCATCTAATATTTTATGCAATTCCAATTTAATTCAACCAATGGAACAACTTAATTAACATTTCGATGCTGAGAGAACCCGTCAATCTTAAATGCATATAAAACTCTCCTCATCGGTAAAAGTGTACCACTTTTCACCATCGACCATTTGGGTGATTAACCGCTTGGTCCATCGTTCCGTATAATTTCGACCTAACCCACAAAATCCCATAGTAACAAAAATATGCCATTTATTAATATTTTTTTAAGAAATACTGCAACGCTGTGTTTCTAGACATCTCCCAAGCGTTTGACAAAGTCTGGCACAGAGGCTTACTCTACAAATTAAAAAAAGCACTATCCAGTAATTATTTCCTTATAGTCAAATAGGCAGTTTTCAGTTAAATTCAACGACCAGCAGTCTAGTGTTTGTCCTATTAACTCTGGTGTTCCACAAGGTAGTGTTCTAGGACCACTGCTGTTCTTACTCTATACAGCCGATATACCCGAAACCAATAACACTACGATTGCTTCCTTTGCCGACGACGTAGCGGTACTTGCTGTAAACGAGGATGCTGCCAGAGCCTCCCAAGATCTCCAACATCATCTCGATATTCTTAATGACTAGTACACTTGATGACGAATCAAAGTAAATCAAACAAAATCAATCCAAATAACGTTTACCACGCGTCATAATGTCTGTCCACCTGTAAGAATGAACAACGTACCTATACCTACAGCAACAGAAGCAAAATACCTTGGCCTCCATCTTGACCAACGTCTTACGTGGAAGAAACATATCCAAACCAAAAGAAAACAACTCGATCTAAAGTTCCGGCAAATGTACTGGCTCCTAGGTAGACAATCAAAACTCTCTCTCCCAAAAAATTATCCTACTATATAAAAGTATACTTAAACCAATTTGGGTTTATGGACTCCAACTGTGGGGCTGTGCAAAACCAACGTTGCTGAACATCATCCAGAAATTCTAGTCTAAAGTGCTCAGATCGATAGTGGACGCACCATGGTACATAAGTAATCAGACACTGTACGATGATTTGAGGATTCCTTTCATCAGAGATAAAATACATCAAGCCACGGCGTCATACAACCAGCGTAGCATGTACCATGAAAACTAACTAATAGAGGAGCTATTCAGTAATGATCCTGTCATAAGAAGACTCGATAGAACCTGGCCGCAAGATCTACTCTATCGATACAATAAGGTGAAACTTGTATTACATTTACTTAATACTCAAATGAAGTAGATTGTAAATAATGCCATGTGATTAAAAAAAGAAAAAAAATTTCGTATCATTTCACCAACCGCAGATGTTCACACGATGTCTGTTTAGATTCGTTACATCATACCTACCTACACATTAAACATTAATTTCAACGTCTCTGTGTATACCTAATATAGGTAGGTAGGTAGATGTAAGTATAATCGTTGTTTAACCTTTGCCACTGAAAAGATCCCGTCAGTGAGATTTACGCCGGTTGTTTAGATATTTACATAAGCATTCTAATTAAGTTTTTCTCGCATTAAACAAGAAGCAAACAAGAAGATTTTCCAAATAGATATAAATGTCTGTCATTTTAGAACAGCTTGAAGATTTTACTTAGATAGATTTTATGATTATATTAACTTCCATTAACCCGGTGTTAAATAAAGCTTTTAGGTCACAAACCTTGCGTTGTTTGATATATTAGTAGCATTAATTTCGCATTATTGTAGAAGTGAGATTCAACATTGTTGCGTAGTCGTTATAAATTGTTAATTTTACATCATTTTAGAAATAATCTCATCACTAATTATCAACTTAAGTATACCAACTTAAGTAATTCCGGGATATTTCTTTTTTTCTCGACTACCTACTTGTGGTGCTTAAAATTCTAAATAACTTTGTTACATTCATATTGTTACTATTATTTTAGAGGTTTAGCTCAAAACACGTAGTCATTGAATATACCTACCTACCTATGGTAGCAAAATTTTCTTCAATGTTAAAAACAAAGGTTGAACAGAAAGTTAATATGTATCTCCAAACTGTAGATCTTGAGAGTTTTGTGTAGGTACTCAAAACTACGGTAAGAACCAACAAACCTATGCTTTTTGTAGTTTACATCTTCTAGATTCTAGGTTTTGAACATATCTAGATGGCGGGCAAATATATTTAGGTACAATATGAAGAGAAAGTAAAAAATTTTACAACCCATAACCCTGGCACAAGACTAATTAATTGTTAAAAAGCTAATAAAATTACCAGTAAGCAAATTCTTCGGGACATACTTCGAAAACTGGATATTCAATTGAGAATAAAATTGAACGTAAGAAGCAATTGGAAACACTTTCATCAAAATCAAACCAGAAGTCTTTGAAATACGCTTTTTAGAATGTTATCATTTTTAGAGTTATTGTGGGGTGTATTTGTATATTATTTGGTGTATGGTTGGTGGTATCTCAGAAAAGCCAGATTCAATTTGTTTGCAAATGCTTTTATTAAGAAATGTAGTCTCTGAACCAACAACAACGAAGATAATAACAGTATTGCAATTAAGACACTATTACACCACACTTAGTATTGAAGCTTAATTGCCTTAACGAAGGACCTTCTAGAGCAGTTGCCCGTCTCTTCAAGTTTGGCTGAGTGAATCAGCCCTACTCAAAAATTGATTGATTGGATACTTTCTACATTTAAAAATACACAAAAAATTTGTGTAAACCTAATCACTATTACAAAGCAATTATTCAAAAAGAAAATGTTTTGAGTTTTGCCAACGTTTTGGTCTAAGGTTTAAGGTTGAATTTTAGGTCTTCTATTGATGTAAAAATAGCTTACACTTGTAGATTTTTCAGAACGTCAAAAATGGGAGCAATATCACGGTCTTCTCCGACAATTAGAGATAATTTGCATGCAGCATGCACGATAAGGTTTTGTGTACCTACATTGGTGTTTGTATAAGAGCTCAATGAATGACCCTGACATGACATGACCCGCTGGCCGAGTGAGCAACGAACAGAGCAAGAACAGCAGACGAAGTGCCGCCAGCGAACCGTTCACAAATGTTAATGAGCTAAGCTAGTCGTGGCGGGACTGCTTTGTACAGCCGGAGGTCCGCTCTGGGTCTGGGCCAATGTCAAGGACTGACTGCCCTGCTTACCGCACGCGCCCCATTTTCAACCAAAACCAATTTTGGCTACCAAAAAAAAAACAGAAAAGACCATATTGCTTACTTATCATTGACAACCGACAGAAGTCTTCTGGCCCGAAAAAGCTCTATACTAATTGATAATATTCAAGCATCTTCAACCAAAAGGAAAGAAAGAGAACAAAAAGCTTAGGAAGAGTAAATACATAAAAGTCACCCTACAGTAACAACTTACTTGTACCATCCATACACAACAAACTTCAACAATTTCTTTTTGTAGAATTTAGAATGATATGAGCATCAAAAGCAGGGAGAACTATAAAAGCAATAAAAAGTTACAAAACTCAATTGCCATAAACAAAAATTTTTTTGCTATCAAGCAACTAAGTTAAAATTATGTTAAACTTGATGCTTATTTGTAATTACACATGTCTTTGGAGTCACATAGTTGTTATCATTTCCCTAATGGTAAATTAATGCAATATTTCTCTCAGGACACCTCAATCCTCAATGACAACAAAAGTTCCGTTAATGAAAGTTGTAAATATTATTAATGTAAGTAAACGTGCATGTGAACCGCAAATACTTCATTTATGAATGAATAATTTCATAGATAACTACTTATGCAATCGAATGCATCAGCTCATGTTATAGAACGAAGAGAAAGTGACACTCGGTTATGCTGCAAGAAAGCTTTTATTTTACTAAAAGTTCTAACGACAACGTTTCAAGAAGAACGTGCTTGTATGTGATAAGATAATAAGGTCGCTTTGCGGTTACTGAATATAGGAACCTGAACCTTTATGACGTTATGTCACAAATTAAATTTCTAATTGTAAAAAATCAGTTCATATCGCTAAAGAACAAAGATAAAGCGGAATAATGCTGTAGAGGCTTTCATAAATTAATATTTTAGTGAGTTTGGTAACGTGGTCCGTTTTAAGATTAAATCTATAGTTTCTGCGAAACTTTTAATAGTAAGGCTATGAGATGAGAATATGTGTGGCGTTTTAAATAAAGTGTTAGCTGCTATTTGTAAAAAAATTAAAGAAGCAATTTAAACGGTTAGAATACCAAGAATGCTGTAGAACTTTTAACAATAATTATTTTATTGCATTTTTATGTTACTGTATAACCAGGTCCAGTGATTACGGTGCGGTTCTATCAACACTAGGGAATATGTAATATGGCAGATGTCATCTGCTGTCTTGACAGCGTAAACTGTGTCACCAGTTTTGTCGCTGGATGCCGTTTCCGTGTTCGTAGCACTTAGCACTAGTCTACAATTATCTGGATCTGGAGTAATGTCGCTTGGATATTAGGAGTACATATTACTAATCACATGGAGTAATTCACATCATGTTTTTAAAGACTGTTACCATTTGATGTGTACTTAATAATGTCCATAAGTAATAGAGAGAAAAAAGGCCAAGATGGTTATTTACTATAATTACGACATTCATTAAGAATAGAATAGAATGCTGGAAATAAAATTTTATTTTTAATTTTTACTTTGATATAAACATTTGTGATCTATTAATAGTGGTTCAATTTGCAGTCACCTTGCCAGATTTTCATAAGTAAGATAACACATTGTGTTTTTAATCTTTGTCTTAGTTTTCTCAGCTAATTATGAAAGCTTTTCCAATTGATTATTTGAGTAATTTCAAGAGCATCGTGTCATATAATTTAATAAGCAGTCTCACTGAGTATTACGCTGTGTATTTGATCCTCTGTTTGTTGACTGTGAACTGAAAATTTTCTTAGAGTTTTAATTTCATGTGGAACTTTATACAAGTATGGAGTTCCACATAAAATTATTAAAGTAGGTACTTTTAAATGTCTTAACTTCTAAACTATAAGTGAGCTTTAAAAACTAGAAACCGCACCCTGAAAGATAAAATTAAGTTTTGAGAACACTTGTAGTAAACTTTCCTACAACTAGAAAAATATTAATTGCCAATTTTGGACTTTTTTTCTTTTCCAAGCAAAATACTGGCTTCATTTAAGTTCAAAATAGGCACCAGCACCACTGACAAAAAACATTTGTAGAACTGTACCCAAACACACCATAGCAGTAAACACTTTTGTGTACGGTGTACCCTTCCGAGCAATATTTAAGGCATGGTGTTTCTTCCCAGTGTAAACCAACTCTATTCGGCAAGATGGAAAGGGCAAAGGAGGTAGATAACCGTTGGGGTAGCAAATTAAATAAATATTTGTTATCCATAGCACCATTGGGCGATAAAGATTTGCTGAAGTCCAATAGGGCAGACCACTCCTACAGCCCGATTTACCCAACTTCAAAATCGCCAATTTCGCTTCACGAGTCGTGCCTTAAATATTGCTCGCGAGTGTACACAAAATTGCATGACAAAAGAATCTTTAAAAAATGCACATTACAGTTGTGTTTTTGGTGTACACTGTACACAAAAATATACCCTACTGTGTGTTTGTCTAAAGTTCTACAAACTTCTTTAATTATTCTGTGCAATAAAATACACTTAATTCTTCAAAATAGCAATCATCGCTTGTAAGCGTTTTTTGTATTACTAACCAACTAAAGATACTCGCAAATCTTAAAGTTTATCTTAGTTCTTAGTATAACATTATGCAAAAACTAAATATAAATTTTTATTGAAGAGTGATATCATGCCTCTCAGGACTTTCCAGTCCACTTAAATTAAATAATAGATAAATGTAAAAAATAAAAGATTAGACCGTAATGGTTCAGCTTAATCAATTGAATCGTGTCTTAATACTTGTGCTTAACCACACAAAATTAATAATAATTAGTTTTAAATATGTCTTCTCCTACTGCCCTTTCAATTCTTCAAACTACCAATCTACATTTGTTTACTCCTTTCTAGTGTTTCTTACTTCTTTCTAGTCTCCTTCTAGTGTTAGTACTCATTAAGATTGTAAAATATTGTTGATAGACATATTTTATAAAATATTAATTTATGAATTAGGCCAAAAAAACAATTTTGTCTTTGTAGGTTGAACGGATGAAAGACGTCCGCTATTATGTTGTAAAATTAATTGCCCATTTTTCAATGATAGTTCAACAAAACAGTCGTAAATTTAATTAACAATTAGTCAGAATTTATGAGATGGCAAACACATGAGGAATTCTGATCATTGCGGCGACCATCCAACGGTTTTGGAAATTCACCGGAAACCATAAAAAA
The DNA here is from genome assembly GCA_951805265.1 of Schizotus pectinicornis. NCBI lineage: Eukaryota > Metazoa > Arthropoda > Insecta > Coleoptera > Pyrochroidae > Schizotus > Schizotus pectinicornis. Next base: position 5,275,030 of record OX638202.1, on the reverse strand, counting down.
ACAGTGTCCCTGCACATCCTGATTTACTCGACCACAACGTAAATTCTGTCTAGAAGATTTTTAATTGCTTTCTGCAATCAAGGAAAAAACTGGATTTTTCACTGCACGATGCTCATCACCATCAGCACAAAGCACATGTCACAAATTGGCGCCTTTTTTTAAAAAATCAAAACATTTGGCCCTGTCATACCTGTGGCTAAGCTGCCGTCCTCGGGGGTTGGTAATCCTAGTGGGGGTGGTCCGTTTTTGGGCACTGAACTCCAGGGGTGCACGCACTGCACTATCTGACGCGGTGGTGTTCGAATTGAGAATGGAATCCACCTGTCTCGTGGACTACCACTATAACCGCACACCATGAGGATTGCTCTTAGCACCGGCCCCACCAGACCCCCAAACGACCGCCTCCTGACCCAGACACGGGTCTGTACAGTTATTCCATCTCATCGATGTTCCGTCTTCTTGTTATAATACGAACCGCGCGCTATATTGTGTCCAGAAGTAGGTAAATAATGCGAAACATCATCGCACCAGCCGCACCTGTGACGGTGGCCCAAAGGCGGAGATTCGCACGTCGCTGACGCCACTGAAGAGGAGACGCTGCGAAGTCATTGCTATTGTAGGGGATAGGGGTCTCGCGCTTTACGCTCCAGGTCAGTGGGACATCGATCATGCGAACGGCGCGAAGATGATCAAGAAGACGAGCCGAACACCTAACCGAAACAAGACTACTCACAAAGTAGCTGCTTAGACATATCCACTGAACTAAGCTCTTATCCTTATCTTTTCCTGCAGCCTGCTAACACGTCGTCCGCCAGCCACCCTTGTCATTCACCATATTTATTGTCCAAACGACTTTTTTTTATATTATCTCCTCAAGTGTTACCCATAAACTATGTAACATCATTAGAAAGAAAGAAGGTAGATAAACTCTAATGGCTGCGTGGGAGAAAGTATATCATGAAGTTATGTAGCATCATCTCACTTCATAATGTGAATGTGTTAGGAATAATAATAGAAATACGTAATGTTTTAAGAAGAATTATATATGATCAAAACGAAGAAAATAAAAAAGCAATATGGCTTACATAATATTTTCTATGTCATTTTTCAATTTTATTTGGGAACAAATATAATGTACACCAAATTAAACTATGTATCCCTTGCACTGTCCACCAGAAAATTTAGCATCAAAAAATCTAAATGAAACCCAAATTATTATACATCAGAAAATGAGAAAATCACCACTAAAATAACTATGCTGCGTATTGTTTTACCATTGCTTACATTTTAAATTCTATAAAACTGATTTGGGCAGTCCCTTGAGGTTTGTTATAACCAAGGTCTACTATATATTAAAACAACATATTTTAAATCCAGTACTAAGTTCCAGTTACGGCTAAATCCATGACTTAGTGTCAATTACAAACACCAAGATCACTTCTTTTGCTAATGATCTGGTCGTACTTGCTGTTAACGAAAATCCTTTTGAGAACTTAATCTACAGCATAAAGATAGATTTCGTAGGATTTTGTAGTTAGAATTCCAGAAAGCTTTTCAAAAAGTTTTACTTATGCATTCAGAAACCAGCAAGGTAGCATTCTAAAAAATTAATTTTTAAAAAAAAGTATGAAATAAGATACTAGAACATTGTAAATTAAAAACATAACAAGAATAGCAAGTTATAGCGGCTAGCAAGTAGACACGTTTTTAGTGACTTTGTCTATTTTGTAAGATTTGCTGGTTTTGGTTCACCTTTTACCGTGACATCTACTGCGTCTAAAGTTGAGAAAATAGTAGCTTCGGTGTGTAACTCAATGCTGTGTTCTGACAAATTTCTTGGCAAGTCAGTTAATGTTTTAAGTAAGAAATTCACCCCTGAAGTGGATAGACAGAGGCAAGAGTGTGATCAGAAAGTTGGTGCACATCGCGTAGAGTTGGCATGTGTCAAGAAGAAAATTGTCAAGATTCAGCAAAAGGTCCGAGCAAATTCACTGAAACTTATCAAAGTGTCACTATTTGAGGACATCAAAAAGAACGCAAGAACTGCGTATCTAAAAGTCAACGTAGGTCCAGAGCATACAGGGTGTTTCAACGAGAACCGCCGGTGCCAAATTGCGTATTTCCAATGGAGTTAAAAATTTGAAATTTGGCAGAAATAAACTATAATTAATACACTACAAGATAACATTACCGTTTTTTTTTCTTTTTTTAAATGGTGTAAGTTTTCACTTTCGATCCCGATTTCATATCGAAATATTTACTTCATCTCTTTGATTTTCTTCAAGCTCATGATCACAACCTCCAAGATTGATAACGAGTAATTGAAATATTTATATATTAAAAACTGTTATTGAATTACATGGATTTTTAAATTTCAACGCTGAAGGCATTTTTGATTAATAGCATGACAGATTTGTGGCCCTTCACCTAGCGGATAACCACATTAGATTTTATGATGGTCTTTGTACTGCAAAGATCTTTGAGTAGGTACCGCTTTTAAGTCATAAATAACCGAGCAGTTTAAGCGGTCTTTGTCATGAAATTTGGCTGCTTCAATAAAGCAGTCGTGTCATAAATTCGGCAAAATGCCGCAAACTTCTTAACAACACAATTAGGCATACTTCAACTACAAATTTCAAATTTTTAACAACAGGAACGTATACCTGGCGGTATTACAAACATAATAATAATAAAAAAATATATTAAAAATTTCTGAAAAAGCACTTTATAGCGTCCCTATGGCGCATGGAATTAATTATGGACCAAACAACGACGCCACATTGTAGCGCATTTATTAAAGTTTATTTCTGCCAAATTTAAAATTTTTATCTCTATTGAAAATACGCAATTTGACACCGGCGGTTCTCGTTGAACCACCCGGTATACAGGGATGTCCCAAAAAAAGTGTGCAATGTTTTACCGACGGTTTCTACAATAAAAAACATAAAAATAGCTGTCTATAAACATAAGGATAAAAATTCTTCCTAAAGGAACTAGAGCTCTCTAAACTTATGTTAGTGGTTTGCACGCAGGGCATATCTTCAAAACCAATCAAGGTAAAATAATAATAATAATAGGCAATAATGATAAATAATAAAATTTTGACCCACCATTACTATTTTTGTATGTAACAATAATAAATGCCATTTCATTCGCAATACCTGCTGTGTAACAAAATCTTTAAATCGATTTGGCTAAGAAACGGTGTACCCTATCGGTATTCAACAAGGGTACCTTTCTTATGTAGAAAACCTTAGATATTTAAAATCTCAAGGTTAAAAATTGAAAATGGTACATACAAGAAAGTTAGGGCTATTTTTACTGTGGAGGCTCTGCGCTTGAGACACTCCTGTATACATTTTTTGAATTATTTTTATTTCTACAGGTTACATACAAAAATAGTCCTTAATGGTTGTGCAAAATTTTATTATTTTAACTTGACAGGTTTTGAAGATATACTAACAAAGGTTTACCTTTAGAGAGCTTTAGTTTCCTTTCGAAGCATTTTTAATCTTATTTTTATAGCCAACTTTCTTCATGTTTTTAATTGTAGAAGCCGCCAGCAAAGTATTGCGCCCTTTTTTGGGGACAATCTGTATACTATAAATTCCGCGGAGAAAAAATTATTAATGGTCAATATCCAGTCGTCGTGAATTACATGGACACCAAAACTAGAGATAAAGGTATTCTTCAGCAAAGCGAAGTTTGAAAGAGTCTAAAATCAGCGTTAAGAAAGATTTTGTTTCTGCGCGGTACAAGCTATTCCAGGATGCAGTAAAGTTGTTTGGTAAAGGACTAAAGAAAATATTTAAAGCAAGCAAGACTGTGTCATGGTAAAGGCTACTGGGAGAATGCGAAGAGTAGATAAACTAGATCCCGATAATATAAACTTTCCCACATATTAGTAGTTTGATAGAACCTACCTTGACGTTGATTCCTGAAACGAACGTCTTACCCAAATTTGCTATTTAGTTACATATGTTTTTGTTTTCTAACTTTTTCTCATGTAATATGTTATTTTGATTAATTTGAACTCAGAATTGAGCTGAATTTAAATAATAAATTGGTGATAAGGGACAAGCAGCCTTCATCTATATATTTTTTCCTTTTTTTAGTTGTTAATGTTTATTGCTAAATTTTTTTTGTAAGATCCCTAAAACAATGTTTTTTTATTCCTATCCAGTTTAAAGTACCCCTAAATAAAATTTCAAATCAGTTTTACATCATCCACTTAGAATCGAATGTTTACTTCAAATTTTATCACGTTGTGTGATCTTGTCCGGTTTCGTAGTAATTTATAAAAAATTAACTCACATTTAGGGAGATGTAGTACCTACCTTGGAAAGTATTTCTCAATGTTAGTTTAAATAAACTTTTGTTTTTATTTTTGGCCATAGAAGTTGCCAGTAAAATATTGCAGATTAATTTCAAAACTGTATACAGAGGAAAGCTATAAGCTAGATCAGCAAGAAGAAGTAAGAGAAGACTTAGATCTACACTTTTGGCTAAACCTGGTACATCCTAAAAAAACTTAATTAATTCAGTTAGGGATATTATTGTAAGTTTGTCAAAATGTAGCAGAAATGAAAAGTAACCTCGCCATAAAAAAAAATTTGATATTTTTGTTAGAAAAGTGATAAACAAGATATTTGAGCTGCTTCACGCTTCACTAAAACTTAAATCTATAAATTTTGAATAAGAAACTATTTAGTCAAACGTAAAATAATAAATCTAATTCTTTTTTTACATTAAACATTTAAAAATAAATAATAATTTATTTTCTTAAAAGAAGATTATTTTACATATTCTCTTGATTTTCGGCAATCTTCTACGAGCAAATTATAAGAAAATTACTTTTTTATTTCTAAAATGTTAATTTTATCTTATTTGCCTATTATTTTTAATGAATTTAATTAATTTAATGAATTCATGAATAATATGAATTTTAATTAAATTGTTTTATTCTTCAGTCTTCTGTTGAAAAGAACACTAATTTTGGTTGGAAGACAAAAAGAAGAACTATAGCTTTTACAGCTGCTCACGGCAACTTTTTTACATATAGCACCACTACTGCCGTTATTTAAAAAATCTTCCTAAAATTGGTATTTTAAAAAATAAAAAGTAAGTTAAACGGTTTAAACCAAATTGTAGTTAACGAATATTTTCCCGCGGGTTTCATGCTGTATCACTCATTGAAGTCTGAATGGTTTCCGTCACATTTGCGGAACTTGACCGCAATCCTATCCCAGTAACCGTACGCATCGGCCCATAAACCCACACATCGTCTTTAGGAAGGAAGTTCACGTAATTTTCAGTCAGCTTCTCCAGTTCGTGTCGGCATTACTATATTGGGTGTGTCGAAACCTTGGCCTTCTTTCAATTGTGCGTTCGACTGACCACAATAATGTTCATAGTTGACACAGCTCATTAAATTGTTCACAATGCGTTATTGCCATCGTTTCATAGATTTCTTTCAATGAATGTCTTATGTTTAGATAAAGTTATGTCACCGAACTACCAAAATAGTTTCAATTACGAAGTGTAACGGCGCAATTGGGTGGAATTTGAGAAGCGATTTTCGTCATGTAATGTAGATAATTTGGACATTTTTTTAGAAAAGCATTCCTTACAAGTAGGTCAAAAGGCTCGCTAAATTTCTGTTTAAGTTGCCGAAACTGAGACGTCTGAAATTTAGGAACCACAAATTTTGTCAATAAAGAAATTATAACAAAATGAATTATTAGTTCAAACTCGTGGTCATAGATACACTTCTCGTTCCACTTTCCACCAGTTTAAAACCTGCTTATTTGAGAATTGATTATGTAAACACGCTAAATGTACCGCTGAAGTGAAGTCAAGCAGCTCCTCTTCCGCTCTGAATGCCACGCCACCTCTTCATTCACTAGTCTTCTTTCTCCCATCTCCATTCTTAAACCAGACATATGGCAAATGCGTCGCTTATTACCAACGTCTGGTATTTACCACTCGACGACTTTACGTGAGCCATGCTCTAAAATGTGTTAACGTGCCGATTTTTACATTTTTTTTTTTCATTGCGGTAATTGTAAGTTAATCAGATCGCCATTACTGCCGATTCAGTAATCAGACTGCAATCGGTCGATTCGTGCTAGAAAATTGAACAACAACCAAATTCCGAAAAATTAACATGGTAATTTGACCTGCATACTCTAATCGCCTCTTCAACCATGGATTGTGTCTGTCGTCCAATTAAAGTTTGCTACGTGAAAGAATTAATTGGGCTGAAAAACTGAATTAGATCTGAAATTTTAATCCGACACCCTAATTAGAATTTTGTCCAAACAGGCAAATTTCTCCACGCTTGATGGTTAGGTGATAACCGTGCACGATGACCTAAGCTTTTTCATCTCCAACTCAAAACTTAACTAGGCGTATCTGTTTAATCTTATAATCATGTAGTATAGCACTGCCAATACGATAGGTCGTAGATACATACTTACTATTATAGTTTCAATAATTAATTTTAAACTGTAGTTTTGGTAAGTAAGTAAATGTTTGGAATAAACTTGAAAAAAGTTAAAATTTTATCAAGTTTACAATCAATTAATTTTGATAGAGAAGAATATGCGTGGCGAAAAATCTAAAGCCTCATTTACGGTTTGGGACGAGTTCGTGTTGCCCACATGAAAGTTTCCAGATCTATATCGAATAATACCAGGCACCTGAGCTTTAAATAAAATACTAACTGATGATTTAAAAATCTTTAAAGTTTGAAGCTTCAGCTTAATATCAAAAAATCAAAGTAACGATAATAATTGTGTGGACTTTATTTAGATTTCGTTAAAGGTTAAAAACTTATAAATTTATAAATTTATTAAACTTATAAAAGTCCAGTGTATAAGTAGGTACTTTAAAAAATCTGTTATAAATTTTGGTTTTACTATTTGTGAAAAGCTGATGTAAGTTCTAAAACGGCAACCAATAGCTTTAAACTTTGAACTCCGTGTTTGCGCAGATTCGCCCGGCGCCTTCGCCATTTGTGACGGGTTCGTGTCTTACCCACAAGAGAGTCTCCATCGAACTAAATAGAGTAGGAACCTATACTCAAGTTTTCAAGTACCATATTTTTAAACACAACTGGTCAAGTTTATGTAAAGCCTTATGTAAACTCGAAAACTATCAATAATGGCTTAATAAATTAATAAAAATTTATAAAAATAATAATTAATAAATTAATACACAAAAATTATTAGCTTATTGTAGGTATACAGAGTGGGGCAATAGTGCGTCTGACTTCGATAGCTCGACTTCTATGATAGGTAAAAAATTGATATAAAACACAAATAAATTATAGAGAAAGAAGTCTATAACCGGAAAATATTTTTGAACATACAGAGTGAGTGAAGATGATTATACAGGGGCAAGTCACATTTCACAGCATTTTTTTAGACTCTTTTTACTTTAATATTATTACTGACTATTTCCAAACTAGGGCTGGGAATAATATTCAAATTATTCGAATATTCGAATTGACGAACACGTAAAATTCGAATACGAGCAAATTCAATTATTCGAATATTCGAATAACTATTCGAATTATTCGAATGACTATTCGAATATTATTATTCGAATAGACTATGTATTCGAATAACTATTCAAATAATCAGAATATTCAAATAACTATTCGAATTATAGAATTATATATACGTATTACTAATAAATTAATAAACAATTGCACGTCGAACTGTAAGTAATTTAAACTTTTGAACTTTGCTTTAGATTTATTGCGTTGTCACTTAATACCTATAAAAGAAATGATGCGGGAGAAGAATAATAACAATAATCCTCAAGAGAAAAAGTTTAAAAATCTCTGTTTTCGCAAAGGCGTGCGAAACAAGTAATATAAGGAAGGTAGCCAATAGCAGCATTTTATTTATCCCGCGCAGATAAATTAAATAAATACTTTTTTTGACACGTAACTAAACAAAACACAATGAAACATAATGAGTAATTACTACATTATTTTTCATTGTTATTTTTTATATACCTTTCAAAAAAAGACTTTACTACATAATACTTTTGTATTCATTCATTTTGTAGTCGTTTGAATATTCGAATAATTCGAATAGTCATTCGAATATTCGAATAATTCGAATAGTCATTCGAATATTCGAATAATTCGAATAATTCGAATAATTCGAATAATTCGAATATTCGAATGACTATTCGAATAATTCAAATATTCGAATAAATATTCAAATGACTATTCAAACACCAAAATTCAAAAAAGTCCCAGCCCTATTCCAAACCACTTGGATGTAGCGATTTTTTTTTACAAATAATGGCATCTGCAAATGCATGTTAAAAAAATCACTACAGTCACAATTACAAGTTTTAAGGAAAAATTGTGTAAGTACTAGTTAGAAAACATCTGTAGGATGTCTTTAAATCGTTTTTACTTCTGAAGCTTTATACAGGGTAGTTAAATTTAATTTTTCAATTTAGAACTTTTTGTATTTAATTTTCTCCATTTTTTTCAAAAGAGACAGCCTGTATATTTTTTAACGATATAATATAGAAACTAAAAACAAACATTTTTTCTATGTACCCCCGATGGCTATTTGTAATTATTGGAGTCTAGAAGAGTCTAGAAAAAGGCTCTAAAAAAATCTCCTTTTACACACAACATTCTATTTAAAAAAATGTCACTGCCTCTGTATAATCATCTTGGCTTAGCCTGTATGTTCAAAAATAATTTCCGGTTATAGACTTCTTTTTCTATAGTTTATTTGTGTTTTAAACAAATTTCTACCTATCATAGAACTTGAGCTATCGAAGTCGGACGCACTATTGCCCCACTCTGTATACCTACTGCAGTTATTTAAAACTGAATACGCTTGTAATACGCTTGTAAGTGTTTGTCAATGCTTTTTTGTTTTATTATTTTGTCGGTTTTTCTTGATAAAAATTTGCATGTTTAAAATTTAAAATAGACTTTCTTACATCAACTTGACGAAATCAACTTAATTATCAATTTTTTTATAAAATCTACTCAGATATTTACAACGTACTGAAAACAATATTCCCAATAAATAAAAATCAATCAATTGCTAGTGAACAAATGTAATTGGTCAACTAACAATTGCTATTTGTCAGGCAATTGTTAAATTTTGCTATGAATAAAGTCCTTAAGTTATTGCTAACTTTTCTATGTTTTCCAAGCAATTCTCATTTAACAAGTCGCAAACTGCATATTTTTCAAATCATTAACTCTAGTTAGCAAAAATTGTTCATGCTAATGACGTCTTAACTAGTAAAGTTGATAAAGATCAGCTGTTCAGTGTCAACTTAGAATATAGACCTCCTGATGACCGCTTAAAGTTCTGAGCAACTCGCGCAGTACCACTAAAGCAATAAGAAGTCGCGACACTTTTTGTGATCCGAAAATAGTTCCAGCTAAATTTTATTAGTTAGCAAGTTTTTAACAAGAAAAACTTTATCTTTTAAGCTAAACGTAATCATCACTTGAATCTATTAAAAAATATTTAGCCAACCATAGTAATAATTTTTGTTTACACATATCTAAAAGCTTTGTCATACTTTTGTGGTGACCTGAAAGTAAACACACAAAAATAGCATCTTTACGCAATTGTAAAGGTGGAATAGACCTACCTTAAATTTTTTTAAGCAATTGTTAAACAAGAAAAGCAATAATTGCTCACTTTATTTATCGCATTTTAATTTCATTCAATTGTTTGTAGCAATTGTCTCAAGCAAAAGTAGTTACTTACATTTTTATTAATTCAATTCGAAGCATTAGCTTACATATTTTAAGAAAGCAATTGCTAGAACTCTATTCATTAGGTTTATTAAGAATGGACCACCTTTTGTTATGTAAAAATATTAAGCACATCAGCACAATAGCGGTTGTTAGATGACGACTTCTGTTACTTACTTAAATTCATTTTAAAAATTTGAATTTTTCTCTAGAAACTTTGAAACTTGCCTTAACGTAGCATTATTGGAAGTAAATAAATTGCGTTCAATCATTTTGTTTTCATTTAAGAAACTTGTAATCAGTCTATGTCCACACTCCTAAAAGCACACAAATTTAATAGAAACGTATTTTTTGTATTATGGTTTCATGAACTATTTTTTTTTTAATACAGTGATGTCTTAAAGTTGATTTTGGTATAATATCCATTAAAGAAATTAATTATAATGTCTGTCAAGTTTAAAGTTGCGTCTCAAATGTGGCGTGTCAAATGTTGTATGGGAACAGCAAAAAAATATTTGAATAAAACTTCATTCAAGTTGACCGACACCTTCATCAATAATAGTTCTTACAACATTTTAGAAATAAACAATTTAGAAATTGAAAAAAAAACTATTTTCTACAAACACTTGAATTACATACTTTGAATAAATAAATACATATAATATCAAAGTCAATTTGTTAGATTCAGAAAAAAAATATTTATCAAACTAAATTAGATTACTTTTAAAGGAGTCATTTGGCTTCTTAGTCTTTTCAAAAAGATTATTTGTTCGAACCTTGCTTTTAATTATTGTTATCTCAAAAGTACAAGCCTTTTTCAAAGTTTACCATGTCTTTGAAAGACCTTCTCTTTACTTCGTTAGGCAATAAATTGACGCTGCCAAAGTAAGTTAGTGTACATCTTGCTAGGACGTCACAGTGACATAGTATGTGTCTTGAGGTTTTCTCTTCCGCCGATCCACATAGTCTGCATATCTCGCTGTCTGTCTTTCCCAGTTTCCTGAGATGGCATCTCGATAAGCAACGTCCAGCGAAGAAACCAGTAATAGGCCTCTGTTCGTTCCTCGTCAGTTCGGGGAGTCTTATGGCATTTTTTGACAAATAGTCTATCAATTTCTTCGCTTGTCTCAGTGCTTGTTTTAGTCCTAAAAGTTGCTTTCAGTATGTCACAAAAGACCAAAATCTATGAGAAAAACAAATGCTTTTAGTATTTCTTTTTCCTATGAATTTTGGCTTTTTTGTAGCTTTTGGCTGGTCCACAGAACTGTTCTGGTTCTATAGATGAAGTCTTCGTCCTCCGTGCCCCGTTTGGCTGGTTCGTCGGCTGTTTCATTTCCCTATATACCTTGCATGGTGTCCTGCCACCCACATGAAGGTGAATAAAACCAAAAAAAAGTTGTACATTGACAAACATTAAAGTTAATATTTAAAGAATTTATATTTGCTTTTAAATAATATAGAATTTAATAAAATTGTTTAAGATTTCCGGAATCTTTTCAAAATTTAAACCAAATAATATACAGCTATACTTAATTGTATACTAATAAATACTAGTTTAAGGTCAAGAGAAAATGATAAGTAAGAGATAAGAAAAATTATAAGAGAAAAAAATAAATATTTTATTAATTATTAGGTACTTTTAAATATTTTGTCCAGTTATCTTTATTTTGAGTTGGCTATGTTGATTGCTTGATATTAAAAATTAACACTTGATAATAATAATAATGAATATGACAGAATAAACTTATGAAAATCGATTTCATTTACTTGATCTAGGTCAAGTCCTTTATCAAGATAATAATATAATTTTTTTTTGGAATTTTTAGACTCAGAAAAGCTTTAAAAAAAGTTGAAAACTGTTAGTTGAAGGACGTCATGGACTATGTTCACGCTTGCATCTAACAAAAATAATAAAACAATAAAAGCAAAATACAATAACATCCGTAAAAGATCAAAGATAGGTATTTTGGTTGATTCACTTTAGCGGACTCACCCTGTATATATAAAATATGTATATAAAATTGAACAATACAAAAGTATAGTATTAAGAACCAAATATGTCAAAGTAGTATAATAGAGGGGGTTCTTGGCGAGTTCAGATCTTTCATACTACCTTCTTGTCCGCTTCACTATTTGGCAAAATTTAACTAAATAGAACAATAACTATTTTTTTGTTTGAAAGAATTATGTATTTATTTATAGGTCGTATTTAACAGTCTACCAAATTTACCCAATATTTTCATACAAAAAATACTTTTATTTCCCAAAAATACTAAATGCTCACCAAAATTAAGAAAATACAACCAAATATTGACATAATGCTGGCCTCTTATATATTTTGTTCGCCAAAATAACTTTTGTTGACCATAAATACTAAATGTTCACCAAATTTTATTCCGCATTTAATTCTAACATAATACCCAGATATTTAATTTTCGACAGTGTCTTATATTATTTAGCAGTTAAAAATACTATTTGTTGATCAAAAATTCACTAGCAATAAAATGTTGTGCAAATGGTAAATAATTTTATGCAAAATTATAGATGTAGATGGGCTAGGGCAAGGAAAATAAGAGTAAAAATAAAAATGGTTTGCACAAAAAAAGATATTAATTTCCGTAATATATAAATGCTTTGCTGTAATTGGCTTGCATTATGTAAACGTAAAACTTCTTTTAGTGGTAATTTCTAATCGTGTTTTTAAAAAAAAATTACAGAGCCCTTAACTGACCTTGTACAAAACTTTTTTCGCGTGCCTCTTGTCTGGAAGCGCAAGTGGCAAGGAGAGATGCGCGAGCATATTTTATTTTTGGAGTAATAGAATAATTATTTGACGCACAAATAGTTTTTTTGAGAAACACTAAATATAAATGGATAGCGCGAATATTTATTATGTACAGCACGGACGCGTAACTTGAGCGTTCTAAATTTGGTGAACATTTAGTAAAATTGATAGACATATAGAATTTGGTAAAACAATACGCAGCATAGTTATTTTAGTGGTGATGTTCTCATTTTTCGATGTATAATAATTTGGGTTTCATTTAGAATTTTTGATGCTCATTAAATTTCCTGGTGGACAGTGCAAGGGATGTATGGTTTAATTTGGTGTGCATTATATTTGTTCCCTTCATTTATTACACGAAATTAAATCAATTACCGTTTTAAGTATGAAGAAGGAACCTACTGAGCCTAATTTGCAGCGTCAAAACGTGTATGTCGTGCATTCCTTGTTCTACTTCAGGCATCATGCACCACTCGGATCAGAAGGTGCATTGTGCTGTGAAGAACGAAGTAAAATCGAGCCGATCCAAAGAGTTGGTCGTTGGTTGATAAAGAGCATATTTTATTAATTCGGAACTGTCCGTAGTGAATTTTGATGCAAATTAGCTGAATTAGGTCAACGTCGAATCTGGAACAAAAAAAAAAAAACAATTTCGTGCGTTGAACTCAAATAAAAACACGCATACCTTTAGAAAATATGCGTTGGATAGGTAAAGTTTCCCGGTTCCTATCTGCGACTTTCCCATGGTTTTGAAAAATGAGCGGTTCCGTGTGCGAGCCCCGAATCATCGACCGGACACAATTAGGTTGTTAGAAAGCTCCGTTACCCGCAGATTAATCAAAACCATAATTATTTGTAGCAAATTGCAAATGGATATTGAACAGCTGATATTTCTGGCTGGGTCTTAAAAGTAGTGTGATGAAATTTGCATGGAAGTCCTCCGAATCGCCAAGTCAAGGTCAATCGACATTCCATTAGCTCGGATTCGCGCGGACCTCCTTACTGACCCACTATTTTCACTTCCTGCATGGCCGTGGACTCCGAAGGTAGACGCTGCTCCATTGTTGTCAACGACAGACATATGGACGTCCGTCGTGATTAGCTTAGGTGTATTTAACTTGAAAAGCATACCATTATCTAATCTTCTCTATTACTCAATGCGGTATCACCTATTATTACACCTATTGATCTCAGAATTGCACAACTTGGATCATGTCGATCACGAAATGAGATAACAACCATTGTCTAATCCTTAAACTCTTCCTTAAACAATTAATTGCCTTCGTAAACAAAAGACTAATATAATACATATAATAGAGAATACAGTTTTGGGGAAGAGACCTTAGACGATCGGAATATTAGAATTATTCGGGAATAATTTACGCACCCCTCCCGACCACACCATTCAAGCTTACCTTTGCACCAAGCAACGATTTGAAATATGTACTGAAATACTCCTTTGTAGAAATTTTTTCAAATTTTTTTCTATTTCTGTAAAGTTTTGATGTGCTTTCAACTAATAAAATGTGTGAAGTAGGTAAGTTGGCGTCTTTTAATAAAAACTATATCTCTGATTGGAAAACTCTGCAAGAAGGGCCGGAAAGAAATGCAAGCTTCTACTATCTTATAATGAGAAATTTAAGGAAAAGTTCTAAAAACCTTTGGTCGATAAAAAAAATGACTGCATTTGTGGAATAGAGCTAAAATGATGATTTTAGAAACAAAGAACTTTTCTTTTGACATATAACTGTTATTTTCATACGTAAAAGTCAAGTAAGAGGATATAGAAGAATAAAAAAATACTCAGATAGCTGAAAAAAAATTGTCCCCACTGTCGGATTGCAATGGTTCAAGAAGTCAAAAGCTCATCTTACAGCAAAACTTAAAAGAGGATCAGTGTTAGTTTTTTATACAATTGGTCCTAGTAGAAGAGTGACTTAAAAGACTTTAACCATCTAACCATTAATCAAAAAATGCTATTTTTTCAGAAAAAAATAGAGATCCTTAATGTTTCTTACCCAGACTTCTTCTATACTATTCCATTAGGTTATCAAGCTAAACATCCAAAGATCTTCTAGTTTCTAAATGCATGGTATGTATTTCATATGTTTATGTATTATAGTCACATTTATTTAGGGAACAAATATAATGTACACCAAATTAAACCATACATCCCTTGCACTGTCCACCAGAAAATTTAATGAGCATCAAAAAATCTAAATGAAACCCAAATTATTATACATCAGAAAATGAGAACATCACCACTAAAATAACTATGCTGCGTATTGTTTTACCATTGCTTACATTTTAAATTCTATATGTCTATCAATTTTACTAAATGTTCACCAAATTTAGAACGCTCAAGTTACGCGTTCGTGCTGTACATAATAAATATTCGCGCTATCCATTTATATTTAGTGTTTCTCCAAAAAACTATTTGTGCGTCAAATAATTATTCTATTACTTCAAAAATAAAATATGCTCGCGCATCCCTCCTTGCCGCTTGCACTTCCAGACAAGAGGCACGCGAAAAAAGTTTTGTACAAGGTCAGTTCAGGGCCCTGTAATTTTTTTTTAAAAGCACGATTAGAAATTACCACTAAAAAAAGTTTTACGTTTTACATAATGAAGCCAATTACAGCAAAGCATTTATATATTACGGAAATCAATATTTTTTTTTGTGCAAACCACTTCTATTTTTACTCTTATTCTCCTTGCCTTAACACATCTACATCTATAATTTTGCATAAAATTATTTACCATTTGCACAACATTTTATTGTTTGTGTATTTTTGATCAACAAATAGTATTTTTAACTGCTAAATAATATAAGACACTGTCGAAAATTAAATATCTGGGTATAATGTTAGAATTAAATGCGGAATAAAATTTGGTGAACATTTAGTATTTATGGTCAACAAAAGTTATTTTGGCGAACAAAATATATAAGAGGCCAGCATTATGTCAATATTTGGTTGTCGCTTTAAGATTATATATTTTCTTAATTTTGGTGAGCATTTAGTATTTTTGGGAAATAAAAGTATTTTTTTGTATGAAAATATTGGGTAAATTTGGTAGACTGTTAAATACGACCCATTTATTTATAGTGTCTCTCTCCATTAATCAATATTCTAATATTCAATGCTCCATCATTCAATAATATTTCTACAAAAATGTCTATATTTTGATTTTCTTCATATAAAATCATTGTTGTTGCTGAAAGATCTTTATTAATTACAGAGGGTGTTTCAAATGCACTTCCTTAAAACTCAACTCTTTATTTTGCAAAATAAAATAAGAATATTTAGGTAGGTACACTCGTGAGCAATATTTAAGGCACTACTCGTGCAGCAAAATCGGCGATTTAGAAGTTGTGTAAATCGGACTGTAGGAGTGATCTGCCCTATTGGACTCCAGCAAATCCTTATCACCCCAATGGTGCTATGAATAATAAATATTTTTTTTTGCTACCCCAATGATTATCTACCTCTCTTGCCCAACCGCAAATCACCTGGAAGTCGGTAGGTCGCAATGCTCTTTCCATCTTACCGAATAGAGCTGTTTTACACTGGAAAGAAACTCCGTGCCTTAAATATTGCTCGCAAAAGTACATCTACTTAAATCACGTCTGGATTTTGAAGTACAGGCAACTAATAAATAATAGCCATAATTAACAGGAGCATGAGTAACTAAACAGTTTTATTCTTCAACTATGTTAAATTATTGAAGTTTCCAAATTTAGTTCTCAGGTCGGTATAGTAGGATTCATTAGTGTATAAATTATAGATTCATTTGGACGCAAATCCCATCATATAAATCTCGTTCTAATTCTGAAAACAAAATCCTAGTCTTAATGTTAATTTTTATATTTTCGTATATAAGTGGGTATAGTGGAATTTTTCTAACAACTCCACCATGCCATATAAATGTCAAAATATGCCAGCTGCAACATGCGTATTCTATGGACTGTTTCTCACAGGAAACCAGTTTTTCCGAGTTATTTTCTTGCGACAAGAGGTGGTACAAGAATGCAAAATCTACGAGGTACGTCTAAAAAGTAAGTACTTATAATGAAGTAAAATTTTACTAGACAAATAACTTATTGGGATAATGGTTTTAATTTCGAGAATTTTTAGTGAAATAAATTTTTGTGCGTATGTTTCTTGTAACCACAATCAATTTCTTAGGCATTGAACAGTTATATAGGATTGTGGAGTGATTAGAAAAACTTTAATTGTTTATCAGTCTTATTAATTGGTCAAGTTTGAAGTAGTGTGAAGTGGATGGGACAGCGCCTTCCGAATGGCAGTTACTATCACATACATTCTAAAAAAAATTGCTTATAGTCTAAAAAAATTACTAAATTCGTGTTTATTGTATGGATAAATTGAAACATACCTACATATTGACATCAAGATATTATGTCTAGATGGTAGAATAATATGTCTAAGACTCCATTTGGCTTCTTACAACAATCTAAGTCTTTTATGGTCACAAAGTATTTTACCGGGTATTCAGGATCAGTTTCAAAATAAGCAAGAAAACGTCATGTCATAGTTTTCTCATAAATGATGAATGGCGATGGTGGGTTTGCTGCTCCGTATTCTGGGATAATTACTTTATGGACTACCAAAAATTTATGACGTTGCTGTTAAGTTGTAAAATAAAATTTTATCTATTTCTCATCGGTTTGGCAGTAAATCTAACGATTAAAATTTTTTCTCGTTTTTTGAAAATGTCGTTAATGTAAAGCAAAAAAAAATTAAATTGTCATTAAAAGGTAGATCGTGCCGCCACATTTTTGCATAAATCAAAAAGAAAAATTACACCAATTTAAAGTGCGCTGTGCGTTTATAAGTAGGTATACAGAATTTAAAAGTTTTATCTTGAAATTTACGTCCATTTCCAGAGTAAACCAAGTGTTGAAACACTCCGTAGAATCTATTTAAGAACATTTTTAATATAAGGAGTCCTCCAAAATGATCAAGTGCAAAGGAATATCAGCAATGATCTAAACGTGACAATAAAATTACCATTCTTTGTCGATACAACAAAAAAGAAAACGCGAATAATACTGATCTCATTAAAAGTATGCAAAATCAGTCACAATCAAAGAGGTTATCAATTTACGATCGGTTATCAAAAAGAATAATATCTTTATAATTAAACCATCAATGCTAAATGACATTGAATACATGTAGTATTACTACGGTAAAGATTTATTCTCCAAAAGTCATTCAGCAATATCCCAAAATGTCATGATTAATGTAAACAAATGTTACTTATATATTTAGTAAATATGAACCGTAACAAGATTAAACCCTTATTTGAAATAAATAATTAATTCAAGACATGATGCATTTTTCACGTACCTAATAAAATACGTAATAAAAAATTAATGTTTCAAAATCTCAGCGATACCATTAATTGGCTAATTAATCAATTACTTCATTATTGAATTAACTGATTGTAGATTTATGTTTAATAATTTATCGAATGTGTATCCGGCGTTTTAATAAGTACCTAACCTTTCTACCTGAATGATTTGTGACCATTAAAAAACCGGACCAATGCAAGAAAAGAGGTTTATTGCAAAAAGATCACACTTTAAGTTTTATCACCTCCAACATACTTTGTATCAGGAGATACTTTGTATGTTGCACCAGTCCCTGTCTGTACACGAAAAAGACGGTGTAAAACACGACTTGTCTTGATGGAAACTCCACAGTTGTTCCTCGTTGCTCGTTATGTATTCGCCTCGGGTAATGACACTCAGAATTTGTAACACGTAAAAATCACGTTTATTATACCGATACCTCTACAATAATTCTGCATAGACTTACAACAAAAAAATTCTTCGATTATGAGAAGGGGTGAAATAACCTCCTTCATCCAAGAATTATATTTCTGACAATCTAACACGTTCATACGTACTTATAACTTTTTTCTTGCTAAGTATCTCTTGGAAGCATCGAGTTCACCGCTGGTGACGGCCACGTAGAGGTAACGTAACTAGCGCAGACAAGCGAAGAGACTCATTACTTTTTATACGTATGTCAATCTTTTAGCGCTTTTTAACACAATAATAAAACCTGGAGATTTTGATCTAATTTAAAGATGAATTATGATGACAAGAAACCAAACACTATTAAAAGACGACGAAACGATTGAAGAAATAAATTTAAATAAATTATTTACCTTCTTTAGTAATTGCCAACAAATTTTTAACTTTGTTTAGTTTTAGTTATCACCCGCGATAAGAACAACCGAACTGGTCATCGCTGCTTTGTTTATTGCCGAAAGCAACTATTTAAGAATCCAATGTTGTCTACTTTTATCACAACATTTCGCCCACAATATTGATAAGACTTGGTGTTCAAAGGAAATGAAATATTATAACAACAGTAAACGTTCATCAGTATTAGCGTGAAATTATTAAAGACCACCATGAGTCAATTTTGCAAGTGTTTTCTATTTTATTTAGTGATAAGTGGTGTGACTTCACAACGAAAACGGCCAGAAGACAAAACCAAATGTCCCATTGTCAAAGCAATAAGAAATTTTGATTTGGAACAGGTAAAAGCGACCAGTTGGTCACCTTCGACATTTTAATTAAATTTAAATAAAGTTTAATTTACATTATTTGATAGATGTTGGGTCAATGGTACGTCATTCAGTACTACGCGAGTTCAGAGGAAGCGTTGTCATATAGATGTATGAGAGCAGAGTTCACAATGTCACCGTTCCTCTCTGACGTAACGATGAACTTCACTTACAGCTTCACGGACGATCCCATTAATGAACAACTAGCTGGAAATATCACATGGACTATACCGGATCCCGTCAAGCCAGCTCACTGGACCCATTCTGAAGACACTTGTAAGCTTCTATTTTTTTCACTTTTACCACATATTGACTTTAAAACGGGAATCGAACGGCTAGGAGCTAATGTTAAAATTTATAAGCAAATGTTTACCTCATATAGGTACTAACTTATTCTAGGAAGGTTTGTTCTTAGCTGAACGCGGTTGTACATAATAAAAAGAGAGCGAGACAGGTCAATTCGTAAGGAGTGTCTTGAAATGCCAGAAGGTAATTGGCACATTGATAAATGATAATGCAGTCTTTAAAGAACTTATGTACTAATAGTTTTTGAAAAGAATGGGGAAGCTCCATAAACCTTAATGCTCCATAATATTAGGATCAATTTAAATATACAGGTTGTTTCATTAATAATTGCACATAAGCTAACTGGAGAATCCTTGGAACAAAATATGAAGATTTAACCTAAAACAGTTAACTTTTCAAAGTTTAATACGAAAGTGGGAACAACGTTAGGTAACAATTTAAAATTTACAGAACACCCTGTAAATCAGTAGGGAGACATATTTTATCTAGCTGTTTTAAGTTAAATCTTCATATCTTGTTGCAAGGATTCTCCAGTTAGCTTATGTATGTACAATTATTAATTAAGAGACAAGGATGAAGATAGCGCATCCTTGTCACTCCCAATGGGCGGTATTGGGATGTTAATTGTTAATGGGTCGTATTTAACAGTCTACCAAATTTACCCAATATTTTCATACAAAAAAATTCTTTCATTTTCCAAAAATACAAATGCTCACCAAAATTAAGAAAATACATAATCTTAAAACGACAACCAAACATTGACATAATGCTGGCCTCTTATATATTTTGTTCGCCAAAATAACTTTTGTTGACCATAAATACTAAATGTTCACCAAATTTTATTCCGCATTTAATTCTAACATAATACCCAGATATTTAATTTTCGACAGTGTCTTATATTATTTAGCAGTTAAAAATACTATTTGTTGATCAAAAATACACAAGCAATGAAAATGTTGTGCATATGGTAAATAATTGTATGCAAAACTATAGATGTGCTAGGGCAAGAAAAATAAGAGTAAAAATAGAAGTGGTTTGCACAAAAAAAATATATTGATTTCAGTAATATACAGGGTGATTCATGTAGCCCGACCATTAGAAGTTTTTCAACTTCCAGTTGGATTAAAAATTTGAAACTTGGAAGGCAGCCATTATCAGTCATGGTCATTCTATTTAAAATATTTTGAGCTCTCTAGCTATACAGGGTGTGCAAAAAGTCGGTATCAACTTTCTTATTTTAAATAGAAACGTACCATTTTTTCTACATGGTCTAATTGGTCTTTCAACTCTGAGATTTTATAACATTTGTTATGTAAACTTATTTGACAATTTTTGACATTATGTTAATTTATGTGAAAAAAAGGGTCGATGTGGTAGCTTACGAAAAAATTCGTATCTGGCAGACGGTTTTGAATTTATGAAAACCAATTTGTAAAGTACTTAGTTCGAAGTCCAGACTAACTTCTGATATCTTAATGGTAGTTCCATTTTGTACCGTATGGGCGCAGACAATTTTCAAATATCGCACCCAAAAATGGTCAAAAAGTCATTCTTTTCAAATGGCACCTACAGATTTTTTTTACATCATTCGATAGTAAATTGTATTTTGGGATGAGCCACTTAAGCATTCCCTATACCTAACTTCATCCCCTATCAAATTAAAAATTAAAATCCAGAAATTCCATCAATTCTGGCAAGAGATTTTTTTAGTTTTTCAAGTATGCCATGAAAACAAAAGACAATTGCAACATTTTAATTATGAAATGAATATGTTACTAATTTTATAAAAAAGACAACAACAAAAACTAATAAGAACCATCTTAACAAAATTCTAATGTAGGTGTTCAATGTGAGCACCATTTTGATTACTACATACATTCTATTAATCCATTTTCAACAGATTGTGTACTTCTTTTAATTTCGTTGGGACCAAGACTGTCGAATGCTCTTATTATCTCCAGATCTTACCTCATTAGACTTTTATGTTTGGGGTCGAATAAAAGATTTAGTTTATACTTCACCACTTTGCAACATAAAGGAATTAAGCGGGAGAATAATAAGAGCATTTGACAGTCTTGACACCAACGAAATAAGAAGAGCTACACAATGATATAAAATGATAGAATGTAGTAATCAAAATGATGCTCACATTGAACATTTACATTAGAATTTTGTTAAGATGGTTTTTGATAGTTTTTGTTGTTGTTGTTTTATAAAATTAGTAAGATATTCATTTCATAATTAAATTGTTGCAATTGTCTTTTGTTTCCATGGCATACTTGAAAAACCAAAAAATCTTGTGCAAAATTGATGAAATGTCTGGATTTTAATTTTTAATTTGATAGGGGATGAAGTTAGGTATAGGGAATGCTTAAGTAACTCATCCCAAAATACAATTTTCTATCGAGTGGTGTAAAAAAAATCTGTAAGTGCCATTTGAAAAAAATGACTTCTTGACCATTTTTGGTTGCGATATTTGAAAATTGTCTGCGCCCATATGGTACAAGATGGAACCACCATTAAGACATCAGAAGTTAGTCTGGACTTTAAACTAAGCACTTTACAAATTAGCTTTCATAAATTTTGAGCCGTCTGCCAGATACGAATTTTTTCGTAAGCTACCACATCAACCCTTTTTTTCACATAAATTAACATAATGTCAAAAATTGTCATTTAAGTTTACATAACAAATGTTATAAAAACTCACAGTTGGAAGACCAATTAGACCATGTAGAAAAAATGGTACGTTTCCATTTAAAATAAGAAAGTTGATACCAACTTTTCGCACACCCTGTATAGCTAGAGAGCTCAAAATATTTTAGATAGAATGAGCATGACTGATAATGACTGCCTTCCATGTTTCAAATTTTTAATCTAACTGGAAGTTGAAAAACTTTTAATGGACGGGCTACTTGAATCACCCTGTATAAATGCTTTGCTGTAATTGGCTTGCATTATGTAAAACGTAAAACTTCTTTCAGTGGTAATTTCTAATCGTGCTTTAAAAAAAATACAGGGCCCTGAACTAACCTTCAACAAAACTTTTTTCGCGTGCCTCTTGTCTGGAAGCGCAAGCGGCAAGGAGAGATGCGCGAGCATATTTAATTTTTGTAGTAATAGAATAATTATTTGACGCACAAATAGTTTTTTTGAGAAACACTAAATATAAATGGATAGCGCGAATATTTATTATGTAGAGCACGGACGCGTAACTTGAGCGTTCTAAATTTGGTGAACATTTAGTAAAATTGATAGACATATAGAATTTAAAATGGAAGCAATGGTAAAACAATACGCAGCATAGTTATTTTAGTGGTGATGTTCTCATTTTCCGATGTATAATAATTTGGGTTTCATTTAGATTTTTTGATGCTCATTAAATTTTCTGGTGGACAGTGCAAAGGATGTATAGTTTAATTTGGTGTACATTATATTTGTTCTCATTATTAATTTATGATTGCGTTGAGTCAGGCTCGAAAAGTAAGACAGATTTTCAGGATTTTGTTCGACTTTTAGAATCTGTAAACATCAGCCTCAAAGGTGATCTATCTTTGAAGTCAAGTACCTTTTACAGATTCTAAAAATCGAACAAAATTCTGAAAATTTGCTTTACTTTTCGAGCCTGACTCAACGCAATTATATTAACATCACTATACCGCCCATTGGGGCGACAAGGATGCGCTATCTTCATCCTTGTCTCTTAAATCCAAGCCTTAAAAGAAAAAGAAGCACAAGTGTTTGTAACATTCAGTTTTATAATAATCCTATCAAATACAGCTTTGCCGAGAAAAATGGGTTAAACTCGCCCTAATTAAAGATCATTGTACTGCTTGCGTTGCGACTTCTAAGAATTCCGTCTAATTGTAGATGAGGGAATTTACAACACCTATGTCCTGGATTCGGATTATGCGTCATGGGCCTTGCTTCTTCACTGCGCTGAAAAGTCGAAAGTTCCTAGGTATCTTTCGAGTTTCATAATGAGCAGAGAATCAACTTTGGGAGTGAATGTAATTTCATATCTTAGAGATAAACTACCACGTTATGATATAGACTTATCATACATGTTTGAAATGACTCAAAACGATTGCAATGCAACATTGATCGGTAGCGAACTCCCAGCAGTAACAATTAACAGGCCACCGTCATCAACCCGAAGACATCCCATGAAACACCATTATTGAATAACTTAGGACAGAATGTGAACAACTTAATTCCGAAACAATAAAAAAGATTTTATTTGATCTAATGGTTTATTATGCATCCAAACATTTAAACATTACGCTGCTCTAGACGTATACCTATATGTCGCATCCACTTGGTGAAATCGTCCATTTCATGAACAGAATTGTCCGCTTTATGAAAAGGAAAGAGTTAATAATTGAACAGAAGCTAACTATCCTTTTGAATTGTGGAGTCCCGACTGAAGGGAGTTGTGTATGGGTTATAAATAAAAGTATAATTTAGTTATATTAGCTTCTATTATACTATAATAAAATTAACAATATACAATAAAAAATTATTATTTTTACAATAGATTTCCTGATCACAAAATTTAGTAGTAAAAAATAAATTTGTAAACTACAACATTACACCTTAACAGTTTGATTTTGAACATTTAAGCCATCGCTGACACAGGTAATGAACTATGTTTTGGTTTCATTTTATTAATAAAGACTTTGATGCAACCATTAAAATCGGCAGAAACGAGAACGTACCCACCACAACCCTTGGTATGTTGTTCTACCACTGGGTCGGCCACCTAAAAACAATAAGTACGTTACAACCAGAATCCCAATTTGCATTAATAATTATATACCTTGTTTGAAGTTTCAGGTTGTTCTTCTGTCTTGGTACTGTCTTCAATCATCTTGATAATAGCTTCTGGATTAGGGGCAAAAATCGCACAGGTCACAACCGCGTTATGAGCTTTAATAGCTTCCCAAAAATCATTTCGGTCCCTTCTCACCGACGAAAACTTGGCATAATCGTGATTAGTTTTCCATATATAAATATCCCTATTTTCTGATCCGCTCACGATATATTTTCCATCATGACTAAAGCTAGCTTTGATTTGACTGCTTGTATTCACTGAGCCTTTATATTTGCACGACACGTTCAAATCTCTCAAATCATATAGGCGTATTCTACTGTCGTTTGAAGTGACCAAAATTTTATCCTCGCCCGGCATGGGCTCGATGCCACTGATCTTCCTGCCGGTAGCATTGCGACCCCGGGAGGACCTCACGTGAATTTGGGTATGATACTTGAGCTGGTCGGTGTTGTAGAAGATGCAACGTCCATCATAGGTGCCCACTACGGCAAATTTGCCGTTCTGGCAAAAATTCGCGGCAGTGATCAATTTCGGATTTCCCTCCACTTCGTTCCACACAGCAACCTGAAACAGAAAAACGAAGTAAAAACAATAGCAAGGCAAGTTGGCATCAGTGAGGAGTCATACAGGAATAGTCGGCAATAATGCTCTCTTTACTCAGGAGTTAAAACTGTTTTTCATATAGTCTTTGCCCATTGATACAACCCTGAACTTTGCGCGCACTGGAAATAATAATCACAAACGTTTGTTTTCAAATCGCCTTGAAATACGGGCAATCAGCAATGGGATCCCACTTATTTGAAAAGTGACAACTTTGGTCAAATTAATTACAAGAAAGTGGCCAGAGCTAGAGTTTATCAACTTCAAAACTTCTAATAGACAGCTTGTATAAATCACCCTGTATACTAAAAAGCAGGTTGACCCACCCTCGCGCTCGTCCAAAAGCGGTTAGAGTTCAAGATCAAAAAGTTTGACATTTTCGGTGTTGTAGGCGGTCGGGACACCTAAGCCGGGCGGCAGCGCAGTTACCGCGCGTCTTGAGGAATCGGGAACGAAGGCAATATTAATTTATGCTACAAATTTATTTAATCAAGTAAACTTTTATGATTTTTCAAAAAACTATCATCGACAAAGAGGCTGTCAATAGGGGGTAGCGTTGCTAGGAACTATATTATAAAAGCCGATAGTACGTTTCGTTCCCACACCAGTGTAATAGAAATGAAGCAGAAAAATGAAATTTAATAGCTGCAGAGGTGTGCTGGGCGATTGTTTGCTTGTTTCACAAGTTTGGAACTATCGTGTTAAGGGCACGGTCAAATGGTTCGTAATTCCCAGTGTTCTAGCGGGTCGGGGTACCTAAGCCAGGCGGTAGCGTAGCTGCCGAGCGTCTTGGTAAATTGGGGGGGGGGGGGCGTGAGCAGACATATCAACTTGCGGTATGTCCCAGAGTTGCCTGGTAATGTTAGCCCCCACTATTATTCTTCAATAAAGTAATCACCATCAAAGACCACTGTCAATAGGGAGGGCACCATTGCTAGTACTGAATAAAAACTGAAAGTTTCGACTTCGGTCTTTGTTGAATGGCTCCACTGGTAGGAAAAATAACGTCGTAAAAGTTGCACACTTTTTAAAAGCAACTCAACATGTTTATCAAATTTTGGTCCACCTACATTTTTTTGACAAAATAACAAACTTTTTCCCACTTATGATATAGGTGTTATGCCAAATGTTATTGTTCTTTTGAAATTAGCTGTAGCTGTAAAAGTCGTCACTCTTCAAATAAGTGACTGGACACAATGTACAAAGAGACACTAACCTTTTTGTCGGGAATATTCCAAAGTCTCAGTTTTCCGTCAAGTGACCCGCTCAAGAAGTACCTGTCATCACGTGGGTGAAAGACTATAGCGGTAACAAAATCGATGTGCTGAAAACAACACAAACACTCCTTCCTTGATATGTGCCAGAGCCTAACAGTCTTGTCCATTGAAGACGACAATATAAAATAATTCTTAGACCATGAAACATCTAATAGATCAGACGTGTGTCCTGAATACGTGCAAAATGGTTTAGGCATAAAAGTAATTTTTCCGCAATCTTCGGTACTCATCGCCTCTAAAATGGCCAAATTCGTATTTTCTCCGGAATGGTGCGACACTAGCGACTCCGTGGACGGAGTAGGCGAAACTTTCTCGGCATTGTACTTGGTTCTCATGTCCTGGAAAAATGGGAAAGCGTCCCTCACTATCCAGATGCGAAGAACCCGATCTTGGCCGGCCGTTGCTAACAATCTGCCACAACAAGAAAACTTCATGCACCAGATTGGTCCTTCATGTTCATCTTTGAGCTCCTGAACATGTTCGACCTTCTCAAACTCGTAAGGCCCCTTGTGCGAATTGGAGGCCTATAACATTATTTTAGGTAACTCAAAATTCTACAAAGGGCCCGATTTTAAGTTGGAATTTGCGGGTTTTGTTGCAAATGCCCGGTATTTTCTTCGGGAGTCAAGCCAAACTCGCGAGTTGCCCGTGTTGGGTGCAGCACATCCCCCAACTCACCTGTTTGGTCAGGTAACCAGCTCCCCTCTTGAGCAGGCAGCTAGTTACCCCTATTTAAGCCGCACCCGACCGAGAACGGGCCTCTTTACACGTTTTTACCTCTTCACACGCTATCAACTCTTTATTCAACTCTTTCTCAATCATTTCTTTATCTATTACCTACTTGCTCAAAATCCTGTTTAGTCTTAAGTTTAAATATAGTATTAAAACTACGTGGTGTTTGTTTACAACCGAATCAACGAAGCTCTCCCAACCGAAACCCCATGTAAGACCGAGTCCTACATTTGGTCAACCGAATCAACATTTTGGTCCTTCGAGCCGGATATCAACCGGAACCGACAACCCCCAAACAACTGCGATATAAAAAAAAGACCGTTTCACCGGCATTTGGAACAAAATCGCGAGTTCCAACTTAAAATCGGGCCCTAAAACTACTATTTAACTATACCTTAAGTTTAATATTTTGCTCTCCAGGATGAACATTATCTACGATATCGATAGTGTCTTCTTTATGACGTGCGTGAGAAACTTCTTGGGCAATACTTTTGGCTTTTTTCATGGCCGACCCCACGAATCTCTTTAATTTGCCAGTTTTCTTTCTCAACCGTCCGACCTCTTCATTTTCGTCGACCACCGGTATATCAGATTTTTTTATATCTACACTTTCCTCGTCAGACTCTTTTTCTTTTTCCATACTGGAACTACTGACGTATTCCGACGTCAGTCGCATTATGTGCAATGACAAGGGATTAATACATTGAGGTAACTTATCCTCAGCTACACTAAGCGGAACTCTTTCGCCAGTATCTAAGTTTAAGACGGTGACTTGTTCTAAGATTTCCAAATCCGACAATTGTTTACCCGAATCCGTGTGAGTGCGAACCCGTAGATGTGCCTCCTTTAACATGTTCTCGTCACCGGCTGACCGTCTGCGTTCCTTCGAAGTCCGATTGACGTGCTGGTGGGTTCCTCTAAACAAAAAAAAATAAATAAATAAATAACTTTTGCGTTACGCCTAAAGACAATCAGTATATTACCTGTGCGGTCCAAGACTGTAGTGACCGACACTACTGCGGCCTGACGAACCCCTAGAATTGTTTTGAGCTGCGCTCGCACCATCTGAAACTAGTAACTCGGGACACTCTTTCAGTGCCTGCGATTTGGCACAGGCATTATCTTGGGGTTTAACAACAAATTGCCCTTTCAAAGCCTGTTTGATATCCAACGAATGTCCAGATTTTAGCGTCGAACTCTTCGATTCAGTCTGATCTACTTTCGATGGGAGCCTATCTAGAGAATGTTCTAATTCTCGAGTCAACGATTCGATCGTACTGGCGGGACTGGCCAAATCTGTCGACTTAAAAGTGCCACTGGAAACCGATTTCTAAAACAATCCGCTAAAGCACGACTTTACCTAAATTAACTACAATCTTACTGATAGCACTAGTTTGTTCTTTTTCTTACGTCTGGGCGGGGCGATTGGGGCGTCCACTTTCGGTGGAGAAGGATTCGAAGGGTTTGGGCCGTCGGTTGATTTTTGAGAAGTGTTTGACGATTTCGTGCTGGCTATTACGTCCGGTTCTTGCAGAGGAAGGCAAGGTTTGTCGTTGTGGTCATCAGGCTGAGAAGCGATAGTGGAGATGGTAGCACTGCTTGGATATTGGTAGGTGCCCTTGGAGCTCGGAGTTGAGCCAGAATCGAGAGAACTGGATGATAAGGCTGATACTGATGCGGCCTTTCGACTTCCATCCGTAATAGCACCTGTCAAATTCGTTAAATTTAATTTGTGGCAACTTGCATTTTGCAGTTGAAATTAAGCGCAATCGATTTGCACTGCTCCGCCCACTTATGCCAGGCGTAAATCGAGTTGAAATTGATCCATAAAATTCTATACAGCGCCTTTAAGAGCTTACTTTCGACTACATAATAAACTTTTAACGGATAGTATTTACTACGATTTATTTACATGCATTTGTTTTCAGTTTTCATCCCTATTCAATTTTGTCGCTGCTTAACGCTCTCTTAAACCCCTTCCCTCGAAAGCAAAAGACATCGAAAAGACGAAAAGAAAGCGAAGCGATCGAAACGCTTTGTTGGGGATCCCGGTACTAGTTGCTGCTACCGTGAAGGGTTGTCCGCAAGGCGATGTTCTATCGCCTTCGATGTGGTCGATGATCGTGGACGATCTCCTGGACAGGCTAACAAACTACGCTACAATGTTCAGGGGTACGCCAATGACATTATGGTTTTAATAAGAGACAAGCATGAAGGCGTTATTTCCAGCCTAATGCAAAATGCCTTAAATGTGATCAGAAACTGGTGCAGGGAGAAGGAACTAAGTGTTAACCCGAGCAACACTATTATAGTTCCATTCACGAGGCGAAGGAAGCTTAATTTAACAGGGGAACAAATATAATGTACACCAAATTCCTTGCACTGTCCACCAGAAAATTTAATGAGCATCAAAAAATCTAAATGAAACCCAAATTATTATACATCAGAAAATGAGAACATCACCACTAAAATAACTATGCTGCGTATTGTTTTACCATTGCTTACATTTTAAATTCTATATGTCTATCAATTTTACTAAATGTTCACCAAATTTAGAACGCTCAAGTTACGCGTGTGTGCTCTACATAATAAATATTCGCGCTATACTATTTGTACGTCAAATAATTATTCTATTACTCCAAAAATTAAATATGCTCGCGCATCTCTCCTTGCCGCTTGCGCTTCCAGACAAGAGGCACGCGAAAAAAGTTTTGTACAAGGTCAGTTCAGAGCCCTGTAATTTTTTTTTAAAAGCACGATTAGAAATTACCACTAAAAGAAGTTTTACGTTTTACATAATGCAAGCCAATTACAGCAAAGCATTTATATATTACAGAAATCAATATATTTTTTTGTGCAAACCACTTCTATTTTTACTCTTATTTTCCTTGCCCTAGCCCATCTACATCTATAATTTTGCATAAAATTATTTACAATTTGCACAACATTTTATTGTTAGTGTATTTTTGATCAACAAATCGTATTTTTAACTGCTAAATAATATAAGACACTGTCGAAAATTAAATATCTGGGTATTATGTTAGAATTAAATGCGGAATAAAATTTGGTGAACATTTAGTATTTATGGTCAACAAAAGTTATTTTGGCGAACAAAATATATAAGAGGCCAGCATTATGTCAATATTTGGTTGTCGTTTTAAGATTATGTATTTTCTTAATTTTGGTGAGCATTTAGTATTTTTGGGAAATAAAAGTATTTTTTTGTATGAAAATATTGGGTAAATTTGGTTGACTGTTAAATACGACCCATTTAACAGCTCCACAACTGAATGGAGAAACACTAGAATTTGTCACAGAGTCGAAATACCTCGGAGTTATCCTACACAGCAAAATGGGCTGAAACGCGCATGTTGACAAAGTTCGTTCCAAACCTTTTACAGGCATTGTAAAACAAAACAAAAAACACGGAAATCTCTGCGAATTTGTTATTCATGCGTTTGTATTGCACACGAATATTAATGTCAAAGATCATCCCATTGTATTATGGATAAAAATTATCATAGCTTTGTTATTAGTTAAGAACAATGAAATCGTTCTAATCAATGAGAAAAACTGATAAATAAATTATGAATCAGTGAAAACTAGAAGGGTTATCATATCCAGTAACAAACGACTCTGATATCGGTGTCTTCGCAGAAAGTTTGAAATTATTGTGGAATTTCATATGGTAGAGAGCTCGGACATGAACCGTCGATCACCTCAAAGTTCTTTTCATCATCAAGATTTTGGTGGTATAATAAACAAATTGTTGTTTAGTAGTCATTAAAGCTCACATGAATTCAAGGAAGGTTTTGATAAATTTTTAATGTTGCAAGTTATAAAAGAATTTATTCCTAAAGATGCATTTTAATAGGCAGTCTTTTTGTATCAGAAAATGCAACATCAAATAAATCCCATATACACAGGCCAAGATATAATGTTTAATTATGCAAAGACTACAAAGTTAAGGTAGCCGTTCGAAAAGCTCAAAACAAGCAATTTTTGGTAATTTTATTCGTACCAACTGGGTCTCCTGGATGTGGTGAAGGAAACGTAAAATAATACAAGGAAGAGAAAAGATGGAAAAAGTGGTTCAGATAGTTTGCTTCAATATTATCTTCATGGTTGCATACTGCATAAAAAAATCCTAAAAATGGCCAAATTTTTGTGCTATATTTTTAGGTCCTATTTTTCTCAATTTAGTCGATAGATAATCATGTTTAAAATGTAAGTTCAAAATTTTTTTGATCTTCATGAAATTCCCTCGTCACAAACTTTTCGACATACAAGCTAAAAATGACCTCCCCCTCCATATTCAAAAAGTTGAGCACTCGCCTCAGACAAGTCCAACTTGGTGTTGGTGTAACGAAAACATGTGTTCACTAATCCACAATTCCTATATTATTGATAAAAAGACGCCCTACTTTGAACTGTATGTTGTATGCTAGATTACGTAGCTGTATTTATGCCTAAAAATTTTCTTAGCGATTCTTAAGACATTTACCACTTCCAGAATGAATTTTGATTTAGAATGAAGTACACTGGCTACGTTAATTAATCATAGAGATCAGATATGAAATAAACAGAACATATTTATATAGTTAACTCATGTTGCAGATGGCAAAAATCTACGGACCAGAGAAAAATGTTGACCGAATCCTATGACATTAGAAGGAAGCGCATCCAGTAGTAAGACAATAGGGTACTTGCCTCATGTTTGGGAAATATAATATTTAGAAAATGTACGCGATTTCATTAGACCCGTATTTTTTTATTTAGTTCCAGAGTCAAGATTACGCCCAGAATTAATTTTTTAATTTTTGGAGTGGGAGACTTGTGACGTAGCCGTCCCCTGCACTGCGTAGTTCTAAAAGAAATCGTATGATGGCGCTTTACTCAGATTGCTTGCGTTCTATTTATAAATCGAATGCCAATCCGCTGTACACATGTCGTGCACTCTAGTAGCAGCGCAGCATAGTAGCCAAAAACAAGAGTTCATTCAATACAGGGTGATTCACGTAGCCTGTGCATTAGAAGTTTTTTAACTTTCAGTTGGATTAGAAATTTGAAACGCAGTCATACTCATTCTATCTAAAATATACAGGATGTGCCAAAAGTCGGTATCAATTTTCTTATTTTAAATAGAAACGTACCATTTTTTCTACATGGTTCGATTGGTCTTCCAACTCTGAGTTTTCATAACACTTGTTATGTGAACTTAACTGACAATTTTTGATATTATCTTAATTTATGTGAAAAAAATGGTCGATGTGGTAGCTTACGAAGAAATTCGTATCTGGCAGACGGTTCAGAATTTATGAAAGCCAATTTGTAAAGTACTTAGTTCGAAGTCCAGACTAACTTCTGATATATGGCAGGAGCTATGTTGAAATTAGGGAGGTATGGATTACTACAAGTAATAAATAAAGGGTGTGGCAATAGTGCGTCCGACTTCAATAGCTCGAGTTCTATGATAGATAGAAATTTGATTTAAAAACACAAATAAACTAGAGAAAAAAGTCTATAACCGAAAATTATTTTTGAACATACAGGATGAGCCAAGACAATTATACAGGGACAAGTGACATTTTTTTAAATGGAATGTGGTGTGTAAAAGAAGATTTTTTAGAGCCTTTTTCTAGATTCTGTACAATCCAATATTAATGCTGACTATTTCCAAACCACTTGGATGTAGCGATTTTTTTTGTTCAAATAATGGCATTTGCAGATGCATGTTAAAAAAATCACTAGTCACCATAATTATGAGTTCTAAAAAAAAATTATGTAAAGACTAATTAGGAAACATCTGTGAAATGTCTTTGATCTATTTTAATTTTTGAAAAATTATACAGGGTGGCTAAATTTAATTTTTCAATTTATAACTTTTTGAATTTAATTTTTTCCATTTTTTTAAATAGAACACCCTGTATATTTTTTAACGATATGATGTGGAAACTAAAAACGAACTTTTTTTGTATGCACACCCCTATGGCTATTTGTAACCATTTTCGAAATATCGCCAAATAATTACAAAATTCAAGAATAATCCTAAAAAATTAGATCGTTTTCCAAATAACTCGACAAAAAACTTCAAATGTTTCAGTATTGACACAATAATGACAACTGACGACAGGTAACTGCGATAAATGTGTATTTCTTGTCGGATAATATAAAATGCAAAAAATGATCAAGATACAAACATAAAGTGAACTTACTAAAAAAACTTATGCTGTTTTTATAAACAAAACATCTGGAGCACTTATTACAATTTTATCTGTCGAGTAATTTGAAAAACAATCTACTTTTTTAGGATTATTCTTGAATTTTGTAATTATTGGACGATAAATCAAAAATGGTTACAAATAGCCATAAGGATGTACATACATACAAAAAATGTTCGTTTTTAGTTTCTACATCATATCGTTAAAAAATATACAGGATGTTCCATTTCAAAAAATGGAGAAAATTAAATTCAAAAAGTTCTAAATTGAAAAATTAACTCTAGCCACCCTGTATAATTTTTCAAAAGTTAAAACGATTTAAAGACATTCTACAGATGTTTCCTAACTAGTCTTTAGATAATTTTTTCTTAGAACTCATAATTGTGACTGCAGTGATTTTTTTAACATGCATCTGCAGATGCCATTATTTGAACAAAAAAAAATCGCTACATCCAAGTGGTTTGGAAATAGTCAGCATTAATATTGGATTGAACAGAGTCTAGAAAAAGGCTCTGAAAAATCTTCTTTTACACACCACATTCCATTTAAAAAAATGTTACTTGCCCCTGTATAATTGTCTTGGCTCACCCTGTATGTTCAAAAATAATTTTCAGTTATAGACTACTTTCTCTAGTTTATTTGTGTTTTTAAATCAAATTTCTACTTATCATAGAACTCGAGCTATCGAAGTAGGACGCACTATTGCCCCAGCCTGTATATTTATGTTAATTGGGACCAAAATCAATATATTTATTTTAAGTTTAAGAATGATTGGAGGAGTTATTATTTCTTTAATTTGTATTTGTCAAAGTGATACAAAATCTTTGATTGCTTATCCTTCAGTTGTTCATATAGAATTAGTATTAAGAGAAATTATAACTATAAATTATTGGTCAATAGTCAGATCTTTGATTATAATAATTGCACATACATTGTGCTCATCAGGTTTATTTTGTTTAGCTAATATTTCTTATGAACGTTTAATAAGAAAAAGATTATATTTAAATACACTGCTCAAAAGAATTAGGGGAACACTTTTTGTTGACGGCATTACTTTTAAAATAGTAGCGTCATTAAGATGGGGTTTCGAAATTCTGTAAGATACATATCTTTTCGTGAGAAAGTGACTTCAGTAACCTTCAACCAATTCTTTATTCTAAAGACTTGAACAAAAAATGAAAAAAACTACAAAAATCAGAGTAAATGTGATGCAACTTTTTATTGATTAAATTAACAAGTGTCTATTGTCTTAGTGAAAACTAACACTAAATGTCATTTAACCAGTTATCAGAATCAAAATGAGGTATCTCAGTGAGGTAGAAGTTGCATGTGCTGTTGCTCTACGTGAAAATGGGACTTCGATTCGGCAAGTTGCAGAAGATGTTGGGAAGAGCCTATCCATCATCCAGCGTTTGTGGAATTGCTATAGAGCATCTGGTCTTTATTAAAAACGCCACGGACAAGATTGTATGAGAAAAACTACTTCAAATCAAGACCGATTTTTAGTCCTTTCTTCCATGCCTAATCGCATCTCAACAGCAAAAGATAACAAAAATTCACTCAGGATGACTCACAGACTGGAAGTTTCAGGTCAAACCATAAGAAACCGATTTAGAGAAGCCAGTCTTCTGAACGTCAGGTCCAGAAGACCCGTGCAAAAAGCAATCTTGACCCAATGGCACAAAAGATATCGTTTAAATTTTGTTCGTGAACACGTTAATTTTCAACTTTGACATCGCAGACCTATACTCTTGACTGATGAGTCAAGGTTCCGTCTCACACGTTGTAAAGGTTGAGTACGTGAGTACAGACGTCCAGGCAAACTCTATTCTCAGTCTGCGATATGCAAAGTTCAAAAATTTGGGATAGGTTCTGTTATGGTTTGAAGGGGAATCAGTCTTAATGGAAGAGCTGATCTTGTGGTAATCCGCGGAAATCTAAATGCTCAGAATTGCATCGATATAGTGCTAGGAGATCATGTTGTGCCTGCTGCATCTGGTTTGGTTCCAAATTTCATTTTAATGCAGGATAATGCGAGACTTTATACTGCACGCATTATTATGGACTTCTTTAAGACCTGCATATTAAAACCATGGCATGACCAGCAATGAGTCCTGACCTAAAGCTAATAGAGCCAGTATGCAATAAGCTAGAAAAAACCATTTGCAGGCGTCTCAATGCACCTCCAACTCTTCAGCAGCTAGAAGAAGCAACAATCAAAGAATAGGAGAAAATTCCTCAAGAAGATTTAAAAAGAATAATCAGGGGTATGTCTCGTAGATGCCAGGCGATTATTGTTGCTGGTGGAGGACACACATGTTATTGATTTTAAAATGGGGGCTAATGGAGCATTGTTTTATGTGTGAAATCTTAGCAGATTCATTTTAATTTTTGTTGCTTTTTCCGTTTTTAATTTAAGTCTTTAGAGTAACAGATTTGTTGAATGTTGCTGAAGCCACTTTCTCATGAAGAAATGCGTATCTTTCAGAATTTCGAAAGTTTACTTTGATGGCGTTCCTATTTTAAAATTTATGGGATCAACAAGAAGTGTTCCCCTAATTCTTTTGAGCAGTGTAATAGTTTAATTAATTTATGTATTGCCCAATTTATCTCTATCGTGATTTTTATTGGTATCTTCAAATATAGCTGCTACTCCTTATCTAAATTTATTGGGGCAAATTTTATTATGTAATTAATTTTATTATCAAATAATAATAAAAGAAATTTCTAAAATCTTGACTTACCACCCTCAGTCATTCCTCCCAAAATCCTGGCAACCCTTCCCAACGAATTAATACTTTGCAAACTAACAGTGTCCTGCTCTATTATCCGGAAAGGATGTGAAGTTTTACTGGAAGCCGCAAAAACGCCCTCAACAGACGAAGTTTGGCTATTGGGAGGTGTAACACTCCCAATAATGCAATCTTCATCGTCATTCTGCAACCGCTGTCGTAACTCTTTAAATTTCCGTCGTCCTCCTACAGGAGTATGTTTGTGTTGCGGCTCAACCTGCAAGTTTTACACGTTAATTCTTCCACCGAACAAGTCAGAAGACCTACAAATTCAAATTCGTCTTGACTCCGGTTCGTAACTGGTTTCGTTCCTTCTTCCTCGCTCGGAGATGAACCCACGGCCACATTTGGCTCTGAGTTGGCTCGTGTGAAATTCTCTTTTGAGGCTTTTCTCGACTTCCTGCAAATCAAAGAATGCGCGCGTGTCAAAAGAATCTGTCAAATGAGTCAGTTGTTTTTGGTTGTTGATTTAATCATAAATAAACTTGGTGGGAAGTGTTATTTGATTAAGGAGAAATATGAAGGTGTTACTTGAGGTAAGTACGTAATTTCCATTGAGATTTCTTTTGTACCTTGTCCCGTGATTAGGCGTGATGTCTTCGGCATCGTAGAATTCCTCGGAATCGCTGGTACTGGACATTATCCTCTTGACATTTTTCGACGGTTTCTTCAACTTTCAGTTCACCTTTTTTCGATTGGCCTAGTGCATAATTACAGAAATATGGATTTTAAAGCGCCCAACCTTCACAATTCGCAACCCTAGCCCTAGCGCCGTCCCACTCACACAACACACCTAATCTTTCAGTTTTTAGTCAGAAATGGAAAACAGTTTTCTAGAAATATATATTATTGTTAGTTAGGAATTTTCTCGTTTCGTAGTTGGTAACGATGTGAAGCTAGCCCGCGAAAAGTGCAAAATTTCAAATAATAAGCCGTCTTTGCTTTTTTTTATCTTTATTTTTCGTTGCTGCTTTGGCAATATTATTAATGATATTTTCTGTTATTATTAACAGATAGTTGAATTCTAATCGTCATATTGTAAAAACTTTGATCAAATTTCAATCACTAGGCAATGAGAACAAAAGTTATCGCTATAGGCATTGTTTATACAATCTTAAGATGTGTAAACAATGTTATAGGTATCAATGTGCCGTTTTAATTCCATTACACAGGGTGGGGCAATAGTGCGTCGATAGCTCAAATTCTATGATACGCAGAAATTTGATTTAAAAACACAAATAAATTAGAGAAAAAAGTCTAAAACTGGAAATTATTTTTGAACATACAGGATGAGTCAGAACGATTATACAGAGGCAAGTGACATTTTTTTAAATGGAATGTTGTGTGTAAAACAAGATTTTTTAGAGTCTTTTTCTACAATCTTTTCACTCCAATATTATTGCTGACTATTTCCAAACCACTTGGATGTAGTGATTTTTTTGTTCAAATAATGGCATCTGCAGATGCATGTTAAAAAAATTACTACAGTCACAATTACGAGTTCTAAGAAAAAAATATGTAAATACTAGTTAGGAAACATCTGTGGGATGTCTTTAAATCGTTTTAACTTTTGAAAAATTATACAGGCTAACTAAATTTAATTTTTCAATTTAGAACTTTTTGAATTTAATTTTCTCCATTTTTTCAAATAAAACACGCTGTATATTTTTAACGACATGATGTAGAAACTAAAAACAAACATTTTTTTGTATGTACATCCCTATGGCTATTTGTAACCATTTTTGATTTATCGCCTAATAATTACAAAATTCAAGAATAATCCTAAAAAATTAGATTGTCTTTCAAATAATTCTACAGATAAAATTGTAATACTTGCTCCGGATGTTCTGTTTATAAAAACAGCATAAGTTTTTTTAGTAAGTTTACTTTATGTTTGTATATTGACAATTTTTTGCATTTTATATTATCCGACAAGAAATACACATTTATCGCAGTTACCTGTCGTCAGTTGTCATTTTTGCGTCTATTTTGAAACATTTGAAGTTTTTTGTTGAGTTATTTGGAAAACGATCTAATTTTTTAGGATTATTCTTGAATTTTGTAATTATTGGGCGATATATCAAAAATGGTTACAAAAAGCCATACATACAAAAAATGTTTGTTTTCAGTTTCTACATCATATTGTTAAAAAATATACAGGGTGTTTTATTTAAAAAAATGGAGAATATTAAATTCAAAAAGTTTTAAATTAAAAAATTAAATTTTGCCACCGTGTATAATTTTTCAAAAGTAAAAATGATTCAAAGACATCCCACAGATGTTTCCTAACTAGTCTTAGTTCTTAGAACTCGTAATGGGGTACTTGCCTAAAAAAAATATTGCACTTTTTATTCTCTAGTTGCATGCAAATAACTAAAAGAGGCTTAAATATTTTTTTTCTCATTTTTTTATTTCATATTTTTGTAAATATTTGCAATTTTTGTTTTTGATGACGTATTGGATCGTCGTATCCAAGACTCACACCTATATTGAATAGACTTTTGTTTTTGGCTACTATGCTGCGCTGCTAGCAGAGGGCGCCCCATGTGTACAGCGGTTTATCATTCGATTTATAAGGAATCTGAGTAAAGCGCTATCATACGATTTTTTTGAGAACTACGTCGAGCTGGGATCGCCTACGTCACAAATCTCCCACTTCAAAAATTAAAAAATTAATTCTGGGCTTAATATTGACCCTAGAACCAAATAAAAAAATACAGGTCTGATGAAATCGCCTACATTTTCTAAATATTATATTTTCCAAACATGAGGCAAGTACCCCATTGTGACTGTGGTGATTTTTTTAACATGCATAGATGCCATTATTTGATAAAAAAAATCGCTACATCTAAGTGGTTTGGAAATAGTCAGCAATAATATTAGAGTGAAAAGCATCTAGGAAAAGGCTCCGAAAAATTTTGTTTTACACACAACATTTTATTAAAAAAAATCTAACTTGCTTATGTATAATTGTCTTGGCTCACCCTGTATGTTCAGAAATAATTTCCCGTTGAAGGTTGAAAAGTGTTCAAATAAAATATTCAAAAATAATTATAGAAGTGAATAATTTGTTTACGAACTGTTAAAGTATGACACAATATTGGTAAATGCATACATAGTATGTACTTGCATATTACTTTTAAATTTCCAGAAATTAAGTAACGTGACAATACAATGACAATAGGTTATGAACTATAATTATTATAAATAGTATCAACACACTATCAAGGTATAATTTTTTATTGTATGCTGATTTAGTCATAAACCACTATAATTGAAATGTGATTTAATCAAAGGCGTAATTAAAGCCTTGATGTGTTTACATGATCCCCTATTCAGTTTTATTAGATCTGTTTTATTATAGCTACTAGGGCTACGCCCTAGTATCCGCCGAGACGTTTACCCGCAGGGGCCCCCGGGTGTATGAGGGTGCCACGTTGCATGTGGGGTTCGCAGCTTCGCTGCTTCCCCACATGCCGCACCCGGGGAGGCCCGCAGGGCCTCCCCGGGTGCAGGGCCTCCCCGGGTGTATGAAGGTGCCACGTTGCATGTGGGGTTCGCAGCTTCGCTGCTTCCCCACATGCCGCACCCGGGAAGGCCCTGCGGGCCTCCCCGGGTACTTGAGGGTGCCACGTTGCAAGTGGGGTTCGCAGCTGCGCTGCTTCCCCACATGCCGCACCCGGGGAGGCCCTGCAGGGCCTCCCCGGGTGCTTGAGGGTGCCACGTTGCAAGTGGGGTTCGCAGCTGCGCTGCTTCCCCACATGCCGCACCCGGGGAGGCCCTGCGGGCCTCCCCGGGTGCTTGAGGGTCACGTTGGAAGTGGGGTTCGCAGCTGCGCTGCTTCCCCACATGCCGCACCCGGGAAGGCCCTGCGGGCCTCCCCGGGTGCTTGAGGGTACCACGTTGCAAGTGGAATGCGCAGCTGCGCTGCTTCCCCACATGCCGCACCCGGGAAGGCCCTGCGGGCCTCCCCGGGTGCTTGAGGGTGCCACGTTGCAAGTGGGGTTTGCAGCTGCGCTGCTTCCCCACATGCCGCACCCGGGAAGGCCCTGCGGGCCTCCCCGGGTGCTTGAGGGTGCCACGTTGCAAGTGGGGTTTGCAGCTGCGCTGCTTCCCCACATGCCGCACCCTGGGGGGCCCTGCGGGCCCCCCCGGATGCTTGAGGGCGCCTCGGAGTCGATAGCCCTTTCGGACATCCAAGTCAGGCCCCTTCGGGGCCTTTTTTGGCACTTTTCCGGTACCAGCAACGAAAATATTTTCTCGACCGGTGACCGTTTTGTGAATTTTTCTGACTTTTTTCAAAATCACCATAGATTCGACGAAACTCGCGTCGGGCATCTCTTTCTCACGAACACACAAAATCGTCACGGGCCCCGTTTCAGGGCCTCAACTCGAAAATCGCTCAGGTCTATTTGTTACAAAACGTAATTCCACGTCGAACTGCACTTTCCGCTCGCCGCTTCGCGGCTCGCCACGCCGCCCAGCTGGTCCTCCGTTTTTCGTGCGAGGGGCTCTTCCAGTCGTCTTTTATATAGTATAATTAACATACCGAAAAATGTTATAACATTTATTACAGCCGCAGATGTCAGGTTGAAAATTGAATTTTAAGACATCCAAGGCTGTAATATGTTATAACATAGAGGTTTGTTCAATATTTTATCGGTTTCAGGCGACCACCTCCGCATTTTGATGAATTATTATGACTGCGTTAATAAATCAAAAATTAATTTGCAACTTTTTCCGTAAAAATCAAAGTCGTTATACAAGTTGGTTGCTAGGTAGTCACAAAGATGTTTCTTTGTCAACAAATATTTTATTTTTTAAAAATTCAATAATTTGTAAAATGAGTGACGCTAATTTGCCTGAAAACGTGCTAGAAAGTGCTGAGGAAGCTATGCAAGCACTTATTCCAACCAAGTCGAAAGTGAGATACGAAAAATGTTATACTGAGTTCAAACAGTGGCAGCAAATTAATAATTGTATTGTAAAAATATAACATTACCAATATATCATTTTTACATTACCAATATGTCATTTTTACATTCCTAATACAGTTATAAGGTACATTATAAACCAACGTTTATGAATGTTAAGGACCTTCTTACAGCCTGAAACCGATAAACACACTTATTCAATCAATAAAGAAATACAGAAGAGAAATAGTCATTATTCATCAGCAGGCAGTTGATCTTTTAGGCATCCTAACAAATTACTTGGTTTTGGTTGCTGCTGAAATCTATCATAGGTCACTTCAAGTACCTACTTGTTATCGACAACTGTCAACCACCGCAAATCTTACGAATTACACTACAGAAATAAACATACCTAATGTTCTTTTTTTTATACAAGCAAACATTTCTAGGTGATCGGTATTCCGTAATGTAGACAGTTTTTTGTTTCTTCAATATATTAAGACTGTGCCTTGGTCGTCGTTTTCCAAATACAGCGTGTCCCTGAAAGGTCCGGACACAGGCTAACCACAGGTTCCTTAGATGAAAATAAGTCGATTGGACATAATTTACCTACCTATATCCGACAGTATCCAGGTTCAAAATGGACGAAAAGAATGTTTTTTTTAATAACTTAAAATTGCCTCAACCGATTTTACTGATATTTACTACATACGTAGAAACATACGATATAAATTTTTGTGACCTTGATACTGTAGATTATGTAGAAGATACCTAACAGTGTTAAACTCTTGTGTTAAATTAAATAGATCATATTTTTTTAACGCTTAGCTTTAGCGCTTTTGTTTGTTTTTTTTTAATAATTTGGAGACGTTAATTCTTTACAATCTTTGCGTCTTGTAAAATTTTAATATCCTAAATGGTTTTGACGGAAAAAAAATTAATTCGAACTCTTGCAACTTGATTCGCCCGAAACGCTTCCTGCTTTCTGCATCCTGCATCTACCAAACACGTGAGAAGCTTCAGGTTCAGGTATGGCGCGGATTTTTTCATCAACTTCAGAACTTAGATTTTTGGGTTTTAGAAGCTTCCATAGAACGTTCCATTCAACGTTTCAAAGTTGACACACGCGGTTCGGACGGTCCAAACATTTAACCACATATCTGGAAGATGGCCGTTATTGGGCATTTTTAAAAGGAACAAATATAATGTATACACCAAATTAAACCATACATCCCTTGCACTGTCCACCAGAAAATTTAATGAGCATCAAAAAATCTAAATGAAACCCAAATTATTATACATCAGAAAATGAGAACATCACCAATAAAATAACTATGCTGCGTATTGTTTTACCATTGCTTACATTTTAAATTCTATATGTCTATCAATTTTACTAAATGTTCACCAAATTTAGAACGATCAAGTTACGCGTCCGTGCTGTACATAATAAATATTCGCGCTAACCATTTATATTTAGTGTTTCTCAAAAAAACTATTCGTGCGTCAAACAATTATTCTATTACTCCAAAAATGAAATATGCTCGCGCATCTCTTCTTGCCGCTTGCGCTTCCAGACAAGAGGCACGCGAAAAAAGTTTTGTTTAGGGTCAGTTCAGGGCCCTGTAATTTTTTTTTTTAAAAGCACGATTAGAAATTACCACTAAAAGAAGTTTTACGTTTTACATAATACAAGCCAATTACAGCAAAGCATTTATATATTACTTAAATCAATATCTTTTTTTGTGCAAACCACTTCTATTTTTACTCTTATTGTCCTTGCCCTAACACATCTACATCTATAATTTTGCATTAAATTATTTGCCATTTTTACAACATTTTATTGTTAGTGTATTTTTGATCAACAAATAGTATTTTTAACTGCTAAATAATATAAGACACTGTCGAAAATTAAATATCTGGGTATTATGTTAGAATTAAATGCGGAATAAAATTTGGTGAACATTTAGTATTTATGGTCAATAAAAGTTATTTTGGCGAACAAAATATATAAGAGGCCAGCATTATGTCAATATTTGGTTGTCGCTTTAAGATTATGTATTTTCTTAATTTTGGTGAGCATTTAGTATTTTTGGGAAATAAAAGTATTTTTTTGTATGAAAATATTGGGTAAATTTGGTAGACTGTTAAATACGACCCATTTTTAAATAGTGGTGCAAGCCTTTTTTGTTTTTGTTGGCATAGACGCTTATTCTTTCGCTAGTAAAGAATTTGAACCATCCGAAGGCCTTTAGGTGGCCGTATGTCAGCTTTTAGAACCTTTGCAGACAAGTTATCTATTTATTTACAAATAGCTGTTTATATGCACATACTAAACCCCGCAACCCCTCCGTTTGGGACACTCCTGGTTTTAGTTTTTCTATCTCAACTGGTTACGCACAAAAACATTAATACCATTTTGTGCTTAAGAGAATCCAAAAATCTGAAAAC
This sequence comes from Schizotus pectinicornis, assembly GCA_951805265.1. Classification (NCBI taxonomy): domain Eukaryota; kingdom Metazoa; phylum Arthropoda; class Insecta; order Coleoptera; family Pyrochroidae; genus Schizotus; species Schizotus pectinicornis. Next base: position 5,231,765 of record OX638202.1, on the reverse strand, counting down.
AAACAACCAAACGTCATTCTTATCCACAAAGTATTCTTTTTCCACAAATACGCAAATAGCAATTTTGGGAAGTAAAATTGGCGAATTATTGTTTTTAAATTTGCCGCGCTTTCTCGCCTAACTTCAGTCATTTAATATTCAGTGTTTTCCGTTGCTTCAGGGTGGCAGTTGTGCAACTCCCTCTCGCCTCAAGGCTGTTTCCTCATCCAAGAGCAAAATCAACATGGAGGACCTGGTAGTGGAAGTATGCGGCGAAAACGGAGCCCTTTATAAGGTCTGTATAAGTTGAAGTATGTTGTTGTTTGCATTTTTGGTCCCCCAATCATTCCGACGAAGTTTTGCCTCGTAATCTTTCACGCCCATCATCCCTTTTCTCATTATACTTTCGGCAAATTTCCTTGAATCGCTAGCACACAACCGCGGTTCTTTTGACGCCATGACCATTTGACAGGGCGTGAATTTTCCATGTGTACTCGCAAATCCGCCCCCGAGGATGGTACGGTTACAATTCGACTTTCTGATCATGTTGCCTTTATGTAGCACTTGAAATTTGTTAGAAACTTCACCCGAAAGGTTATGTCTGTGTAGCTAGAAAGTATCAAGTTACAACCCTGTTTTATAGCGAATTAAGCCTTTATTTGGTTGCAGGGATACATATTGGACGTATTTGAGGATACAGTTTTAATACACTTTGAAGATGAGTAAGTAGAATTTGTTGGTAAATTTACAAATGGTCCATTTATTATCGTTGAATTTGTTGTGCAGGTGGCAGCCAGATTCCAAGTTTCCTTACTCGCAAGTTCGATTGCCTCCAAAACCTGACCCCAAAGCTGAGTTCACTGAAAATATGGAAGTTGAAGTTTATTCACGGGCGAATCATCAAGAGGCATATGGTTGGTGGAAGTCTAGAATTAAGGTAAGACTTGGAACTGGGATCAGCAATTTTTGTCAAATTCTCATATCTGTTGTAATAAATTTTTGGGTGTGGTACTAACCCAATAACTGCATTTCGTGGGGAATCCCAGACCTCAAGTGTATATTGATTGTCATAAGATAGACATCATTAGATGTTCAAGTTGAATGATAAGTGTATTTATTTAACATTGTTTGTAATAGCCCATTACTAGGTTGCAGTAATAACTGCTTTAATGTGTGTGTATAGGTCAAGATTCTGCTGTACTCTTTATATGATAAAGATTATTTCTCATTACAACATGCTTCTTGGAATTAGTTTTGAGTTTGCAATTCTCACATAACTTAAAATTTTAACAGATTTGGTAATAGGCTAATTACGGGCAAAATCCTGCTATATGTTCTAAGACTTTCTGTTGATGAAAGTTTGTCACTTTGGGTGAGTATGGGATAACTGTGATGTTAAACCTCGGCTGTGACCTGCCATTACTGATGGATCAATATCAATTTATATCAGTTTTCAAAACAGCTTTCAAAATCAAATCAGTTACGTTGACTTTGTTTATGAATGGAAATTACACGCAATATAGGTAATGGGGTACTTGCCTGAAAAAAAATATTGCTTTTTTTATTCTCTAGATGCATGCAAATGACTGAAAGAGGCTTAAATATTTTATTTCCAATTTTTCTAAATATTTGCAATTTTTGTTTTTGATGACGTATTGGCTACTATGCTGCGCTACTACCAGAGGGCGCGACATGTGTACAGCGGACTGGCATTCGATTTATAAATAAAACGCAAGGAATCTGAGTAAAGCGCCATCATACGATTTCTTTTAGAACTACGTCGTGCAGGGGCCGGCTACGTCACAAATCTCCCACTCCAAAAATTAATTCTGGGCGTAATATTGACCCTAGAACCAAATAAAAAAAAATACGGGTCTAATGAAATCGCCTACATTTTCTAAATATTATATTTTCCAAACATGAGGCAAGTACCACTTTGTGTTGGTGTTGCGAGGTAGAATAATCGCGAACACTGAAGTTTGGTCCTTACCATAGTTGCACGTTGCAATACAGGGTGATTTACGTAGCCCGTCCATTAGAAGTTTTTCAACTTCCAGTTGGATTAAAAATTTGAAACTTGGAAAGCAGTCATTATCGGTCATGCTCATTCTATCTAAAATATTTTGAGCTCTCTAGCTATACAGGGTGTGCGAAAAGTCGGTATCAACTTTCTTATTTTAAATGGAAACGTATCATTTCTTCTACATGGTCTAATTGGTCTTCCAACTCTGAGTTTTTATAACATTTGTTATGTAAACTTATTTGACAATTTTTGACATTATGTTAATTTATGTGAAAAAAAGGGTCGATGTGTAGCTTACAAAAAAAATCGTATCTGGCAGACGGTTTTGAATTTATGAAAAGCAATTTTTAAAGTACTTAGTTCGAAGTCCAGACTAACTTTTGATATCTTAATGGTAGTTCCATTTTGTACCGTATGAGCGCAGACAATTTTCAAATATCGCACCCAAAAATGGTCAAAAAGTCATTTTTTTCAAATGGCACCTATAGATTTTTTTTATCATTCGATAGAAAATTGTATTTTGGGATAAGTCACTTAAGCATTCCCTATACCTAACTTCATCCCCTATCAAATTAAAAATTAAAATCCAGAAATTCCATCAATCCTGCCAAGAGATTTTTTTAGTTGTTCAAGTATGCCATGGAAACAAAAGACAATTGCAACATTTTAATTATGAAATGAATATGTTACTAATTTTATAAAAAAAACAACAACAAAAACTACCAAGAACCATCTTAACAAATTTCTAATGTAGGTGTTCAATGTGAGCACCATTTTGATTACTACATACATTCTATTAATCCATTTTCAACAGATTGTGTACCTCTTTTAATTTCGTTGGGACCAAGACTGTCGAATGCTCTTATTATCTCCAAATCTTACCTCATTAGACTTTTATGTTTGGGGACGAATAAAAGATTTAGTTTATACTTCACTACTTTGCAACATAAATGAATTAAGCGGGAGAATAATAAGAGCATTTGACAGTCTTGACACCAACGAAATAAGAAGAGCTACACAATGATATAAAATGATAGAATGTAGTAATCAAAATGATGCTCACATTGAACATTTACATTAGAATTTTGTTAAGATGGTTCTTAATAGTTTTTGTTGTTGTTGTTTTATAAAATTAGTAAGATATTCATTTCATAATTAAATTGTTGCAATTGTCTTTTGTTTCCATGGCATACTTAAAAAACCAAAAAATCTTGTGCAAAATTGATGAAATTTCTGGATTTTAATTTTTAATTTGATAGGGGATGAAGTTAGGTATAGGGAATGCTTAAGTAACTTATCCCAACATACAATTTTCTATCGAGTGGTGTAAAAAAAATCTGTAAGTGCCATTTGAAAAAAATGACTTCTTGACCATTTTTGGTTGCGATATTTGAAAATTGTCTGCGCCCATATGGTACAAGATGGAACCACCATTAAGACATCAGAAGTTAGTCTGGACTTTGAACTAAGCACTTTACAAATTAGCTTTCATAAATTCTGAACCGTCTGCCAGATACGAATTTTTTCGTAAGCTACCACATCGACCCTTCTTTTCACATAAATTAACATAATGTCAAAAATTGTCAAATAAGTTTACATAACAAATGTTATAAAAACTCAGAGTTGGAAGACCAATTAGACCATGTAGAAAAAATGGTACGTTTCCATTTAAAATAAGAAAGTTAATACCGACTTTTCGCACACCCTGTATAGCTAGAGAGCTCAAAATATTTTAGATAGAATAAGCATGTCTGATAATGACTGCCTTTTAAGTTTCAAATTTTTAATCCAACTGGAAGTTGAAAAACTTCTAATGGACGGGCTACGTGAATCACCCTGTATAACTGAAAATATCAATTTTTTAATTTCTTTATAAAGCATCGATCAAACTTAAATTTGCTCTGAAGGAAGATACTAAGCGTGAAATCCATAGTTCTCACTCAGATTTGACTTACCTTATGATAAGTTTTTCCATGACTAAATCGAAGAAAATCTTATGGCAAAATATTTCTTAAGTTGAAATTCGAAGAGCGCTTGGTTGAGTTTTAACTTAAGTAAAACTTAAGAAAATCTTAAGTAGTATTTTAGTAACTTCCGTGGTGTGAGTATAACGGTGAGGCGGTAAGGCAGCCGTCGTTTCGTCTAGTTCTGCGCATGACGTCACGTTCGGGGCATCCGCTTCGTTTCTCGTTTGAAGAATGTTTTTTTAATCATGCAAGTGATGATTTATTACAAATATTTGTATTTGCAAATAAAAATTTAAAATTTTAAAATTTGTACGGAATCATTTTCTGGCTAGACCAATCGTTTGAATATAATGGGAAAAAGTTGGACAAAAGTTGCGTAGAAACATTACTTTCAGCGTCTGCTTCTGAGCTAACAATAGCGTATAAAATTAGTTCTTATCATTTAGATTTAAAAGGAACTGAACGACAAAAATTATTTTCAAATCAAGTAGCAAAGGCTGGTGTGGAAGAAAGGGTTTCATGGAAGGCAAAAATTGGGAAGAAATTTCTAAAATTATCAAAACCACAAATGATTGGTTTGATACGTTAAACTCAAGATCAAAATTTGTATGTCATTCAGGAACGAATGCTTTTGGTACTGATTTAAACGCACAAACAATTGTTTTGATTAATTTTAGTGAAATAATACGTTCTATTAAATTTGGCAATCATAGAGGATTAATTCCATTTCAGAAGAGTATTTTACTGAGCAATAATTTGTTAATTAATCTTTTTCAATATTTATTAACATGTCGCCTTAACTAAGATTATATTAGAAAACTTCTTTTCTTACATAAGAGGAATGGGGGGATCAAATGATTATTTCACGGCGCTCGATATAAAACATCTACTAAGATGGTATATACTATATTAGGTAAACACTCAGCTTCAATTTTTACCGAAAACGCCAATTGAATAAACAAATTAGTTTTAAAAATTGCCAAGGAAAATTAGAGCATAAAATGTCGAAATTTACTAATGTAAGAGAAAAATTAAATTTTGAAATAAAAATCATTTTTTAGGTAAAGAACTAAAAAATTACTTAAATTGTAAGTTGTTTTGGTCCTCACTTTACCTTATCAATTCTCATCAATGTTCACATTAAATTTGAGATTAAAGTATTTTGCCTTTATAATACTCACATGTACCCAAATCACAACGATTGCCATTACAATCGAAACTCAATTTGTTTTAATCGAACTCAATAACTCGCAATTTGTCAACTCCAAATGTTCAAATGTAAGAGTAACCCACGTAGTTTTCTTGGATGGGTTCCCGAGCGTGACGTCAGAGCGAGTGAGCAATATTCGCACCGCCTCATCATTATACAGGGTGATTCACGTAGCACGTGCATTAGAAGTTTTTCAACTTCCCGTTGGATTAGAAATTTGAAACTTGGAAGGCAGTCATTATCAGTCATGCTCATTCTATCTAAAATATTTTGAGCGCTCTAGCTACACAGGGTGTGCCAAAAGTCGGTATCAACTTTCTTATTTTAAATGAAAACGTACCATTATTTCTACATAGTTCGATTGGTCTTCCAACTCTGAGTTTTCATAACACTTGTTATGTGAACTTATCTGACAATTTTCGATATTATGTTAATTTATATGAAAAAAATGGTTGATGTGGTAGCTTACGAAGAAATTCGTATTTGGCAGACGGTTCAGAATTTATGAAAGCTAATTTGTAAAGTACTTAGTTCGAAGTCCAGACTAACTTCTGATATCTTAAAGGTGGTTCCATTTTGTACCATATGGGCGCAGACAATTTTCAAATATCGCAACCAAAAATGGTCAAGAAGTCATTTTTTTCAAATGGAACCTACAGATTTTTTTTGCACCATTCGATAGAAAATTGTATTTTGGGATGAGTTACTTAAGCATTCCTTATACCTAACTTCATCCCCTATCAAATTAAAAATTAAAATCGAGAAATTCCATCAATCTGGCCGAAAGATTTTTTGGTTTTTCAAGTATGCCATGGAAACAAAAGACAATTGCAACAATTTAATTATGAAATGAATACCTTACTAATTGAGCCACTCGTTGACTTTCTTGTGCACTCTCGAGCAATTTTTAAAGCACGATTCGTGAAGCAAAATCGGCGATTTTGAAGTTGTGTAAATCGAGCTGTAGGAGTGGTTGTGGCAGCAGATCTGACAGTCTGCCCTATTGGACTCCAGCAAATCCTTATCGCCTCATGGTGCTATGGATAATAAATATTTATTTCTTTTGCTACCCCAACGGTTATCTACCACCCTTGCCCAGCCGTAAATCACCTGGAAGGGGGCTGGTCGCAATGCCCTTTCCATCTTACCGAATAGAGCTGGTTTACACTGGGAAGAAACATCGTGCCTTAAATATTGCTCGCGAGGGTACTAACAACGATTTTCGAGAAAATTATTTGATACATATAATTATTTGGAATAAAACTATACAGGGTCTTTCCTAAAGAGTGCCTCAAGCTGTAACTTGATTATTTTTTATCCGATTTGAATAAGCAAAACACTTAGAAAATTATTCTTTGAACACGGGTATCTTGTTTTTTTTTTTTAATTGTATTAACTTTAATGTCAAACGACGCTCAACTTTTTTCTTTCAAATATGTACAAACGTATTTTTTTAATATTTTCAAGTGTGTTGTGAGTCAGAAAATACAATTTGAACATCTGTTAATAATTTTATAGTTTTGTTCAAATGATTTTTGTAATTTTAAATAAAACTTGTTTCCCACGACACATTTGAAAGTTTGACAGGAAACCGAATGTAATTTTGCGAAACATAATTACTTTGTTGGATGAATGTTATACCAAAGTTCACTTGTTAGACTTCAACGCATTCAGAAAAAAATATTCTATCAAGACAAAGTATTAAAAAAATACGTTTCTATTTGAAAAAAAAAATTGAACACTGTTTGACCTTAAAGATCATCATTCGATAATTTATTGCGAACAAGAGCTTTAAAAATAAAATTTTCTGTTTTTGTAAAAGGGTACATGTATTAGGTTTTTATTTTTTGCCAATGTTCATCGTTTAATAATCCACAATTAATTTTTGGGGAGGGATGTAAGGTCTTATAAAGGGCGGAACACACTTCGTTCTTTTTTAACGGTTTGGACCGTACAACGTTAGATAGTTGCGAAAGGCAAGACAACTGTACACACTACTTATTGATTGTGAATGCTGTTGCCAAAACAGTCTGCACTGCACTTCACTAATCCCAATGTGAATGAAACTTTAGATCAATTTTACATTTTGCATTCTCTCAAAAAGATTCATTGACGTAGCTAATAGTGCCATGTCGTTGTGGTACAGCCGAGTTCAAAAGTAATGTCTACCTATTAAACTTTAAACTCGTTTATTTTCCACATAAAACCAACACAGACATTAAAATTCATATTTATGCTAAGCATATGGAATAATGGAACGGATTTTCTTTAGTTATTATATCATCTGTAGAAGAAATTTAAATTTTAAAAGTGTGAGATGGACATTACTTTTGAAACTGACTGTATACTTACATCCATAACTTCTGGGACAGGGATCATTTTCAGCTTTATTTTATGCAGATTCTGCTAATCCAGAAAGCAAACAATTAAAAACTTGGCGAATACAGGGTGATTCACGTAGCCCGTCCATTAGAAGTTTTTCAACTTCCAGTTGGATTAAAAATTTGAATCTTGGAAGGCAGTCATTATCAGTCATGCTCATTCTATCTAAAATATTTTGAGCTCTCTAGCTATACAGGGTGTGCGAAAAGTCGGTATCAACTTTCTTATTTTAAATGGAAACGTACCATTTTTTCTACATGGTCTAATTGGTCCTCCAACTCTGAGTTTTTATAACATTTGTTATGTAAACTTATTTGACAATTTTTGACATTATGTTGAAGTCCAGACTAACTTCTGATATCTTAATGGTCGTTCCATTTTGTACCGTATGGGCGCAGACAATTTTCAAATATCGCACTCAAAAATGGTCAAAAAGTCATTTTTTTCAAATGGCACCTACAGATTTTTTTTACATCATTCGATAGAAAATTGTATTTTGGGATGAGTCACTTAAGCATTCCCTATACCTAACTTCATCCCCTATCAAATTAAAAATTAAAATCCAGAAATTTCATCAATCCTGCCAAGAGATTTTTTTAGTTTTTCAAGTATGCCATGGAAACAAAAGACAATTGCAACAATTTAATTATGAAATGAATATCTTACTAATTTTATAAAAAAACAACAACAAAAACTACCAAGAACCATCTTAACAAAATTCTAATGTAGGTGTTCAATTTGAGCACCATTTTGATTACTACATACTACATTCTATTAATTCATTTTCAACAGATTGTGTACCTCTTTTAATTTCGTTGGGACCAAGACTGTCGAATGCTCTTATTATCTCCAGATCTTACCTCATTAGACTTTTATGTTTGGGGTCGAATAAAAGATTTAGTTTATACTTCACCACTTTGCAACATAAAGGAATTAAGCGGGAGAATAATAAGAGCATTTGACAGTCTTGACACCAACGAAATAAGAAGAGCTACACAATGATATAAAATGATAGAATGTAGTAATCAAAATGATGCTCACATTGAACATTTACATTAGAATTTTGTTAAGATGGTTCTTGATAGTTTTTGTTGTTGTTGTTTTATAAAATTAGTAAGATATTCATTTCATAATTAAATTGTTGCAATTGTCTTTTGTTTCCATGGCATACTTGAAAAACCAAAAAATCTTGTGCAAAATTGATAAAATTTCTGGATTTTAATTTTTAATTTGATAGGGGATGAAGTTAGGTATAGGGAATGCTTAAGTAACTCATCCCAAAATACAATTTTCTATCGAGTGGTGTAAAAAAAATCTGTAGGTGCTATTTGAAAAAAATAACTTTTTGACCATTTTTGGGTGCGATATTTGAAAATTGTCTGCGCCCATACGGTACAAAATGGAACTACCATTAAGATATCAGAAGTTAGTCTGGACTTCGAACTAAGTACTTTACAAATTGGTTTTCATAAATTCAAAACCGTCTGCCAGATACGAATTTTTTCGTAAGCTACCACATCGAACCTTTTTTTCACATAAATTAACATAATGTCAAAAATTGTCAAATAAGTTTACATAACAAATGTTATAAAAACTCAGAGTTGGAAGACCAATTAGACCATGTAGAAAAAATGGTACGTTTCCATTTAAAATAAGAAAGTTGATACCGACTTTTCGCACACCCTGTATAGCTAAAGAGCTCAAAATATTTTAGATAGAATGAGCATGACTGATAATGACTGCCTTCCAAGTTTCAAATTTCTAATCCAACTGGAAGTTAAAAAACTTCTAATGGACGGGCTACGTGAATCACCCTGTATACTAACAAAGGTTTGCGTTTTGGGTTTGCAAAAACTTCATAAAACATGGTTGAAAATAAATTTTGTTTTAGCAGTTATGGACATAGGTGTACATACCACACGTCCAAACATTGGAAAAATGTAGGAAAGCGAGGAATGTCAAAAAGACGAGATTTACTGGAGAGAGATTTGAAACTTTAAAGCGATTATAAACGAGACTACTGAAATTTTAAACGTCTACGTCTTGTGACTCTTCTTGCTCCCTGCATGCAATATTATGGCACATAAAAGTACATCAAATTTACTGCACATGATAGCGTAGTTCTCTCCCATTTAAACGTTCTTTGGCTCTAGGGGTTTTCAGTACTGTAGTACTGTAGTGTATTCGATGAGTTTAGATCTCTTAAACTGAAAATAGGTTTTATAATCGAAGTTTTTAACTTAAAAGTAATTTTGTAATAATGTGGTGGCTTATCCACAATTGACAACGCTTCAAGCACAATATTAAAAATATTAAATACATAAACTAAAGGTTCTGGCCAAATGGTGCTTCTCTACAATTACTATTTCGTAAAATTAACATTACTATGACCATTAACACTCTTGTGGCAGGGCATTAAAGATTGCGAGAATTACTTTACAGTAGAATTACGACACCACCTTTGCCACTTTTCAGTACTTCTATTAGTTTATTGTAAAACTTACTTTTTTTTCAGATGATGAAGGGCGATTTTTACGTTTTGGAATACGTAGGATGGGACACGACCTACACAGAAATAGTAAGCGATGATCGTTTAAGGATGAAAAACACGAATCCCCCCATTGAAAGTTCGATGTTCCACAAATTTGAAATCGAGGTACCGGAGGAGAGTCGTGAATAGTACGTAGTGTTGTCGTAATTCGGACAGCAGGGTAGTTTATTTGTTGTTGTTTTTATAGCGCCAAAATTGAAAACGCTCACAAGGAATTCCAAAAGGCAATTGATGCCGGGTTGATTAGGTACGTTCCGGAAAAATGCGTCCTTTTAGTTATATCACGTTGTGAATCGAGTCGCACACGTGCCTGTCTCCTGCAGGATATGCATTTCCGTAGTTTATCGCAAAAAGTGCTCTTATTGAAACGTACCGAAGAAGCGGCCCGGCAGTTGGAGAGTACAAAACTGGCGACAATCGGCGGGTAAGTTGAATACAGTGGCAGAACTTTAAAATTGTTGCACTTAGTTTTATTAATTTTTTTTTTATTTTGCATTGTTGACCAAAAAATAACGTCAACATTGACTTGCAAAAATATACAAGGTCTTCCTGGAAGTACCGTCGGCGCCTAAAAGCGTGCTAAAATTTTGAAATTCGGCAAAAATAAAACTATAATTAATATGCCACAATATTTACTTTACCTCTTTGAGTCTTTTCAAGCTCATGATCACGACTTCCAAAATTGTTAACGAGTAATTGGAATATTTTTATATTAAATTACACGAATTTTCAAATTTCTGTGCTTAAGGCGTTTTTCTTGACAACTTTATCGTTTAATGAGTGCTTTTGTGACTACCCACTATTTATGTTTATGGTGTTAGTCTGTCCACTAAAGCTTTTGCCCGGCTATAAGCGTTTGGGTGTCGTTGTCCTGAAATTGTTCTGCTTGAATAGCTCTCTTTAAATTTTCAGGGACTTCCTAAAATAAAAATTTACGATACTTCAAGTAAAAGTTTCAAATTTTTAACATTAGCAACGTGAACTTGGCAGTACATATTACGGACGTAATAATAAGAAAAATGTTGAAAATTTTTGACCAAAACACTTCATGGCGTTCCAACGGCGAATGAAATTAATTACAAGCCAGACAATGATGCTATATTGTAACGCATTAATTAAAGGTTATTTCTGCGAAATTTCTAATTTTTAACCATTAGAAATACGCTTTTAGACGCCGGCGGTACTCCCAGAAGACCCTGTATATTAAGAAGAGAAAATATATCTTTTTCAAGAAAGTAGTAATATTTGTACCACTGGTCTTGGGCCATCATCCGTAACATTTCTTACCGAAATCGTTTTTTAAACTAAACTTATCACCTAAAACACCGGCAATTGTAATTATTAAAGTGAACAATGATAAAAGTTGCACAAGTTAAAATAAAGCGTAGATATCGTTTGGAATCTACAAGTGTTGTTGGTAATGCTCGCCTAATCCATTTTGTCTTGAGAAATATACCACCCATGACACTACCCTATTACTCCACAAAACAAAAGACACTTTTATCAACAACCATTAGACGAAAAAAAAAAACTTGTCAAAATTTAATTGACAATTGATTCAAAATCTGCGCAAACCAACTTGTTTTTCATACAATTTTCAAATTTTAATTATCCAATAATGCAAGGGGGAACTTGCGCCGCGCAAAATATTGCGCCCATACAGTAACATCTGCCAACAACTACTAAATTGTGACATGAGATTCACTTGCTAGCCATAATGCACTACGTAATTACAATGACAGCATGTGGTAGTTGTTCCTTCCTTAATTTTGAATGGTCGCCAAAGAATTGCCTTAATTCACCCGTTAACAAAATTGATGATGAGCCAGATAAGAGCAGAAGTATGTGTGGGGTGTATGTTTTTTTAAGTTTGACAGTTTGTTTCTCTTTCAGCAAATATAAGCCCATGTATCAGCGTGCCTCGAACTATGAGGCGATTCGGGCAAATTCAAGGTGAGACTGTACACAAGTGATTGGGCATGTTTGTAGAACGTATACATCTTCCTCTTGGCTCTTTAATGATTTATGGCAATTTAAAAGACCATTCAAAATTTTTGGCATGCTCACACGCACTTTGCATGATTTTACTTTTGGGACGAGCCAGGAGACTTTATTTTTTTGTTATGTTTCTTTTTTCGGAAATAAATTCGTAAGGCATGATAAATTACTGTTTTTTGATGTTATGTACCTATTTCACTTTCATTGCTTTCGGTTGATAATGGTAATTTTTCGCTTTTCAGATTTTCGGACGAATTCAACGTTAGGGAAGATTTGATGGGTTTAGCTATTGGCGCGCACGGTGCCAACATCCAACAAGCTCGGAAAGTCGACGGCATCACAAATATCGAGTTGGAAGAGAACTCGTGCACCTTCAAAATTTGCGGAGAGACTGATGAGGCTGTGAAGAGAGCCCGTTCCATGTTAGAGTATAGTGAAGAATCTCTTCAGGTACCGAGGGCGCTAGTAGGTAAAGTTATTGGAAAGAATGGCAGAATCATACAGGAGATCGTCGATAAGAGCGGCGTGGTAAGTCTAGATGTGATCGTAAAGGCAGATGTTTTTTCTTGATCCTTTTATTTTTCTCGAAGGTACGAGTTAAAATTGAAGGCGACAACGAGCCGGAACCGACGATTCCGAGAGAAGAAGGACAAGTACCGTTCGTTTTTGTGGGCACCGTTGAAAGTATATCCAACGCTAAAGTTCTCTTGAAATATCACTTAGCACATTTAAAGGTGGGATATGTTTGGGACTCTGGTCAAATTTTTCCCAAATTTGATATTAGCACAACGAAACGTCGTATCGTCAATTTTTCATAACTATCGAATCGTCTTATCGTCACCAATTAATCTCCATTTAACTAATCTAGAATAAGATTACATTTGTTGGCAATTTTATTTAACCTTACTGTCTATAATTGCTGTTACTGGCGCTTGCTTATTGTGTGCTGTGTACTTGCAAAAAATTTAAAACCGTTGCCCGGGATTGTCTGGAAAAATTGGGAAGCACCTGTAAAATGGGCAGAAGTTGTCAGATTAGGGCACGTGTTTAGTTTTCAGGTTGCTCATCTGCATGTGCCGTGAATTAGCAGGGTTTTCAGTTTTTCGCCGTACAGAAGTTTTTATTTTCATAATTTTATTTTCGTAATTTTTAACATTATCGTCATATTTCAACAGGAAGTAGAGCAGCTTCGGCAGGAGAAATTGGAAATCGACCAGCAGCTGAGGAGCATTCACGGCTCGACAATGGGTTCGATGCAGAGCTTGTCGTTGGGCCGTAGAAACGACCGAGGCTACAATTCGGACATGGATGGTAGCGGCAGGCCGGGTCGTGGTTCGATGCGTGGCCGCGGTCGAGGCAGGGGCGGTGGCGGTCCTAGCGGACGTCAGAACGACCGCTACAATTCCGGTAGTACGATCTCAGATTATGTTAATAATGTGGATAAGCGCAACAGCAAGCCGTTAGGAAACGGAGGTGGTGGCGGCGGCGGCCGTGGTCACACAAGTAACGGTCGGCCGCCCAGAGGCGGCGGTAGCAGCAGCAGCAATGGCGATCGCAATAATCGCGATAGGCCCAACAAGGGTAGGTTGTTCACTGACTCTGCTGGCGGAGGAGGGGATAGGGAGAGAAAGTGATTAGAGCTGCTCCGTTTATTTCAATGGACGGGCGACTTCCATCTAACTGCAATTTTGTAATTTAATTCGGCATCGGCTTTATTCACCGTATCGTTGTTGTTTTTTTTTAAATTATGAATAATTGTTCACTTAATTTCAATGAAAGTTTTATGACTATTACAGACGACGGTGCATAAAGCCAAAATGTGGGAAAACCCTTTCTGATGACTTTATAGACTGACCCGGCTGACGACTATTTTTACGAACTAAACAAATGAGTTATTTAATCTGTGACATGCACAGATATTGATGATGAAATCCAATTTATTGGTAGTACGGCTAGTATTGAAGTATAGTTGATAATATGTAACTTGGCATACTTTTGAAAACTACTTGTCGCATTGTACGTTAACAAATTAATCTTTCAGACATAGAACGTTAAAAATTTTACACGTGTCAGGTTTATTATCATCAACTCAACTGGAGATTTGGCCGTTCAAATATGATGAAAACGTCTTTGCTTTACTTAATGTGGTCTTCTTTTTAACCGCTTCAACTAACCCTTTGATTGAAAATTATCTACTAATTGTCCTAATAATCGATAGGTGGCAGTATCTATCATGTACATACTTTCTTTGGCCTATTTCTATTTCCGTTTACACCGTTATCGTTTAGTTATTGCTGAATATTTGGAATCGGCGCTTGTTTCATTTCATTGATTTTTCTGGTTATAATTTTTAGTTTGTTCACCTATTTACGCTGTATTCTAGTACAGTAATGTAAATGTGTAATAGTAATATTGGAATTTGTTAAACTAACGATAATTTTGCTAATGATAAAAACTTTATTTCATGGCTTTGTTGTAATGGCGGATGCAGAAATGGCTTCGTGCCACAAATCAACCAAGATATCCACGATTTTGTCTGCACCCGCCTAAAACCCGTATTGTCAATAATTAGATTGGCCACCGTGTTCGCCGCAAACAAAACTTAAGCTGCCAGATAAACAAACAAGAGTGGCGACCGCTGGTGTTGTTTGTTGGCCAGAGTGGCCACAGGAGTTAGTAAACCCCCATGAGGCTTCTAAATATCTCGATAAACCTTGCTGGAAGGGTGACGCAAGCAAGCCAAACTAGCCACGTCAAAGTATAAAGTGAGTACGCATCACATTATTGTGAATTCTATTGATCACTGTTATTACGGGAGAATCGTAGAATATCTTTATTGTGAATTTGCTAACCACACAACTTTTGATCGAATCAATTGGCAATAGTAATAGCCTTGGCAAAGACTGGCTCACTTATTGTGTCTCGTATCTTATTGTGAAAGACTTTTCTAGAAATATAACTTAATTTTAAAAATCACGTGTTTTTTTTAAGTGTGAGTAGTGCTGCCTCACGCCCTTCCAGTAAGAATTGTTTCGAGTTCATTCGTTTTTACTACTAATCCCTTTGGTTCCGCATCGCCGTGACAAAGCTTGAAGGGTGGGAGTCTGTACTTGGGATGTATGATGTGAACGTTTTTCCTGCTGCATTCCAGAAACATCTTTTGCTCCCTCCCAGGGCATTAATCTAAAATATTTACGCTAAAGTCGAGGATAAAGACTATCATGGTATTTGGCGAACAACTGACTTTTTACGCGAAGACACAGCGGGAACTTTGAGAATGTGAAGTCACGGCTGGTCTTTTTACGTTTTTTCCGTTACCATTGTAAATATGTGTTTATCTACAGGGCTAGTCGTACCTGGAAATTACTTTTGGAATTGTAAAAAATTAGTAATCTATAATGACCATTGAATAAACGTAAAAGGGCCAGACATGACTTGACATTTTCGAAGTCCCTGACTGTACACGTAGTTCTAATGATATTTCTGTGTATAAAGTTTTAAGTGCATTTAAGCGTACTAATGCTGCCATTATGCGAATAACTTAACGTGAAATGGTAAATTAACACTGCTAACTAATACTTATAAATAAATAAAACTGTAATCGGTAGATCTTTTGGTCGAACGCTGTTGCTCCTATATCTATTT
Organism: Schizotus pectinicornis; assembly: GCA_951805265.1. Lineage (NCBI taxonomy): Eukaryota > Metazoa > Arthropoda > Insecta > Coleoptera > Pyrochroidae > Schizotus > Schizotus pectinicornis. The sequence continues at coordinate 5,216,010 of OX638202.1, read as the reverse complement.
TTGTCTAACCAATAAGAAAAAGTGACTAGGAACTAAACTGTAGATTACTAAAACAGATGTAGGCATGAATAAGCTTATACCGGATGTTCATTTTGAGAGGAAACGGGCATTTGCTGCTAAACTCCACACTTTGTGTAAAAAGTTTTTAATGGAAGCTATTGCACAAAGTACCGTCTTCTTAAATAGGCTTTTCAACATTTTTATTCACTTGTCATTTAATCAGAAATAATATCAACTTTATTATTTTAAATGGCAACACATAATTTTTTTTACCAATTTCTAGTAGATAATTTAATTCTGAATCCAACGATGTATTACAAAGGGGTGTATAGTTTAGCAGAAAATGCCCGTTTCCTCTCAAAATGAACATCCGGCATAATATTTTTAAATCCGGTATCTTGAATCCATTTCAAATTAAAGTGTTGTCAATTTTGCACTGGGATCCCCGACAAAGCGTTGTGACCGCGTCGCTTCCAAAGCGACCAAAAAAAGCGATATCCTCTCGGAACTCGCTATTTAACCGATAGAAATGCATGTCGACTCGGTCGACATTGAAGCTTTTCAGTCGCTTTGGAAGCGACGCGGTCGAAATGAAAGCGATGCGATCGAAGGATCCTAGTGCTGATCAGCTATGTGTTTAGGAAATAATCTTGTATGATCAATGGGAAGCATTTATGACCACAATGGTCCCCTTCGAGTAGTTTGGATATTGTTTGGAATGGCCAAAGAACTGTGCAATAGTTTAATGGGTGACTTTCAGTCATAAGCTAAATCCAAAATCTAATCCGTTGATAAATGGTTTGTTGGGTCTATTCAACATGAATCGTGTTTAAGTTGACGAAAACCTTAAACCAACTCCACTTATGATTCCACCACCTCTAAGTCGTAGTCATTGGGATAGTTCAGATACGGAATGTTGTTGGGTTTTTTCATGTAGTTTGTGGGAGTATAGCATGTTATGTCGTGTTCGATACTTGGACGAAGCATCCGGCAACATTTACTCATGATAGCTGAAATACGTTCTTATCCAGGATCCCGTCACCAAACTCCCGATACAGTTGACGAACGAGTTAGCGACCTGCCACCCCGTCACTACGCCGGACCTCGTGGCGGTCGCGGTAATCGCAGAGATAATCGACGAGATGACCGACGTCGCACCACGGACGACGAAGAAACAGTTTTAGATAGTCAAGACGTGTCGAGTGTTGACAGAGGTAAGTTGGCCAACTACCAACAACTAACATTATGCGGGATAACTTAAAACGGGTTTGTATGCGCATGAGTGATTTGTTTAATTGTAAATGCCGTGGTTGAAGGGGAGTGGTTGTTTTTAGTGTTAAGTACTTAGTAGCATGTTGTGACTGTAAGATGACCCGGGTTGTCTTAGAATCGGTATCGAGCCAAGAAGCAACGTCTTGGTCAGGTGGTAGATCCCAAAGGAGACGTAGGCGTCGCGGAAGACAACGTAGCCAAACACCATCATCCCTTCCCAGTGTTAGCAATGAACCTATTCAAGGTAAATATAGCGCAAAATACGAATGTGTGGAGATACTAAACAAAACATGATCCAGTTGTGTTGCTTTATGTTCTAATGAACTTTGTAGAATTAAAAAATTTTGTTATTTTGTAATCTAATTCGATAAATTAAATAAATTACCCATTTTTACTGCCCAAAATTACTTTTAAGCAATGACATCTTGGGGGTACTTCCCTTCACATACGGTTGATGTTAATACCGTAACATCAAGGCATGTATAACAACTTTTTTATCGCAATTTAATGTTTTTTATGCATGGTAATTAAAAATAATTAATATTATTTACGTTGTGCATGTGTGTCTAATATTGGTTCCATGGTACCCAATGGAGATTTCTCACACAATTTTTTTCACGACGGCGCTGTTAACGGAATTTTATTATTAATCGAGTGGCATTACGCTAGTCGTATCAATGTAAATAAGTGACCAACTATTATTCTGTGTAAACGCTATGTCAGTTTTCTTCCTATATACAGGGTGAGCCAGCTAAAGTGAATCAATCGAAAGATCTTCGACGACTGCTTTATTGAAGCAGTCAAATTTTTTTAAAATGACGCTTAAACGGTTCGGTTATTTATGACTTAATAGCGGTACCTACTCAAAGATCTTTGCAGTACAGGGACCATCATAAAATCTAATGTAGTTAGCCGCAAATTGACTAGGTAAACGGTCACAAAGCTGTCAATCAAAAATCCCTTCAGCGCTGAAATTTAATAATCCATTTAATTCAATAACGGTTTAATATAAAAATATTTCAATTACTCGTTATGAATCTTGGAGGTCGTGATCTTGAGCTTGAAGAAAATCAAAGAGATGAAGTGAATATTTCGATATGAAATCGCGATCGAGAGTGAAAACTCACACCATTTAAAAAAAGAAAAAACGATAATGTCATCTTGTAGTGCATTAATTATAGTTTATTTTTGCCAAATTTGAAATTTTTAACTAACTCCATTGGAAATACGCAATTTGGCACCGGCGGTTCTCGTTGAAACACCCTGTATTTACTAAGCTACTAATATTCCAGAAACTTGTCTTGTAGAAGAGAAGATTTACAGCAATAAATATTATCCAAGGTGCTTGTGTAGAGACCTTAATTAAGATTGGGTCGTATTTAATATTTTCATACAAAAAAATACTTTTATTTCCCAAAAATACTAAATGCTCACCAAAATTAAGAAAATACATAATCTTAAAGCGACAACCAAATATTGACATAATGCTGGCCTCTTATATATTTTGTTCGCCAAAATAACTTTTGTTGACCATAAATACTAAATGTTCACCAAATTTTATTCCGCATTTAATTCTAACATAATACCCAGATATTTAATTTTCGACAGTGTCTTATATTATTTAGCAGTTAAAAATTCTATTTGTTGATCAAAAATACACAAGCAATAAAATGTTGTGCAAATGGTACATAATTTTATGCAAAATTATAAATGTAGATGTGCTAGGCAAGGAAAATAAGAGTAAAAATAGAAGTGGTTTGCACAAAAAAAGATATTGATTTCCGTAATATATAAATGCTTTGTCGTAATTGGCTTGCATTATGTAAAACGTAAAACTTCTTTTAGTGGTAATTTCTAATCGTGCTTTAAAAAAAAAATTACAGGGCCCTGAACTGACCTTGTACAAAACTTTTTTCGCGTTCCTCTTGTCTGGAAGCGCAAGCGGCAAGGAGAGATGCGCGAGCATATTTTATTTTTGGAGTAATAGAATCATTATTTGACGCACAAATAGTTTTTTTGAGAAACATTAAATATAAATGGATAGCTGCAATACATATTTATTATGTACAGCACGGACTCGTAACTTGAGCGTTCTAAATTTGGTGAACATTTAGTAAAATTGATAGACATATAGAATTTAAAATGTAAGCAATGGTAAAACAATACGAAGCATAGTTATTTTAGTGGTGATGTTCTCATTTTCTGATGTATAATAATTTGGGTTTTATTTAGATTTTTTGATGCTCATTAAATTTTCTGGTGGACAGTGCAAGGGATGTATGGTCTAATGGAGTACTTTATATTTGTTCCCATTAGGATTATTATTTAATTAAAATTATTAGTATTTAGCTCTTACAAATGGGTTAGATCAGATCTGTGGTAGACAAAAATATTGTAAATTTGGTGCTCTCACATCAACGGTAGCGTTTAAAGGTCTACCACTGCAATTTTCATACGTTCTCATACTTCCTTTACGACTAGTGCTTGTGATGTGTTTATGCGCTATATATTTAGTAGTAAATGTGAAAGCATGAATTAATATTTATCAAGTGTATAGAATACAGTCAGTTAAAATAATCCCGTTGTTGATAGAAACGTGTATTGATTTGGATTTGTTCTGTTTCAGTAAACAGCGCCCAGGTGACAGCAGCTGGAGGTAGCAGTGAACAGGTAGTCCTCCCCAATGACAACGGCCACAACGGCGGCGAACCGACCCCGGCAGGTGGTGCCACCGCTCTCAAGCAGCCTCAACAGCAGCCGCCCCGCGACCTCAAGAACCGGTCCAACCGACCGCCGACTGCCCGCCGTTCCGATTCCAAGCCGAAGGAAACGCTTGTGAATGGTACGACCGCCTAAGGGGTGTCCTCGTCGCGTGCCAATTAACCTCCCCCCCCCCTCCTCTACACACCTACACACCACATTGTGCGCTCGATACATCCATATTATATAATAAGCAAGGAAAAATTTTGAGTTTTCTTATTGTTGTTGTTGTGTTGCATATGTTTTCCCAATGATGTAGTAAAATGTATACACACAGAGAGTTCAAGTGGGCGGTCGTCTGCCCCATCCCGGCTGATACCAGAGTGACTGTTTGGTTCTGTGAACCGTCGCACTGCAGTCCGGCAAGACTGTTGTTGCTCTTCTTAGTGTTGAGTGGTTATTTGGACGGTTAATCAAGCAGCGGGTCAAGCTTAGTGCGATGAACAGTTTATTTGTATAACCTTCAAGAATTTTGTGACTACTTTTCTAATCTTTCATACATTAATGTTGTTTGTTGGCGCACACTGGATAATGCTCGAAATTTTAAAATTAGTCAGTAATCGCGTATGAAAGTGTAAGAATTTTTATTTTGAGTTTTCAGTATATTGTATAATTTATGTTATTTATTATTTTTTATTTCTTATTTGTTTTTAGTTCATAGATAATAGTAACATTTGTACAATTACAAATATTTTACGGCCATTGTTGATATTTTCAATCTCCTACGAATGAAAATGTAACTGTAAATAAAGCCTCCTCCTAAATTAGCTAATACAGTATTTGGTTAGGTGCTCTATTTATAATTTGTTACAATGGTTTATCTGCTGTGTATTGGTATAACGCATTTGCATTGAATAAAACATTCAATAAAACCAGTTTACAGTTCCCATCTCATGATACCTCACCAACTTGCTAATTCCTGACTTTTAAAAAAATTAATTTTAACATTGAAAAAGGTTGAATTCAGAGTTTTAGAATATCTGCAGTGTTGGCATCCAGTAAAAAAATTATTATAATGTTAATAAAGGTGGGCCTGTTCACATAGACAGCAGAGCGACGACAACACTGACAGTTGACAACCGTCAAATTCAAATCCGAAAAAGACAAATTATGAAAGTAGTGAAGTGACTTCCCCTCAGTTTTGTTTAGAGTTACCTGTATAATGCCTTCATGGCTCCAAGTGTAAAATCGTATATTTAATATTTTTCGTTGTTTATTTACTCAATAGTAATATAGCAACGTATATTAAGTAAAAGTTCTGTATCGCTTCTGGTAGTTTTACATATATCACAACGCTAATTCTCTATTTGTAAAAAGTAGACAAATAAGGACACATTTGTATGTCTGTACAGCTGCGTAAATTAAGTTTTGGTAAATCCCCTTATTTTTGTATGGGAAATCAGGTCCTAAGAGGTTGCCCACCTTTTCTGGGACATTCTGTATATATCTTTTGTTGATTCTTCATGTGAATATTAGAAACAGTACGGGACTTTTACTAAACATAGATTGCTATATTATTAGAATAAGTAAGTAGTAGAAAAATATTAAATGTACAACTTTACACTTGGCGCTCCATACAGGATGGGGTCATAGTGCGTCCGACTTCGATAACTCAAATTCTATGATAGCTAGAAACTTGATTTAAGAACACAAATAAATTAGAAAAAATCTATAACCGGAAATTATTTTTGAACATACATAGTGAGCCAAGACGATTATACAAGGGGCAAGTGACATTTTTTTAAATGAAATGTGTGTAATAGAAAATATTTTGGAGTCTTTTTTTAGACTTTTTTCACTTCAATATTATTTCTGATTATTTCCAAACCACTTGGATGTAGCGATTTTTTTTGTTCAAATAATGACATCTGCAGATGCATGTTAAAAAAATCACTAGTCACAATTACGAGTTCTAAGAAAAAAATATGTAAAGACTAGTTAGGAAACATTTGTCTTTGAATTGTTTTTACATTTGAAAAATTATACAGAGTGGCTAATTTTTTTTTTGAATTTAGAACTTTTTGAATTTAGTTTTCTCAATTTTTTTAAATTAAATATCCTGTATATTTTTTAATAATATTACACACACACAACATTTGATTTAAAAAATGTCATTTGCCTTTGTGAATCTTGATATCTTGGCTGTATCTTTTCAAAAATAATTTTCGGTTATATTTTTTTTTCTACTTTATTTGTGTTTTTATATCAAATTTCTAACTTTTATAGATCCCGAGTTAAGTCGGACGCACTATTGCTCCATCCTGTATAATAATCTTTGAAATTGGGAATGATTTTGGATTTATGGTTGCGCCGCCACTGACTTCACACATGCGCATTATTGCGCAATCCATTGATGCCAATTGCTTGAACCCCGACCCGAGCAGGGGAAAAGTGAAAATAACTAAAACAAGTATCCGCAATGTCAGAACATATAATGTCAGAATAGTAATTTGTAGAAGAAACTACATTGTATAAATAAATAGTATCTCAAAGAGATACATATTACCACTACTGATAACATAATTAGATTGTGTTGATTCGGCGGCCACACATGCAAATGCCTATGAACTAATTTTTAAAGGTGAATTTTGTATCCTTTATTTTCCACTTTATTGTTTTACATTCGAAGAGAAATAAATTCTATGAGCTCTTCAGACAACACTGCGGACCAAGACGACGCTTCAAGGTAATTGAACCGTTTTCTGTGTGTATTTTGCGTTTTTGCTCTTGATATATTTGTAGGTTATGTTGGTAATGTCATATTGAATGTCATCACAATAAACCTGAAATTATCCATCCTTGCAGCTATTACAGTTCTATTTATATCGAAAATTTCATACCGTAGGATAAACCAAGAGGCTTCGTCTAGCAGTACCCCAAACAACGAAACCTCAACTCCTGACAATAAGGAGGACGAAATGAAACGGGCTGCAGCCAGGAAATTAATTGAACGTTATTTCTACCAGTTAACCGACGGCTGCGGAAACCCCGGCTGCAAAAACAGATACTGCGCATCAAGCGGTCAAGTAAACAACCTTTAATTTCATTGGCCAGTTTGAACCCTCCTTTGTTGTTTGTTTTTTTTATAGCTTAAGCCATTGACACCGGACGAGGCGGCCGCCCAAGCTATCCAGTTATTTTCACAAGACGTACGTTTATGCGAGAGACATCCCAACAAAATTGCGCGCACCCAAACAACAAAAATGTTATCAGGATCGAATAGTGCATCGGCTTTAGGGCACAGTCACAGTAAAGGAGATCTACAAGTGCTCAGCAACGACGCCGTTTTAGCCCAAACTAATCAGAACTGCCTCAAGAACAATGCCAGTAAGTTAACGGGTTTTATAGCAAACATTGTTTCATTGTCTTGAATTTTTCAATAGCAAATTCAACTACTTTTCTCACGGAACAAATGTTGTATGATATCATCGACGAGTGTGAATCCACGGAATGCTACTTAAGCCTCATTCGGAAACTAGGAGAAGTCTTCAGTAGTATAGAAAATTTGTCGAGAAGCTTCCTGCAATTGGAAAAAAGTTCCCACAGCATCAACACGCGACTCGACAGTGCAGGTAAGTTTCGGACAACATAACCCCAAATTTTATAACTGAATCATCTCTAACAAATTATTTGGCATAATGCCAGTTTTTTTTTTATTACTCCTATGTATAAGAGTCGTTTTACTATTTAGTGGAATAATTTATTCAATCACTTTGTTTCAAAATAATAGGTTGCCAAATCCAACTGGTTCAAGAGCAACAGCTAGGAAATGATAGGTTACTATTTTCATGCGGTTTTGTGTTGAGAATTGACTCAGTGTTCATTTAGAACAGACCTACATTCTATTTTAGTTAAGATTGCGCAGGATAGATTTCAGCTGAATCCTTCACATTCTCCCTTTTTGTCATTTGGAACTCTCAGAAATGTCTTGTTACAAATTATGTTTTTCTGTTGTTTTATTGTTTGTTTGTCAACTGCATATACAGGGTGTTACAAAGATAACCGCAGTATCGTTTTTTTCGAATTTATTTTATTGCGAGTTCTCACTTTTGTATCGAAATATTCACTTCATCTCTTTAATTTTCTTCAAGCTCATAATCACGACCTCCAAAATTAATAACGAGTAATTGAAATATTTTTATATCAAACCGTTATTGAATTACATGGATTTTTAAATTTCAGCGCTGAAGGAATTTTTGATTGACAGCTTTGTGGCCGTTTACCTAGTTTATTTGCGGTTAACCGCATTAGATTTTATGATGGTCCCTGTACTGCAAAGATCTTTGAGTAGGTACCGCTATTAAGTTATAAATAACCGAACCGTTTAAGCGTCATTGTCATGAAATTTGACTGTTTCAATAAAGCAGTCGTGTCATAAATTTGTCAAAATTTCGCGAACTTCTTAAAAACACAATTAGCGATTCTTCAACTACAAATTTCAAATTTTTATCAACAGGAACGTATAACTGGCAAAATTTGAAGTTTGAAGTCCTTAGTTCTAGAATGTGTAGACCGCCCCTATTTCCTCCGCCTTTGTAACGCTCAAATTGAAAAAAAAAAATTAATATTCTGATTAGCTTAGTTCATGTAATACATGAACTACTAATACCGGGTGTCGTAAAAATTATATTCCATGCAGGTAAATTTCTAAAAAAATACTTTTGGTACAAATTCGAGAATGTCACCACTAAAATTGTAAATAAAAATTTACTTTTTGTTGTATTCGTCACATCAGAACATCTTTTCTAAAGAATGTTTAATAATAAGTTAATCATTCAATTTAAACAAATAAAGCCCAATGTTAAATTTTCATCAAACTTTGATTTGCCACCTTTTTGTAACGACTTCTCCTAGCGAGCTTGGAGTTGCACGGAAATGTTTCTGTTAAAAAGAGCTGTCAAATAAGGTATAACTCGATATGAGTTGCTATAAAAAAAAATTGGGTTGACTCCCCCCCCCCCCCTGCTGTTTGATTTGATGTGACAAATACGCCAAAAACTAATTTATAATTATTTTAATGCTGAGATTATGAAATTTGTGCTAAAAGTGGTTTTCTAGATTTTTGCCTGGACTGGAACCCTCGAGACACTTGGCATATAAACAGTCATAAAACCCCAGGTATACAGGGTGATTCACGTAGCCCGTCCATTAGAAGTTTTTCAACTTCCAGTTGGATTAAAAATTTGAAACTTGGAAGGCAGTCATTATCAGTCATGCTCATTCTATCTAAAATATTTTGAGCTCTCTAGCTATACAGGCTGTGCGAAAAGTCGGTATCAACTTTCTTATTTTAAATGGAAACGTACCATTTTTTCTACATGGTCTAATTGGTCTTCCAACTCTGAGTTTTTATAACATTTGTTATGTAAACTTATTTGACAATTTTTGACATTATGTTAATTTATGTGAAAAAAAGGGTCGATGTGGTAGCTTACGAAAAAATTTGTATCTGGCAGACGGTTCAGAATTTATGAAAGCTAATTTGTAAAGTACTTAGTTCAAAGTCCAGACTAACTTCTGATGTCTTAATGGTGGTTCCATCTTGTACCATATGGGTGCAGACAATTTTCAAATATCGCAACCAAAAATGATCAAGAAGTCATTTTTTTCAAATGGCACCTACAGATTTATTTTACACCACTCGATAGAAAATTGTATTTTGGGATGAGTTACTTAAGCATTCCCTATACCTAACTTCATCCCCTATCAAATTAAAAATTAAAATCCAGAAATTTTATCAATTTTGCACAAGATTTTTTGGTTTTTCAAGTATGCCATGGAAACAAAAGACAATTGCAACAATTTAATTATGAAATGAATATCTTATTAATTTTATAAAACAACAACAACAACAAAAACTATCAAGAACCATCTTAACAAAATTCTAATGTAAATGTTCAATGTGAGCATCATTTTGATTACTACATTCTATCATTTTATATCATTGTGTAGCTCTTCTTATTTCGTTGGTGTCAAAACTGTCAAATGCTTTTATTATTCTCCCGCTTAATTCCTTTATGTTGCAAAGTGGTGAAGTATAAACTAAATTTTTTATTCGACCCCAAACATAAAAGTCTAATGAGGTAAGATCTGGAGATAATAAGAGCATTCGACAGTCTTGGTCTCAACGAAATTAAAAGAGGTACACAATCTGTTGAAAATGGATTAATAGAATGTATGTAGTAATCAAAATGGTGCTCACATTGAACACCTACATTAGAATTTTGTTAAGATGGTTCTTGGTAGCTTTTGTTGTTGCTTTCTTTATAAAATTAGTAACATATTCATTTCATAATTAAAATGTTGCAATTGTCTTTTGTTTCCATGGCATACTTGAAAAACTAAAAAAATCTCTCGGCAAGATTGATGGAATTTCTGGATATTAATTTTTAATTTGATAGGAGATGAAGTTAGGTATAGGGAATGCTTAAGTGACTTATCCCAAAATACAATTTTCTATCGAATGGCGTAAAAAAAAATTTGTAGGTGCTATTTGAAAAAAATGACTTTTTGACCATTTTTGGGTGCGATATTTGAAAATTGTCTGCGCCCATACGGTACAAAATGGAAATACCATTAAGATATCAGAAGTTAGTCTGGACTTCGAACTAAGTACTTTACAAATTGGTTTTCATAAATTCAAAACCGTCTGCCAGATACGAATTTTTTCGTAAGCTACCACATCGACCCTTTTTTTCACATAAATTAACATAATGTCAAAAATTGTCAAATAAGTTAACATAACAAATGTTATAAAAACTCAGAGTTGGAAGACCAATTAGACCATGTAAAAAAAATGGTACGTTTCCATTTAAAATAAGAAAGTAGATACCGACTTTTCGCACACCCTGTATAGCTAGAGAGCTCAAAATATTTTAGATAGAATGAGCATGACTGATAATGACTGCCTTCCAAGTTTCAAATTTCTAATCCAACTGGAAGTTAAAAAACTTCTAATGGACGGGCTACGTGAATCACCCTGTATACTTGGCTACTGGTTTACTTATTTTACAATTGAAATTATCTATGGGCTAATGGTTTTATGATCAACTTTCAACTGGTAGACAGGCTTATTTATTGCCAATTATTTTTTCCCAGTATTTCTTTCTTGGCGACTAAAACTGACATCATCCCCATTCGCGGATTGCTCTTGTAGGATCATAAATTAATGATGACCTGTCCGCTCTTTGGGGATTATTGCAAGGGTATTTAAGGCCTGGATTTAAGATGACAGCTGCTGCGCAGGGTGATTTTCGTTTTAGTCTAGTGATAGCGCTGATGGTGATAACAGGTGGTCGCTGCAGTTTGTTGCGTTATTGAAAGTGCCCCAAAAGCCAAAAAAGGCACATAACTAAACGATAAATTCACCGTGATTACTCTCTGTGCTGTGATACCATTATCGCCTAGAAAATTTGTGTGGAAGTGCCCAACCCTCAGTTCACTACGAGTTTTCGAACCGCAAGGGAACATTTTTGTAAACTCTGGTAGTGGTAATTCGATCAAAATGAGTGCCGCCGATGAAAGTCTGCTAAAAGCCATCAGGCATTATCAGGAATCTTTTGATAAATACACGTCGTCCAGTAGTAAGTACACATCACATAGTAAACGGAAGCGTAACTCGGATGTTAGTGATGGCGAGGAAAAATTAAAACCTGAAAAGCGATTGAAGAAAAATCAACAAAGTTTCAAGAGCAAAAGTGAACCGATTCACGGCGTCGATTCGGGTTCAGGAGCCAGTTTTGCAGAAGCCCTAGGAATGTGTGATCCTTCTTCTAGCAAGTCTTCACTCAAAAAGAAATACAGCGTTCCCGAAAAACTCACCAAGGAAAATATTGCGACGAGGAGCGAACACCCAGTAAGTAATTCGTTACTAAACATAAGTTGTCCAGATTTTTGAAACCTGAATATTTTTAACATTGTTCTTACTGGATTGACGTTTTCTAGATTCCAAAACTTCCCAAGGATCTTGCGGTGGATGCCCTTGATATCAACCTATCGAATGCGCTGTGGCCTGCCATATCCACAAACTATCGTCTTTTCTGTCTATTGAAAAACTCTCTAATGTCAGACGGTGCACCAAAGAAGGTCTTGTCGGATTATGAACAGTTCAGCAATATTATTTCTTCAAAAAACCAAAGAACAAAAGTTTATTCTGGGAATAAAATGGCTGGCGGTTCAGTTCCTTCGTTGTTCGAAAAGTGTATCCGAATCCTACAAGATAACATTGACGGTAAGTGTTCGCTAATAATTACTTTTGAACTGCTGTCAATAACGACTTGGGGCAACTTGATAACTAACCTTAATGCCGATAATTATTATTTAATTAATAATATTTTTTACAGCTCTAGAATACACCGGCGGTGTTCCCTATGCAACATTGAAGCCGGTCTTGGACAAGGCCAACCCTAACCAATTGTTCATGCTGGAGCACAATAATACCTATTTAATTGAAGATACGGATGAACTTTGGCAGATCCACTGCCAAAAAGAGTTCCGCTACAAGAAACGCCAAGAGCTAGAAACCTGGCGAGAAATGTACAGGAGATGTTTAGATGAACGAGAAGCTAAATTAAAAGCCCTAACAGCCAACATAAAACAATCGCAAGACAAATCTTTACCGGTCCGAACCACTAAACTGGCTTACGTCGACAACATTGCGAAGCCACCCCGAAATATTGGGAAAAAACAGGCGAAAAATGGGACTAGTTGCGAGAAAAACCCGGCAATGACGTCATCTGCTCGCTTATCTTTATTGGCAACTGCAGGTGAAGCGGGTAAAGTTGCCGTCCCAAATCCAGGAACCAGAGCGGCAGGAAGGTCAAGCCATCATGCAAGAGTTAAGCCAAAAAAGGCACCGTTAATGGCGAAAACTCTGTCGTTATTAAAAAATAGATTTTTTAAAAGGTAACCTAATATTTCTTTATTCTGTATATTATAAAGCTGTGTAAATTTAATGTATAGATTTATGTTGTGATTTGATTTGCTATTTATTACCTCAAGTACAATAATTTATTATTGTAGATAATTCTTTTGTGGCTGATCAGCTCTTGTTTTAAGTAAGTAGATAGGATTTGTAGATTGATTGTAAATAGTTTTAATATAATAGATTATTAGCAATACATTTGGTCTTTATTTTCATTTCATAGACACATTGGTAAATTTAAAAGAACAGATTGAAAATTTAAGATTTGTTTTTTATAATTTACTGGCCAGCTACTCACCTTCCAATTCCCAAGTACAAATTGTCATTGACATGTTATTGAAAAAAATGATCTCTGTAAATTATAGGTTTAAAATCTGCTGGGTCTTTTGTGCATGTGCGCTAGAAAAAGCTCATTACTTGAGTGGTCCCTTGAGACAATCAATAGTCCAAGGGAGGTATCGTGGTACACCCGGCCAATTAAGTAATGCACCAGGGGGTGCACATATAATCTACGTTTACCACATTATCATTCAGTAACGTAGAAAAAGTTGGCAATTTGTGATCTTCTATGCTTTTCTAATGTCTCCTACAAGTTTCTCTATGTTACACTTGATGATGACGTGAGAAAAGTAAATTTTTTTGCGCACCCCCTGTGCATTACTTAATTGACCGGGTGTACATTAAGGGGGAGGATCCGCTTTGTCTGCTACGAAATTTTAGATATAGGCAATCAACAATTCTTTCGGTTCTGACAGGGCCATAAAAGAGAAATTATATCAAAAGCGTAGGTTTTAACAAATGGGCTTAGAAACGGCTAATAACCATTGTACAGTTCATTCCAGCGGTTTAGTCCTCTAAGTCGTAAAGCGATAGAGTAAGTAAAGACAGACGGCTGCACTACCGTTTCTCTCTAACGCAGCAAGCAGGCACGCAAATTTCCAGACCGTAGAGTGTCAAGTCGTGTCGTTTCTCGATTTCTTTTCAATTCATGGCACTAACAGAGATGGAATAAACGAGCGGGAGACGAGCTTATTGTACGCGCTAGACAAGAAGTGGTGCGGGTAAATATCTTTTGCACCACGGTTTCAGTATCCAAATGCTGGAAACAAAATATGAAAGAATTTTTTTTTTATTTGTAAAGAAATTTGTTAACCGAAGAAAATGTGCTTAACTTTTCTTGTTAAATAATTATATTTCGATAAAGTGAACTAAAATGTAGAAAACTTTTTGCAAAAAATAAAAGATAAATGTCAATGCACACAGAACCGTAAGGGTTGTGGTGCAAATGTACGGTTTCTTTGGCCATCACGCTTGGCACACGACAAGTCCGAGCTCATTTGTGCGGTCTGAGCTTTTACGATTTATTTAGAGGACTAAACGGCTGAAATGAACTGTATACCTATGTCGTACTCACTTAGTGAAATTGTGCATTTCATGAAAAGGATTGGGGCAAGGAAATTTTTTTTCATTTCATGAAGTGGACATTCTTTTCATAAAATGCACAATTTCACTAAGTGAGCACGACATATATACGGTCTGTGAATTGAGGTTTCTTGAAAAGGAAGACAGAACCAGCGCGGCGTATCTCCGGGGAGTGTTTTATTGACGTCACAGACACAGTCAGATTAGGGAGAGATGCTCAATTTAATAAACCTAGATCATTAATAAATAGTATATTAAAGTACGAGTTACATAGGGCACATTTTATAACACGAGTCCAAATTTGAAAAACGTGCCACATAGCGGCGAGTTTTCTAATGGACGAGTTTTTTTTACAATTTTTTTGGACCAATTTTAAAATATCGGTAATTTGGTTGTGGTTGATACTACCAAGAGTAGGTACTTAGTTTAATGTCACATTTGAAATTATTCGTAAATTGTTTCGTTTTGATGTTTATTTGATGTTTTAATGATATTTAAAATCACAACTACCAACCTGAAAAAAACAAATTACAAAACCCGAAAAGCTATTACAGCACTGTTTAAGGTGTCGTAACAGCTTTATTGTAGAAGTAGAAAAAGTTTAATTTTGCATTGAGAAGCTGAAAATACTTTGAAAAGTAATCTTTTACCATACATATTTTACCATGTATTTTTTTGTTTTAGATTTTTTTGGATTTGGTAATTGTTCAAAAGTTTTTAATATAGCGCCGGAGATTTTTCAATAAACATAGAAATTTTTTAGAGCACATAGTAGGTACAACGATTTACAATCGAACACTTCGAATGGATTTGTTATAATGTTCCTAATTTTTAAATATTTATTTTCTCATTAGTTCCATCTTTCGCTAAACTATTAACGGTACCTTTTTGTTGAAATATTATAACGGAACTGTCGTCATACACTCTTACTTACAATATGTACTTACATACCAGTAGAAAAGTTAAGAATGTTAATTAGGACTGTGCAATATTAATCGATTAATTAAAAAATAATCGATTAATCGACTCTTGAACTCGGTTTAATCGATTAATCAAATTTTTGATTATTCGATTATTTCAGGATAATCGATTTTCGATCATGTAATTTCATAATCTACAGGGTGGCGCAAAAAGTTTGCACCACCTTGAAGGTGCGTTATCTAGGATTAGTGTAAAGAAGAATTTTTAGTCCTATGTTTATAGACAACTTTCTTTATGTTTTTTATTGTAGAAGCCGTCGGTAAAATGTTGCACACTTTTTTCGGGACATCCTGTATAGGTTTCTAGAGATACGCAGAACGGTGCATATCTACATGACTTTATCTGAGTCTTCTTACAGGGTTGTGTTTAATTTTCTTGATCGTTTAGATTAGATATTAAATTACCTGTTTTTTATGTGTATTGAAAGGTTCAATGCGATTAGTGGACAAGTTCATTTTTCAATAAAAATATGTTTATGTTTGTTTATTTTCTTAAAGTACATACGTAGGTAGAGGAACTGTAACAAATAAACATGCTACGATTTTCTCAAAGTTTTACCATCGTTTCTCATAATTGTCACCATCATCTTTCTGATCAATATGAGTGACTAACATCGTGTAGTTACTAACATTGTGTAGTGACTGACTATTTCTGTTTAGATGACATAAAAGGTCTGAAAAAGGAGGAAGTCAGATCGCTAGAAGGTGAAAAGGACAAAGACGAAGCCGAAAGTAGCGAGAACGCCCTCCTCCCCGTTGACCTGCCGGCCATAAGAAGAGCCTATTCGGCGTTGTTCAAACTAAAAACGTCAATATTCGAACACTCTCTGGTCAACGCTTTAGTCACTTTAGCCGGAAACTTACAAATGGAATTGCCGACAAGAAAAGAGAAAGACAACCATGATGACGTCGTCAATGTGTTACTTATCGTTTTTGAAATTCCCGCTTTAGGTATAGTATACTGCAAATAGTGTGACGGTTGGTTTTGAAGAAAAAACGTTTTAGGTTCGGGAGATTTTCTCGAAACGGCATTACCGGCGATCTGCAGAGCTTCCGAATGGTTATCGGTCGAAGTTCAAGCGAAATTAGCTAGAATATGGTCGGGACCAGGACGGTCGAGTTTGAGGAACATTTTAGAAAATCTCCAACAATTGGTCACCTTAAGGGTTATAGTGACACAGTTTCACAGAGATTTCTTCGTTCAAGATGAGAATGTTATTACGTCAGCGACGAAATTAATGAAAGTAAGTCTCAACTAGCAAAATTTTAGTTCATTTACAAATCCTCATTTCCATTGAGAGCTTTTAGTAACATTAATTAGTTTTATGACTTCACATATTTTTTTTGGATTTAACAATAGAATTTTTTTATTTACAACTTTTATTCACTCTATCACTTCTATCATATTTTTGTGACTATCAATTAGGGAAGGCTTAGGCTAATATAACAAATGTTTTTGAATAATAAACGTTTTAAAAATAGATCCTCTACTATGCCAATATGTTGGCTGGAGTGTTGGAATCGCCGGAATTGCGGAATGAAGATTTGTCTCTGTCTATGGACGACTCCTATTTAGCTATAAAACTCAATAAAACAGCGCCACCTTTGGATCCCTTGGGTAAGTAAGGTTTCTTTTCAGACAACAAACCCTGCCACAATCAAACGGTGATTTTAATTAAAGAATTTCTAAACAGATTTCATATCCAATTTCCCAACATTTGTTACGGTCGAAATTTATACGCCAACCACCCGACGAGACGGCAATTCCAGAATTTTCAAAGATTGCACTAGGTTTCTTGAAATTTCAAAAGATTGCTCAAAATTTCGCAATTTCTCACAAAATTGGACTCAAGATTAAGCAACATTACACTGCACATCATAAGATGCAGATAAAAAAAATGATGCACCGTTAACGTGAATAATTCGAATTACTTTGCGTGATTGATACAATTTTAAAAAGTTTTCCGGAACTTCAGAAATTTTACGATGTTGCGTGACGAACTTTTTGAGTGTATAAAATTGAATTTTTAGCTGCAGAGTTGGGAATCCATGTCTTGGATTGTCGAAAACCTCACCTGCCATTTTCGGAGTTCTACAATGAGCCTTTGAGCGATGCAGTTGAGATGGACCGAGATTTTGCAAATTACAAAAGTGAAATGGGTATTGAGCAGAACGCGCAGAATTTCTTAATAACCATCGTTTTTTGGTTTAGGTAAATTTTGTTTTATGCATTATCCATTTATTTTGACGCCAGCCACAAAAATGATGGGACTATATTTCGATAATCGGATACGTATGTATTCAGAACGTCGCATTAGCATTTTACAAGCAGTCACTGGCCAACCGTCAAATCCATACTTACGATTGAAAGTCAGAAGAGACCATATAATAGATGATGCGTTAGTTGAGGTAATATCGTAACGGTTCTGATCGCCATAAATTGTCTCTTAATTCAGTTGGAGATGATTTCTATGGAAAATCCAAATGATTTGAAGAAGCAACTGGTGGTCGAGTTCGAGGGTGAACAGGGAATAGACGAAGGTGGCGTTTCTAAGGAATTCTTCCAGTTAGTCATTGAAGAAATTTTTAATCCCGATTATGCAATGTTTACGAGTCAAACTGAGGCCGGCACTGTTTGGTTTAATCCAACCAGTTTTGAAAGCGACGCCCAATTCACCTTAATTGGCATAGTACTGGGACTTGCCATTTATAACAATGTGATTCTAGCAGTTAATTTCCCCATGGTGCTATATAGGAAGTTGATGGGGAAAAGAGGCTCATTTGAAGATCTACAAGACTGGAATCCTGTTAGTTACTACCACCCCACATCATCAATTTTTCATTGAATTTTTCTAGACTTTGTATAATAGTTTAAAGCAATTGTTGGAATATAATGAACCCGATTTGGAGGAGGTATTCATGAGAACCTTTAGGATAACCTACGAAGATGTCTTTGGATCAAATATTAATTACGACTTGAAAGATCATGGCGAAGAAATTACAGTAACACGAGAAAATAAATACGTACATGCAACAAATAAATGTTATTGTTATATCAAACATTGACATCTATTTTGCAGGAGTTCGTCGATTTATACGCCGATTTTCTTTTAAATAAATCAGTAGAAAAGCAGTTCCGTGCCTTTTATAAAGGTTTTCAAATGGTCGTTGATGAATCGCCCTTAGAACTGCTATTCCGTCCAGAAGAAATCGAAGCATTGATATGTGGAAGCAAAGTAAGTTACGACTAGAAGCGAACTAAAACAAATATATTTTAATTCCGTTCAGTAGTGGGATCCTGGAAAAAGCGATTGCGATCGAGTCGCTATTTTTACGATTTCGGTCGCTTTGGAGGGAAGGGGTTTAGGGGAGGATCTTTTCAAAAATGCGAAACCAATCATTTTTCAGCAATTTGTTAAGGTGAAAAGTTTTCAAACTACCTAACCTAAGTATCGTTAACGTAAACCTCGTGGACCTCGTTTAATACACTAAACAATTGTCACTTATAATATTCCTAGTGCATTGATTATTTCCGGAAATTTTTTCGAATGCATTTCTAAAACGTATTAATTAGCCCGAGTGGAACATGCATAAGAATAAAATTTCCGGAAAAAAAAATTTCAGGAAATTTTTACATTGTCATAGAAACGACATCGAATTCTATTTTTCTATTGGCTACTTTTCGGTGTCGTGCGATTTTCATCAAAATAGATACCAACGATACATGATGACTTAATTCAGTAGTACATGTGCAAACATTCGGGAAAATTGATCATAAGAGTCAAGAGTTACGACAATTTTCAAGAACTCTTCCTCCGTTATCAACCGTTTTCGAGAACATGTTTATTAAGAAAAGCCGTTTAATTTTTTGATTTTATATCCGCCTCTCAAGTTTGTAACAGTTATTCCGGAACACTTTGTATACAAAAATTGAGATATGCGTATGGATTCAAACTTGCGTTTCAATCTGACAGAGTTAGAATATAAGCTACTGTATATTATGAATCCAACAAATTATTATAAATGTAACAAAATTTGTGGAGGATATTATTTTGGTATAGAAACATACTTTATGGTACGATTGTACCTAGGACTTTTGTTTACAGATATTTTTTCTGAATGTAATTACAAATGTCCAAGTTGACTGGGATATAACGTTTATTCAAGGAAATAATTAAAATGTTTGTCGAGATTAAGATTTTGTAAAATTTGGAAGCACGTTTTGAAGAAGAAATTCAAATAATCTAGAGATCATTTAAAAGTGGTTTCGGAAATGAAAATTGTTATTTTTTACCTACAAAAGTAATAATATTGGTACATATTATGAACAACAAGATAAAGATTATTTAAAAACCCCTTGTTAATCTCCAAATAACGATAAATATGCAATATCCGAAGAATCGCTTTTAAAGCAGCACCTTTGGAGTTGTAGAAACGGTTTCTACCAAGAACAGGTAAACTTGGGTGCCGGATGCTATAACCCTTCCACTTGTACCTGAAAATATTTGAAAATCCAGTCCCTAAGCCGTCATTTACCAATGCCATTCATAGGGATGCACCTTCGGCACACCAAAAAATGCGATAGCCTCTCGGAACTCTCTGTTTAACCGATGGAAATCTATTGCGACTCGGCTGATATCTATCCAAAGCAACCGTTTTCGGTTGCTTAGAAGCGACTCGGTCGCAATCGCTTTTTCCAGGATCCCACTACTGGTCTTACTCGATTACATACAAGGCGTGTGTCGGTAATACAGTGTCCAGAATGATTTAACGTACCGTCTCGCAATCTTTTTTTGGACATGCATTTGACGGCTGCCAACTGTTAATGGCGTCCAAAAGGTTTTGCTTCCTCATGAGTTTTTCTGAGAGCTTGTGGTATACGGGGTGCTCTACTGATATTGGTGTATATCAGAGTAGGTAAAGTTCGGCAAAACAGCAGTTGGATATCGATACCGGATTAGTGTCACGTTCAGTCATTCTGGATGACTCTGTAACTGTCAACGACAATTGGTGCGATTTTGTTTCAAAATTGTTAAAACCTTGCTAGCTAGCAAGTTAAGTTAGCAACCACTCTTTCGATTGGCCAGCATCATGGTAATAACAAGTTAGCAACATTGCTATCCTAACTATTTTGAAACAAAATCGCACTGATTGTTTAAATATTGACTAAGAAACATTCAAAGGATCGAAGGCGGACCAGGGCAAAACCCTAAGGCAGGGATTGCCTAGGGAGGCTGTCAACGAAACTGAGAAGCCCGCTTCAAATTGAACGGACACCTCCTCTGTGCGGAGATAAGCCTCCAAAGCGGCGTCCAGTGCCCTCTATTGGAGGTTTGTCAAGTCGCAGTACAATATAGGGCTGATTTAAGGCCCTGGCTAAACAAAGAACGTGTTTGCGGACTCTCTCAGAGCCAGTACCAACTGGTGTACAACGCCAGGTATGAAAATCCAAGAGCAGTACTAATGCTCAGGAGGGATATTATGAGACTCATTACGGGTCTCCTCACTGGACACTGCTCACTGAGGTACTACTTCATGAAACTGGGTAAGACGCACAGTGAGATGTGTGAATCGGAAACCTCGGAACATATACTATGTCACTGTGACGCCCTGGCAAGTCGTAGACCAATTCTCTTCGGTCTCACGAAATGAAGAAAAGGTCTCCCGAGGTCATTATAAACTCTGCAAAAGGTTTAGGCCTTTGGGTAACGGGCTTTAAACAATTGATCTTATTGGTCGCAGTTCGGAAAGACTTGGAAGCCAAAGGACCCCTTGGAAATCTACAATCTTCAACTTGAGATTAAGTCATTGTGCAACATTTTAACCCGTCATAGACTGAGACAGTTCGACTTTTAAGAACAATACCAACCATTATTGACTTGCGCTTTTTCGTTGCCAAATTTCGTGTTACCTGTGTTGTGCGAGGAGTTGTTTCAGCTATTATTATTTTTTTTTTGTCATAGAACTTTGACTTTGACGAGCTGGAGAGTTCGACCGAATACGACGGCGGTTACACGATGGAGTCGCAGATAATCAAAGATTTCTGGTCGATAGTTCACGCCTTGTCCTTGGAGGATAAGAGGAAATTATTGCAGTTTACCACAGGGTCCGATCGAGTGCCGATCGGGGGTTTGAGTAGACTCAAATTGGTCGTGGCAAGGAATGGTCCCGATTCGGATAGACTACCGACAGCACACACTTGTTTTAATGTTTTGTTATTGCCGGAGTACTCGTCTAAAGAGAAGTTGAAAGATCGATTAATCAAGGCGATCAGTTACTTCAAAGGGTTCGGCATGTTGTGAATCGGTTTAGTGTTTTTTCTCTTGTGAATTAAGAGGTTTTATCATCTTTGCACTGTGGTGTGACGGTCTGTACATCTCGTCACCGGGGTTTGGGTCATTCAGGGCATTATTTGTTACCCGCATTAGAGCGGGGCTCCGAACAATGCCCTGAATGACACAAACCCTAGTGACGAGATGTACAGACCGTCACAGTGGATACAAAAATTAGGCTTTCTAACAAGTGGCTTTAAGAAATTATCTAAAGGGATGAAACTGGAGACTCTTCTTAATAATGTATGAGTATGTTAATCCAAGGGCTGTAGATGGCTATTTTGATAAAAATAGTTGTAATACAAAAATTAAATTTTATTTTTGACGTTTGACGTTATAATCTAGAATATTGACATTGTTTTCGACTTCAGTTGTAGAGAGAATATTTCTCTACGGTTGGACATGCTTCTTTTTTTAAAAAAAATTTTAATTTTCTGCTACAAAAAAGTGTAGAAGCAACTTGTTAGAAAGTACGGAAGCGCTGAAGGATCAACCCACATTTATTTTTATGTCGACCGGTCGACGTAATAGCTCGACCGGTCGACTTAATATCTCGACCGGTCGACATAATAACTCGACTGGTCGACTGGTTGATCCTTCAGCGCTTCCGTAAGAAAGTCTAATTTTCGTACCCACAGTGCAGAAGAGTGATAAGGTCTCTTAAATTATTTGTTCATGATAGGAAATTACCATCTGAATTAAGTACTAACAAAATTTGTATTTTGTTTGGGTATCTTAATACATTATTATGCAATTTTACAATTTGTTCTTTTTTGTATGGGTAATGAGTTTGAATTTAGTAATAACCTAAAAAGGGGGAATAAGCCGATAAACAAGAAAAAATATATACATAGTGGTTTTTTGAAAGTGGCTACCCAGCATATCTCAGAAAATAAAGCGACAAAAATTCTTAAAACGTCGATTTCTATTATACGGAGGATTTTTGGTGTATAGCTGACATTTGTTTCATGCACCCCTTTGCCCCCATGAGCACATCTGGAGAATCTTAAATAGGATGACCCATCTTGTGATACCTTATTTGAAAGGTTTTTTCATCACGAATTCAGCGGTGTAATTATTTTATAGTTTCATGATTTTAATGACATAGGGCACTAAAGTTTGACGTACTATTTAGATAAAATAAATCAAACGTGCGTGGAGCCATAGAATGGCCACCGTGATCACCAGATTTAACAATTCCCGATTTCTTCCTTTGGCGTCATTTTAAAACGAATCCAGTAGATTTAAGGGATTTACTTTTTTTATTACTTTTCACGGGGTGCGTGATACAAATATCAGCTATACGCCAAATAATACGCCCTTGTAATAGAAATCGGCGTGTTTTAAGAATTTTTTATCGTTCTTTTATTTTATGAGATGTTCAGGGTGTTCACTTTTCAAAAAATACTAATCTTTTAAGAGGGTATAAGCTCCAGTGAAGGCAACGGACCACCATAAACATAAATGGTGGGTAGCGCAAAGGCACTCAGTAAACGAGCCATGAAGTTACCATTATGGAAGCGTCTTGAGTGCTGAAATTTAGGTAATTTTATAGCGGTTTGATGTAAAAATATTGTTATCAATTCTGGAGGTCTTGGTCATGAGCTTAAAGAAACTCGAAAGAGGTGAAGTGAAGGTTTTGATACGAAATTGCGATTTAAAGTGAAATTTCACACGGAAATAAATTAGGAAAAACTGATACTGGCGTCTTGTAGTGTTTTAATAATTATTTAGCTTATTTCTGTGGAATTTCAAATTTGCCTGTAAATCGCCCGCGAGACCAGAACTAATAACAATAATTGAAAAAAGTGTATAAAGCCATAAAATGAATGAAAAGAATACTTGAAAGGACCAAGAAACAAAGAATACCGTAGAAATAGAGATTTGGTAGAAATTAGTGATACTTAATTAAGGTAAGGGAAGGATTAGGAAATAACGTAGAAGAAATATATGACTAAGATTTGCATATTAAAATTACCAAAGAAAATGGGTGACAAAGTTGAAGCAAGCAAAAACAGAAATTGAGGATTAAAAGTGAAATAAAGATAAAAGGCGAGTTGATTACTATTACCTTTGTTAACTTTTAAAAACCCGCAATAAATAATTAATAAAGATTAGATAGGAAATAATGATATTTAGAATCATTGTTCTTTAGAATGTGTCATCGCCGCTTATTAAAGAATGGATTGATTGTTTCCTTAGCAGCCTATAGGTAGCATGATGTGGTAATTAATTTATTGGATATACAGGGTGGGGCAGTAGTGCGTCCAACTTCGATAGCTCGAGTTCTATGATGGTTAGAAATTTGATTTAGGAACACAAATAAGCAAAAAAAATTGTATATATTTTAAAAAAATTATTAGCCACCTTGTATAATTTTTCAAAAGCAAAAACGATTTCAAGACTTACCACAGATGTTCCCTAACTAGTACTTATACAGAGTGAGGCAATAGTGCGTCCGACTTCGATAGCTCGAGTTCTATGATAATTAGATATTTGATTTAAAAACACAAATAAACTAGAGAAAAAAGTTTATAACCGGAAATTATTTTTGAACATACAGGGTGAGCCAAGACAATTATACAGGGGCAAGTGATATTTTTTTAAATGGAGTGTGGTGTGTAAAAAAAGATTTTTTGGAGCCTTTTCCTAGACTCTTTTCAATCCAATATGATTGCTGACTATTTCCAAACCACTTGGATGTAGCGATTTTCTTTGTTCAAATAATGGCATCTGCAGATGCATGTTAAAAAAATCACTACAGTCACAATTATGAGTTCTAAGAAAAAATTTTGTAAAGACTAGTTAGGAAACATGTGTGGAATGTCTTTGAATCGTTTTAACTTTTGAAAAATTATACAGGGTGGCTAGATTTAATTTTTCAATTTAGAACTTTTTGAATTTAATTTTCTCCATTTTTTCAATTGGAACACTCTGTATATTTTTTAACGATATGATGTAGAAACTAAAAACAAACATTTTTTGTATGTACACCCCTACGGCTATTTGTAACCATTTTCGATTTATTGCCCAATAATTACAAAATTCAAGAATGATCCTAAAAAATTATATCGTTTTTCAAATTACTCGACAGATAAAATTCTAATAAGTGCTCCAGATGTTTTGTTTATAAAAACAGCACAAGTTTTTTTAGTAAGTTCACTTTATGTTTGTATCTTGATCATTTTTTGCGTTATATTATCCGACAAGAAATACACATTTATTGCAGTTACCTGTCGTCAGTTGTCATTTTTGTGTCAATTTTGAAACATTTGAAGTTTTTTGTCGAGTTATTTGGAAAACAATCTAATTTTTTAGGATTATTCTTGAATTTTGTAATTATTTGGCGATATTTCGAAAATGGTTACAAATAGCCATAGGGGTGTGCATACAAAAAATGTTTGTTTTTAGTTTCTACATCATATCGTTAAAAAATATACAGAGTGTTTTATTTAAAAAAATGGAGAAAATTAAATTCAAAAGGTTCTAAAATAAAAAATTTAATTTAGCCACCCTGTATAATTTTTCAAAAGTTAAAACGAATCAAAGACATTCCACAGATGTTTCCTAACTAGTCCTTACATAATTTTTTCTCAAAACTCATAATTGTGACTGTGGTGATTTTTTTAACATGCATCTGCAGATGCCATTATTTGAACAAAAAAAATCGCTACATCCAAGTGGTTTGGAAATAGTCAGCAATAATATTGGATTGAAAAGAGTCTAGGAAAAGGCTCTGAAAAATTTTCTTTTACACACCGGACGCACTATTGCCTCACCCTGTATATTATAAAAAAATTATTAGTCAAAAGTAAAAATGATTTCAAGACCTATCACAGATGTTCCCTAACTAGTACTTACATAATTTTTTTTTTAAACTTGTAATTGTGACTAGTGATTTTGTTAACATGCATATGCAAATGCTATTCCATTATTTGAGCAAAAAAATCATAACATCCAAGTAGTTTGGAAATAGTCAGTAATAATACTGGAGTAAAAAAAGTCTAGAAGAGGCTCCAAAAACAATTTTTTTCTACAACATTTTATAAAAAAAAATTTATTTGCCCCTGTATAATCGTCTTGGCTCATCCTGTATGTTCAGAAATAATTTCCGGTTATATGTAGTTTTTTTTTCTAGTTTATTTGTGTCTTTAAATCAAATTTGGAGCTATCATAGAACTCGAGCTATCGAAGTCGGACGCACTATTGCCCCACGCCCCACGCCCCATCCTGTATATGTAAAACAGTTTCGCAGCCTTCTTCACATGTATAACAATGAGCCAATAGAGGGCGCCGGTGGCAGATTTGTAGAAATCTACCTACAAAAATATTTTCAGATATCTTGGTTGTTGTACAAATTTTTGCTACGCCACTGAACTGGACACTGGACAATTTATCACCATGTCCGTAAATAAACAAAGCTATTCGCTGGATATACGAAAATTACGCAATGGGCAAATGGGTGTTGTAAATACGGTTCGTGCGCATCTTCACGCACACGCATGCTGTTTGTTGTGCCCCCGTCAGCCCGTCGCGCCACCCCGCTCGTAAAAAAAGAATAAAACAACATGCTGCGTGGTGTTGCTGTTCGTGTCGTAGTCGCTGCTGGTCTGTCTGATTATTGTCGTTGTTTGTGATCGTCAACTGTTTCTTTTTCACGGCAACAACTTTTGTTAATTTTTTCGAAAACGTCGTCAGATCAGAGCGTTTTTCTCGTTGCACCCGTCAACGTCGTCTTTGAAGTGAAATTGGCGAATATCGTGACGAGGGGTGAATTGCGCGATTCCGGTGGATTTCCGTAAACAAAGCGTTTACTGTCGGGTCCCCCCATAAACAGCTGTAGTCCGTACCTGTACCTACGACGGTTTTGTTTTTCGGTGCTCAGTGAAATCGGTAGAAAATGCTCGCTTGTGATTGTTTGAACGTGATTATCGAAACTGAAGCGGATGACTTCCAGAAAACCACAGTGGAGTCCCTAAATTTGACGGAAAACGAGCTGCAAGACGCCTTTTTCAAGCAGGTATTTAGGGAACCAGTAGGCAGTAGGCTACCGTGTCAACGCAGCTATTCTAAAACTTTTGTTTCGTTTTATAGGAAATCCAGCAAGTCGGCAAATTAATTAACATAAATAAAGCCCATTCAGGGTTGATAGAAACTAGAATTGTAGGCTGTTGGGTTGTTCACTGTTGTATTAATTGTGGTGTTCATTCGCATGCAGTTCATCGAGAAAAGGGGGCCTCGTGCGTCATTGTAAACAAAAAGTTATTGGTGAGTTGCCCCCTTCATTTGTTTCGTTGTTGAACTATATACTGAATTTTATGTTGCAGGGCACTGAAGCAATAGAGCGTTTGAAGTCCAGTGATAAGTTTTCCAAGTTGTACAAAGTTATCATTAACCTGAAGGAAATGGAGGATGATGATATAATCACCAGATCCTGTGAGTACTCCTTTCTTCTTTTTCTTTTTTCCCCTGCATCGACCATTTAGGGGTTTGCAGCGCCTCCGTGGGTTCCTCAGATGTCAAATGTCGTCGTACAAGTCGGTATCCTTCGGAACGTTCAGTAAGTTCCTATACTTGTCTGGTTCAATTAAATTTGTGGGAGATATCGAGACGGTGTGGAGTTCTCTTAGATTTTTGAAGTCTATCGACAAAAATGTAATTCGTTGTTCTTGTCTAGACAATAGGAAGGAGTGAGTTAATAAGGTATATCCCAGTTGTGTGAGTACTGATCTATTCAGTTGTGTTTAGAATCATGCTTTGAAATTAATCTGAACCGAGATGTTTATACAAAGTGCATTCTGAAGAACACCACCAAGAAATATTTTGTAACTTGGTAGCATTATTGGTTGCTTGTTCTAGAATACGGGCTTCACCAAGGTAGCAGGTCTTGACATGTCTTAAATATTTCCAATTCTTTTACTTAATACCAAAATAACTTTAAAGCTAATTGATGTTAATTTACTGGACTTCTTTTATTTTACGAATAAATTAGGTGGCGACAATGTTGTTAATCTTGATTCACATCTTTTGGCAACTGTTTATTGTTTATTACAAAGAATACAAAGCGACTTTGGTCAAATTACAAGAAAGTTACCCCAGTTAGTAAACAGTCACAGAATTAGCTGACGAGAAAGAGACGAGCATTATTATATTATTATAATATAATTATACAGGGTGGAGCAATAGTGCGTCCAACATCGATAGCTTGAGTTCTATGATAGCTAGAACTTGATTTAAGAAGACAAATAAACTAGAAAAAAAATCTATAACCGGAAATTATTTCTGAACATACAGGATGAGCCAAGACGATTATACAGCGGCAAGTGACATTTTTTTTAAATGGAATGTTGTGTGTAAAAGAAGATTTTTTGGAGCCTTTTCCCAGACTCTTTTCACTCTAATATTATTGCTAACTATTTCCAAACCACTTGGTTGTAGTGATTTTTTTTGTTCAAATAATGGCATCTGCAGATGTATGTTAAAAAAAATCATTACAGTCACAATTACGAGTTCTAAGAAAAAATTATGTAAAGACTAGTTAGGAAACATCTGTGGGATGTTTTTGAATTGTTATTACTTTTGAAAAATTATACAGGGTGGTTAAATTAAATTTTTCAATTTAGAACTTTTTGAATTTAATTTTCTCCATTTTTTCGAATAGAAGACCCTGTATATTTTTTAACGATATGATGTAGAAACTAAAAACGAACATTTTTTTGTATGCACACCCCTATGGCTATTTGTAACTATTTTCGATTTATCGACCAATAATTACAAAATTAAAGAACAATTCTAAAAAATTAGATCGTTTTCCAAATAACTCGACAAAAAACTTCAAATGTTTCAGAATTGACATAAATGACAACTGACGACAGGTAATTGCCATAAATGTGTATTGTTTGTCGGATAATATAAAAAGCAAAAAATGATCAAGATACAAACATAAAGTGAACTTACTAAAAAAAACTTATGCTGTTTGAAAAAGGGAACAAATATAATGTACACCAAATTAAACCATACATCCCTTACACTGTCCACCAGAAAATTTAATGAGCATCAAAAAATGTAAATGAAACCCAAATTATTATACATCAGAAAATGAGAACATCAGCACTAAAATAACTATGCTGCGTATTGTTTTACCATTGCTTACATTTTAAATTGTATATGTCTATAAATTTTACTAAATGTTCACCAAATTTAGAACGCTCAAGTTACGCGTTCGTGCTGTACATAATAAATATTCGCGCTAACCATTTATATTTAGTGTTTCTCAAAAAAACTATTTGTGCGTCAAATAATTATTCTATTACTCCAAAAATGAAATATGCTCGCGCATCTCTCCTTGCCGCTTGCGCTTCCAGACAAGAGGCACGCAAAAAAAGTTTTGTGCAGGATCAGTTCAGGGCCCTGTAATTTTTTTTTTAAAGCACGATTAGAAATTACCACTAAAAGAAGTTTTACGTTTTATATAATGCAAGCCAATTACAGCAAAGCATTTATATATTACGGAAATCAATATCTTTTTTTGTGCAAACCACTTCTATTTTTACTCTTATTTTCCTTGCCCTAGCACATCTACGTCTATAATTTTGCATAAAATTATTTACCATTTGCACAACATTTTATTGCATGTATATTTTTGAGCAACAAATAGTATTTTTAACTGCTAAATAATATAAGACACTGTCGAAAATTAAATATCTGGGTATTATGTTAGAATTAAATGCGGAATAAAATTTGGTGAACATTTAGTATTTATGGTCAACAAAAGTTATTTTGGCGAACAAAATATATAAGAGGCCAGCATTATGTCAATATTTGGTTATCGTTTTAAGATTATGTATTTTCTTAATTTTGGTGAGCATTTAGTATTTTTGGGAAATGAAAGTATTTTTTTATATGAAAATCGCACGACACTGAAAAGTAGCCAATAGAAAAATAGAATTCAGTGTCATTTCTATGACAATGTAAAAATTTTCTGGAAATTTTTGCACCTTGCATGAATTTAATAAGTGGAAATTATTTCAGCCAATCAAAATCATTTATTTATTAATAATGACATCATAATGGCATAATGGACCAATGTCTGTGTCGTTGCGATTTTCTTACCGAATATGCCCTCGTGCATTGATTAATATCCGGAAATTTTATTCTCATGCATTTCCAAAACGTAATTAATACGTTTTGGAAATGCATTCGAAAAAATTTCCGGAAATAATCAATGCACTAGGGATATTATAAGTGAAAATATTGGGTAAATTTGGTAGACTGTTAAATACAACCCTTTGAAAAATAGAAACTAGAAAAATAATTGATACATTTAATTAAATATCTCTAAGCAGAATAAAACTAATTGACCTTTGAAGGTACCTACGTACTGGTAATAATTTTAGCTTCTTAATTGTATCATGTATTAAAGCTGTGATTTTACTAATAACAAAGATATTTCGGTTGATTCACTTTAGCTGGCTCACCCTGTATAGAAATTTTGTTTGACCAAATAAACTACAATTTCAAGCAGACAATTTGCAACTTCTTTTTAATAACCACTCATTGTAAACAATTCCATCCTTAATATTTCCGATTTTATCGGGAGTAAAATTTTTTCAAAGTTATAGCTGCTGGTGTTGTTTTAGATGTACCCGGAGAACTCCAAAACGTTATTAAAGGCTTGAAGCTAATTGCAGCGGAAGCTTTGAAAACTGAAACGTTGGCTGTGGACGCAAGAATTAAAGCATTTACGGACGAACAACACAATTTATTGAACAAGATGAGAGAAGAAGCATTTAGGGAGCAACAAGCTTTAATTAGGTAAGTAGCGGAATATTTACAAACCACTAAATATAGTGTAGAAATGTTGTATAGCATTGCACGCTTGTGCATGGCGTGTTTAAGCATAGTTTGAAATATCTTTGGTTCATATACAGCGTGTCCCAGAACTTGCGCCCCAGAGAAAACAGGAGAAATCTCCAAAAAATTACAAAAAATAATCTCTAAGAAATTTTTTTTTAAGTTGAATCGTTATTCAAGAAAATAACATCTTAATTCGACCAATCAGAGCGTTTTAAGCCATTCAGGTGAATTTCTCGTAATTGTTGCTAGGTTGCATATTTTATTACGTTTGCACGTCTGCACAAAACAAACTGTAAACAATGCTTCAATATCGCATAAAACTATAATGTTTTAGGTTTTTGTAGTAGTTTTATGAAGCTTTGTATTTAACAGTATTCCTATTTAATGCCAGAGACGATTTTGTGTCAAAACGTTGATGTTTTTAATCAATGTTTTAATAATTTTTATGTGTTAATTTCAGGCTGAAAAACCGATTTTTTTTTTAAAATAAACATACATTAAGTATACAGGGTGTCTCAGAAACGGGCTATTTAAGGAAGGCACAATTAAAGTTTAAATTTAGAGGTATAGTGGCAAGCAAAAAATAAGGCACGATGTTTCTCCCCAGTGTGAACCAACTCCATTCGGCAGGGCATTGCGACCCACTCATTTTCAGGTGATTTGCTGCCGGCCGAGGGAGGTGGGTGATCTTTGGGGTAGTTATAGACTCCAAGCGAAATAAATATTTATTATCCGTAGCACCATTGGGCGATAAGAATTTCTTGCGGTTCAACAGTTACTTCTACAGCCCGTTTTACACAACTTCAAAATCGCCGATATCGCTTCACGAGTCGTGCCTAATTTTATGCTCGCCACTGTACATACACACGGTTATGTTCAAACAAAAGAAATATTTTGGAATATAGTTCATTTCTTCGAAGAGTTAAAAAAAGTCGGAAAATTCATGCGTCCAAGGTCGAAAGTCGTAAAATAAGATCTTTAATGTAACAATGGGGAAAACATGGCAGCATGACCATTGGTCAATACACCTAGTAAAGGTAACAAACGGTTTCTAGGCAATCAATATTGCACGATTTTTATGACTATACGTGAAAATTTAATTTCAGATAACAGTGCTGCTTTTTTAACAATTTTCCAGTACTCTACACTAATTCTATATAGAGTGATTCATAGTGAGTGGTCCATTAGAAGTATCTCGAGAAGGGAAAAAGTTACTGACCTGAAAGTTTGGTCATAGTCTTAGCGAGATAGTATCTATTTACTGAAAATATTTTCAAAATGGTGGCACTTTTGCTTATACCGGAAGTTGGCATTAACTTTGTTATTTTAAATGGAACACCCAAATTTAAAATTTTTTTTTTTTTGATTCTATAAACAATTTGAACATCATTTTGTTAATAAGTTCCTATACCTATAATTAGTATTTTCTGAATATTGAAATTTTCTTGAAAAATTTGACTTACAGCAACAGTTGACAAAAACATGTTGAATTTTTTATGTAGGTAAGAAAAAAATAATGTTGGAACTTAAGATGGTTTTATAAAAATTCCAAAATATTGAACAGTAAAGTTTCTAATGAATGACATACGCCGACTCCACAAAAACAGCCAAAAGTCATTTTTTTTTTAAATAGCATGTTACCTAATTACATACATCAATTGGTTCTTTAGATCTTTGGCATTTCTTATTTTATCGAAGAAAATTCAATAACACCAACTCCTAGGAGGCTTTGACTTTAACATCTAACTAACCTTGGTGGTACCAACCACGACCAAATTCCCCAAATTTTTATTTAAAATTAGTCAAAAGTACAAAAAGTAGTATAAACCACTCTTCCATAAGTCTATTATGACACTCGTCCGTTATGAAACTCGTGGCTGTACCACTTGTTTTTTAAATAAAATGTGTCTTATGTTACTCGTTCTTTAATGTAGGTACTATTTTTTCTTCTTTTATTTGACGTAAAAATTGTAGTAATTATTTAAAACTTTTGTTTTAACTACATAAACAGTTGTAGAGATATTAAATAAAAATTATCTTTTTTTAAAGGGCTGTAACACCCTTACGAGACACTTAATTTAAAACCTTTACAAGGGCTTATTTCTTCTCTGTTCCGACCATAAACGAAACGAGTCTATTTTAGTCAAGGTTGTTTAGTAAATTTATGTGGTAATTACAAATTTTAGGAAGAATTATTTTTAAGTAGATCAATATTTTCAAGAAAACGAAGGTCAATAAAAACACATCATAAAAGTTTGATACGTTTAATTGTTTTGGCAATGTGGATTAACCTGTTTTTTGATATAGCTTCTGAAGGTTACAAATCATATTTTCGGTAGTTGTTGTACATTATCTTTATGTAGAAACTTACTCCTTTTTTATCTAGGCAAACTTAATATTTTAAGTTACCCTCTTATTAAACGTTAGAATTTTTTTACCGACTTGACGATAAACGTTCATATATTCCTAAGCATAAATAAATAACAATAAGCAGCGTAATGTTAATTGAATGAAGTTGAAATCACTAGAGATGATTATGGTTAAATGAATTTTTGCTTCTTTGACCTTGATCAATAAGTTTTCTCATTTTTAGCATAATAAAGAGCTTGCAGTAATTATTGTATAGTGTAGTGAAAGTGCCGTTTTAAGCATTGATGATCACTGTTTTTTACCACCGGTGCTTTTTCCAAAAGTGAAGACAGACCGACCATTGAAACTAAAAAAATGGATTTTGAAATATTGTTTAATAATAAAAATCAAACACACTCTGATTTTATTGAGTAAGTTCTTGATTGCTGCGATGCCCGAGTACCTTATGAGGGTCTTCATTAATTCCGTTCTGTCACATTTCCGGTGTTATTTTGTTTATTTGTTCCTAATTGGCTATTGCTGTAGAAATTAAAGCGAGACCCTCATTGTTGAACCGAGTATTAACCTTGAGTTGCCTTCAAATGGGTAAAAAAATGCAATAACACCAAGTGTTTCGCGACTTCTTGCCAAATTATTTAGAAACTATTGGTTTTTTTCGTTTTTAATTTTTTTTATTTTTAATTTGAGGACTTTAATGATTGGTTTTTCATACAGCACAACTTTTGTGCTCTTCGTATTTGTAACTGTTTTCTATGTGTTTGTCTAGAGTGATAATTAGTTATAGCAATAAGTATAAGGACCCTTTTGAAGAAAGTGGTGGAACCACTCTTTAAGAACCTTCCCTGTTACAGTCCAAACTCTAAACTGATGTGAGCTATATATTTTTCGACTAAAATAAGTTCATTGTGGATTTTTTTTCGGTAAATTAGTTAATATGGCGAAGAATAATAAGAGGAAAGTCTATTCCACATTATATGTTTATGGAGAAATTTTAATTTAAGAGGCCTGTTTAGTAGGCGTTGGACACGTCTGCAATACAGGGTGATTCACGTAGCCCGTCTATTAGAAGTTTTTCAATTTCCAGTTGGATTAGAAATTTGAAATTTGGAAGGCAGTCATTATCAGTCATCCTCATTCTATCTAAAATATTTTGAGCTCTCTAGCTATACAGGGTGTGCGAAAAGTCGGTATCAACTTTCTTATTTTAAATATAAACGTACCATTTTTTCTACATGGTCTAATTAGTCTTCCAACTCTGAGTTTTTATAACAGTTGTTATGTGAACTTATTTGACAATTTTTGACATTATGTTAATTTATATGAAAAAAATGATCGATGTGGTAGCTTACGGGGAAATTCGTATCTGGCAGACGGTTCAGAATTTATGAAAGCTAATTTGTAAAGTGGTTAGTTCAAAGTCCAGACTAACTTCTAATATCTTAGTGGTGGTTCCATCTTGTACCATATGGGTGCAGACAATTTTCAAATATCGCAACCAAAAATGGTCAAGAAGTCATTTTTTTCAAATGGCACCTACAGATTTTTTTTACATCACTCGATAGAAAATGGTATTTTGGGATGAGTCACTTAAGCATTCCCTATACCTAACTTCATCCCCTATCAAATTAAAAATTAAAATCCAGAAATTTTATCAATTTTGCACAAGATTTTTTGTTTTTTTAAGTATGCCATGGAAACAAAAGACAATTGCAACAATTTAATTATGAAATGAATATCTTACTAATTTTATAAAACAACAACAACAAAAACTATCAAGAACCATCTTAACGAAATTCTAATGTAAATGTTCAATGTGAGCATCATTTTGATTACTATATTCTATCATTTTATATCATTATGTAGCTCTTCTTATTTCGTTGGTGTCAAGACTGTCAAATGTTCTTATTATTCTCCCGCTTAATTCCTTTATGTTGCAAAGTGGTGAAGTATAAACTAAATCTTTTATTCGACCCCAAACATAAAAATCTAATGGGGTAAGGTCTGAAGATAATAAGAACATTTGACAGTCTTGGTCCCAACAAAATTAGAAGAGGTACACAATCTGTTGAAAATGGATTAATGGAATGTAGTAATCAAAATGGTGCTCACATTGAACATTTACATTAGAATTTTGTTAAGATGGTTCTTGGTAGTTTTTGTTGTTGTTTTTTTTATAAAATTTGTAACATATTTATTTCATAATTAAAATGTCGCAATTGTCTTTGGTTTCCATGGCATACTTGAAAAACTAAAAAAATCTCTCGGCAAGATTGATGGAATTTCTGGATTTTAATTTTTAATTTGATAGGGGATGAAGTTAGGTATAGGGAATGCTTAAGTGACTCATCCCAAAATACAATTTTCTATCGAATGGTGTAAAAAAAATCTGTAGATGCCATTTGAAAAAAATGACTTCTTGACCATTTTTGGTTGCGATATTTGAAAATTGTTCGCGCCCATAAGGTACAAAATGGAACCACTATTAAAATATCAGAAGTTAGTCTGGACTTCGAACTAAGTACTTTACAAATTGGTTTTCATAAATTCAAAACCGTCTGCCAGATACGAATTTCTTCGTAAGCTACCACATCGACCTTTTTTTTCACATAAATTAACATAATGTCAAAAATTGTCAAATAAGTTCACATAACAACTGCTATAAAAACTCAGAATTGGAAGACCAATTAGACCATGTAGAAAAAATGGTACGTTTACATTTAAAATAAGAAAGTTGATACCGACTTTTCGCACACCCTGTATAGCTAGAGAGCTTAAAATATTTTAGATAGAATGAGCATGACTGATAATGACTGCCTTCTAAATTTCAAATTTCTAATCCAACTGGAAGTTGAAAAACTTCTAATGGACGGGCTACGTGAATCAGCCTGTATATCTTCAAAAGTTTTCATTCGATTTTAATGCGGTTTTCACCAGAGTCGAGTAAAAAATAAGGAATAGAGGATGTCTATTGTTTTGAGGGAAAAAATAATCATATTTTTTATTTTATTACATAAGTAGGTATCATTGATTCCGACGACAGCCAATAAAAACAACTATATTATAGGGAGAAATTATGGAAATTTAAGTCGGTTTATTGCCTTAAAACGTATTTATTTGCAGACTACGAAATATTTTTTTTAACGTTGTCCGCTTGACAGTGCGTTTAGAATAATAACGTTTGCACGTCTGGCATAAGTTTGTTTTCTTTATTGTAATTATTGTAACAACGGAAAATAAGCGGCGAAGGGCCGCCGAGCGTCTGTCGATCAGCCTTCAAATAGTAGATTACACACTGAGGCGGAAAATGTTTCATTTCTGTCGAGAGCTAAGATAGTTTACCGAGACCCGTAGGGTCGAGGTGAGCTAATGCTCGAGACAGAAGGAAATTTCCACCGAGGTTTGTATACTATTTTATTCGCAATCATTCATTTTTGGCAAATAAACCAAAATAAATTTCTAAAATTTCACTCTGCGCCATCTACCGAGCGATTTTCATACTCACAGAAGGTTAAAAATGTGCCCATTCTTAACCTAGGGAGGGAAAGTAAGGTCAGGAATGGATTGTCAAAAATGATTAACTTCCCCACTTCTTAAAAGGTTAGGAATGGACATATTACCTATATGATTGCGAATAAAAACATTTTAACACCAATCTTTGTTTATTATGTATTTATTAGGGTGATCCATTTTCTCGCTTTCACAATGACATAGTGATATGTATAATTAATTGTTAAAACTGTCGTTTAATAAAGTAACAATTAATGGTGGTTTTAGGATTATCATAAATAACACTGTCGATAGCTCAAAGCAAGTTTCAAGTACAAATCAAGGTTTGTCCAATCCAAAAGTGATGCCATCTAGACTGAACGAACCATTGGCTGCGGGCAGCGTTAAAGCGGAATCGAGTCACTCGGTAATTTGAAAAAAAGTTTATATTTTAACAGTGTAACTTATCGATGAATTTTTTTTTTTTTTTTGTAGAGTAACACCCTCAGGCATACTCCGAAACGGCAGAAGAGCTGTCCAGTTGGTCAAACAAGTTCATTTGACGCTGAAGCGTTATTTGAATTTGACGGAATTGATGACGTTCAATCCACAGATGAATCTGGAGTTGAAGAAAGCGATGGTGATGGTAAGGTTTACATGGTTACGGTGTCATTTATACAGAGTTAGTCGAAAGTATGAAACCAAGCTTCTCCTGTCTAAACTTGAAAGAAAAATGAAAACTGTTGGTCAAATGACTAATTTGAGGGCATATTAGAGCATACTTTGTTACTAAAGGGCGCCGGGCCATTTTTACTAGCGACAACTTGTTTTTTTAATGGCAACGTCCTAATGTTTTTATTTAGCCTGACGTAGGGAATTAGTCTCTACATAAGCGTGATTTTTTTTAATAATAAATAAATAAATAAAATTCACGTTTTAGCTAAGCAAAAATGACACTTTGCTTCTAAGTTCCGCCCACTCGGAGTTACTTGACGTAGGGGCACAATACACAGTCAACAATACCATTGGGATGTGACCAACAGGGTTGACTGTGTATTGTGTTGGAAGCCAGCTCCCTGGGGAAAAGTCGATGTCAGTAAGCGCATTCATAGATTCTATGACAATGGGGTGAAACTTTTTTCCTTGTGCTATATCACTATTCAGTAAAGATCAAGAAACTTGGACTAGTACTTTTTTTTTGGGCACCAAAGAGGCTCGGAAAATTCTCATATAGACTTTAGACTTTATGAAGGTTACAAGTCGGCTGTAGGATATTTATGCAAATACACGTCCAATTTGAGAGTTGTTGAAAGACTTTGAAGCCATCGGTGGTAGATTTGAAAAAACAAAGTTTTGTTTTTATCTTAATTTTTCTATTATTTTATTGTTTCTTTACAAAGGACCAATCAATTAATGAGACGTTTCTTATTTGCAGAAGGAGGCAAGGAGAAGGGGGTGACGATATCGAAGGGACACCACGGTGGTGGCAATGTGATTGCGAAATCCCTGCCGATGACTATACCCGCGTTCATGTCACAGGCTAAGAACCGCGGCCGCGATGACGTGGAAGATGGCATTCTGTTGGACAACAATTTAGATATTGCGGCTAGTATGAAAGCTTTAGCACGTAGCGTTCACGGTGATACGGTTTTTGGCGATTTGCCCAAACCGAGATATAGTACTTACATATAATAATGGAACCACTGACTCCGACCTTCAGTCATTCTTCCCAGCGGTTTCTTTTACTTAGTTTAGGGTTGATTGATTATGACGACCTCAGTTGTTATTATTGTGTCTGAGGTACACTAGTCGTTTGTTCCGTTTTGCGTTATTCGGTTGTGAGAAAGAGGATAGTATAACATCGAAGGAAATCTCTATGAATGTTAATATTTGTAAGTTTATTGTGATCTTGTATAATCGTACCTTGGAAAATTATTTTTGTACAAAAAAGTTCCTTGAATAAAAAATAAACTTTGAACTGTATTAAGCGTACCTTAAGAAGGCCAGTCGCAATTTTTGTTATCGTTGGCAGCTTTCATCGAGGATCATAACTTGTTGAAGGGATAAGATATTTGAATTTTGTTTCATTTTTGTTTGTTCCACCAAAGTTGGCCTGATTTTGTGGGGGGACATGTTTTTTTTCTACTAAGACCATGTTTTTATAATGATAACTTAGTGTTAATGCATATGATCTGTTTTATCATGTTCAATGCAGGAGATTTTGTTAGTCCTTGTATTGATGACTTTGCCATTTAAATGTCAACTATAGTTAGTTATAATTACGCAGATAAAGAAAAACAATTTATAGTTTATAAAATTATTTTTAATAATACTATGATGTTCTCCAAAATAAAAGATGAAAACAGCAAGTCATAGTTTTTTTTTAGGGAACAAATATAATGTGCACCAAATTAAACTACATAGACATCTCTTGCACTGTCCACCAGAAAATTTAATGAGCATCAAAAAATCTAAATGAAACTCAAATTATTATACATCAAAAAATGAGAACATCACCACTAAAATAACTATGTTGCGTATTGTTTTACCATTGCTTACATTTTAAATTCTATATGTCTATCAATTTTACTAAATGTTCACCAAATTTAGAACGCTCAAGTTACGCGTTCGTGCTGTAAGTACCTTAATAAATATTCGCGCTATCCATTTATATTTAGTGTTTCCCAAAAAAAAAACTATTTGTGCGTCAAATAATTATTCTATTACTCCAAAAATGAAATATGCTCGCGCATCTCTCCTTGCCGCTTGCGCTTCTAGACAAGAGGCACACGAAAAAAGTTTTGTACAAGGTCAGTTCAGGGCCCTGTAATTTTTTTTTAAAAGCACGATTAGAAATTACCACTAAAAAAAGTTTTACGTTTTACATAATGCAAGCCAATTACAGCAAAGCATTTATATATTACGGAAATCAATATCTTTTTTTATGCAAACCACTTCTGTTTTTACTCTTATTTTCCTTGCCCTAGCACATCTACATCTATAATTTTGCATAAAATTATTTACCATTTGCACAACATTTAATTGCTTGTGTATTTTTGATCAACAAATAGTATTTTTAACTGCTAAATAATATAAGACACTGTCGGAAATTAAATATCTGGGTATTATGTTAGAATTAAATGCGGAATAAAATTTGGTGAACATTTAGTATTTATGGTCAACAAAAGTTATTTTGGTGAACAAAATATATAAGAGGCCAGCATTATGTCAATATTTGGTTATCGTTTTAAGATTATGTATTTTCTTAATTTTGGTGAGCATTTAGTATTTTTGGGAAATGAAAGTATTTTTTTATATGAAAATCGCACGACACTGAAAAGTAGCCAATAGAAAAATAGAATTCAGTGTCATTTCTGTGACAATGTAAAAATTTCCTGGAAATTTTTGCACCTTGCATGAATTTAATAAGTGGAAATTATTTCAGCCAATCAAAATCATTTATTTATTAATAATGACATCATAATGACATAATGGACCAATGTCTGTGTCGTTGCGATTTTCTTACCGAATATGCCCTCGTGCATTGATTAATATCCGGAAATTTTATTCTCATGCATTTCCAAAACGTAATTAGCCCTCGTATTCCACTTGGGCTAATTAATACGTTTTGGAAATGCATTCGGAAAAATTTCCGGAAATAATCAATGCACTAGGGATATTTTAGGTGAAAATATTTTTACTCTTATTTTCCTTGCCCTAGCACATCTACATCTATAATTTTGCGTAAAATTATTTACCATTTGCACTACATTTCATTGCTTGTGTATTTTGAGATTTGAGACTGAACAAGTTTGAACGTTTTCGCGCCTTGTTGCCTCATCTAGATGTCAGGAGTGCCAATATATCAATCACGAAATAACTGTCATACAATTTCTGGGTCAGAGTTACTTACGTTACGTTACTTTGCCTAGTCACCAGTGTAGAGCATAGACAAACAACAAACCTCCCTTAGTATAGACCATGACCACAATGTTTCTAGACCTAGAGTTAGAGTCATAGGTCATAGTTTTACGTCTGTGGATTGTGGTGTGGCCACAGATTCAGTTTTGTGCACCAGTTTTTAATCTATGGTGTCAGTCTGTGGTGGGAAATTGTGTTATTGTCGATAATCAACCCCAAAATTTCAAACCAATTGATAAATAGAGACAAAACCCTTTGAAAACATATACTGAAATATCCACCGTAAATTAGTGGTTGAGTCCAACCCATAACCTATTTGTCGAACTTTGTCGTTTATTTTGCCACAGAATGAGTTGCAGTGTGAAAAGTTGTAGAAACAACCGAATGAAGAAGATTCCCGGAGTTTCTTTTCACCAGTAAGTTGCTTGGACTGTATCTGTTTTTATTAAATCGTTAACAATTTTTTTTCTTTTAGTTTTCCTTCAGATGACGACCAAAGAAACTTATGGATCAACTTGATTGGCAGGAGTGAGGATCGAAGCTGGAATTGGCACCCTGGTCGCTACATTTGCTCAGAACACTTTAATGAGAACGATATGAACAGAGTTTATCTTCGACCACACATCCAGAAAGGAGCAGTTCCCACTTTGAAAATCTCAGACCAATTGATTGCTGAAAATACAACAATGAACAGCAAGCAAAATATTTTTCAGAAAATTGTTAAAGGTAGTCCAGACCCCTTATCACACAGAATCGCGACAAAGGTTTAAATTTTAAACTTTTTAACCCGTCAAAGTTGACTCAGGAAAAGTTGCCCAAACAAGTTGTAACTGGCCAAATAACAAAACTTTATGTGATTAACTTTTGATGTGTTAACTTGGACTGGTTTAAAATTCAAACCTTAGCGATTCTTAGTATGACGATTTTATTATGTCACATCATATTACCCATTTTCTTTTGTTTCGTCAAAAGTCAAATATAAAGACACCTGAAATATCTTTAATACCACGGAGGATATAAGAGTAGGGAGAGAGAGTGCCGGCTCGGACGTGAAGCCGGAAGCCGCCATATTGGTACGCCGCAAACATTCTGTCACGTGCAAGTGCGATAAAGAAATTATATTGCTTTCCTTTTCTTTCTTTAATATGGATTTCTACGATATTAATGTTTGAAAAATGATTAGTCTAAGATATATTTAGTTTTTTCATACATAATATCATAAGAGCAATGGATTTATCCTGAATAAATGGAAAGGTTCGCACGAAAACGCGTTGCCTAGCAGCAAAAATCACGAGCGCCACAGGACGTTGAGCCGGCTTAAAAATCCGAGAGCGAAGCTCGAGGATTTTTAGGTCCTACGTCCGGCGGCGCGAGTGGTTTTTGCGACGGCGACGCGTTTGAGTGCTAACCTTGAACATTTATTCTGAAGAAATCTCTTGCTCGAATGATATTCGACAGATTAATACATGAATGAAAAATTCACAACATCATCGATTTTGCTTGAAAAAAGCTACTAGAGTTTATTCGGAATAAAAAGCTAGTAGCTATTTATTCGGAATAAAATGCTAGTAGCTATTTAGTCCGAATAAAATGCTACTAGCTTTCTTTTTTCAAGAAAAGGCTACGTGATTGCTTGAAAAATGGAAAATGAGGCAATCCTATTGGTCAAAAAAGTATGACTGTATTAATCAACAAGAAAATGTTATTGTGAACATATTTTTATATAAAATTCATGGTTTTTTCAATTATCCGGTTCAAACTTTGGGCGTAGTCTTGCGGGTTGCATACTCAAACGCCTTGAAATCCCCTGCCGTCTCGCGGCTTCACTTTTCCTCGCCCATAAGCTTGGTTACTCTCCCTCCCTATTCTTATATGCACCGTGATTAATACGAACGTGTCTACTATCGTTGTTAAACTTTTATAGACTCTGAACCGGCAAATATTATTTCACTACTCATTTGCTCGCTCTAAATTGGTATTTCCGGAAAAACTCTGTCAACAAACATTGACATGGCTCAAAACAAATGTCATTATCTCTTGACAGTTTTCTAAAATTCCATTATATTCCTATGACACTTGTGATAATAATAACCACGTTAACACTTGAATTAAAATGAGACATTGGGAGCGATGTCGCATGGCATGTGGAATGGAAATTCCGGCCGCTAATACAGCGGCTTCTATATTGTAGTAGATATAATAATAAATAATAATTTGCACATTTGGTGCCAAATTTTACTAATGTTTCAATCAGTGACATGAACAGAACACACAAAAATTCACTACCATTCCATTTACCACCAAAGTTGGAGAATGGAGAAGGGAAACCGAAACACTGAAATTTGGCGCCAATCACCAATGTAGTCCGGCCATGCGCTCCGACCAATCATTATATCTACTATAATATAGGTAGCGCTGTAGTATCTATTCTTAGCGGCCAGAATTTCCATTCCACATTCCATGCGACATCGCTCCCAATGTCTCATTTTTAAGTGTAATGGAAATTGAATCGAAATAACATTATCGAATTTAAATGTTAATTTAAAATATATTTATGTCATGATAAATTCAAATAATATTAAAATTCAATTGCAAGAAAAATCCACAACAAACTTAAATAAAAACACCGCAAGAACATCCTAAGTGTCATAGAAACTCATATTCAATGGAAATTAAAAAGGCAG
Organism: Schizotus pectinicornis; assembly: GCA_951805265.1. Taxonomy (NCBI): domain Eukaryota; kingdom Metazoa; phylum Arthropoda; class Insecta; order Coleoptera; family Pyrochroidae; genus Schizotus; species Schizotus pectinicornis. Next base: position 5,173,004 of record OX638202.1, on the reverse strand, counting down.
AAAAATTGAAATCTCCCAAAAAGATTCGTACGATTTCAATACAATGTGAAAAATGTATTCTTAAAATTAGTAAATTAGCAACAAATTATTTTGCCTTTATTTAAAATAAAAATACATATTTAGGTTTTAATTTGGAATCGAAATTGTATTTTCTTTAAGGTGGACGTCTCCACTGGATCATTTGTGATTATAGAACGTCAGCAAAACGCATTGACGTGATTTTTTGTATTAGCAGAGGCACGTATTGAAAAGAGAGGATATGCATTTCATATTTCCAAGAAAGCTCTGTACAAGTAAAAAACTGTAAACTTTATCATGCGCCATTCGTTATCGAATATTCTAAACAAAAACTGAATTATATTACTAAAAATATGCGTGATTTTTTTGCAAATTTAAAAATACAAATATGGTGCTTATTGTCGTTCTGTTTAACAGTCATAAAATGGGTTATACCCATCTACTTCACTTTACGGCTGCTTGAAATGATGTACTGCAATTACTTTGCAGAATACTAGAAATGATCTTGCGTCAAACATTATGAATATTGTCTTGAGTTATCATACTGGCGCGCAAAACCAGGCCCGTATTGACACGTTTTATTCAGTATGAAGTAACAACGTGTGAAACAGTAACCTGGTGAATACGACACTGTATTAAGGCGAAGTGTACCACTGTGGACCAGTTACGTATTCAATGCATGCGCGCGGCGTCATTCCATTAAATTAACTGGGTTTTAACTCATACCATTTTTTTAATGCAGTGATCTAAAATGATAGAACTAATCTCTGCGCATCAAAATGCATACAGTGAGAAAAAAACGCATGTGATAGCATAGACGTTGCTCTTAAGGAAAATAACGTAATTATTATTGGGTCGTATTTAACAGTGTACCAAATTTACCCAATATTTTCATACAAAAAAAAAACTTTTATTTCCCAAAAATACTAAATGCTCACCAAAATTAAGAAAATACATAATCTTAAAGCGACAACCAAATATTCACATAATACTGGCCTCTTATATATTTTGTTCGCCAAAATAACTTTTGTTGACCAAAAATACTAAATGTTCACCAAATTTTATTCCGCATTTAATTCTAACATAACACCCAGATATTTAATTTTCGACAGTGTCTTATATTATTTAGCAGTTAAAAATACTATTTGTTGATCAAAAATACACAAGCAATAAAATGTTGTACAAATGGTAAATAATTTTATGCAAAATTATAGATGTAGATGTGCTAGGGCAAGGAAAATAAGAGTAAAAATAGAAGTGATTTGCACAAAAAAAGATATTGATTTCCGTAATATATAAATGCTTTGCTGTAATTGGCTTGCATTATGTAAAACGTAAAACTTCTTTTAGTGGTAATTTCTAATCGTGCTTTAAAAAAAAAATTTACAGGGCCCTGAACTGACCCTGCACAAAACTTTTTTCGCGTGCCTCTTGTCTGGAAGCGCAAGCGGCAAGGAGAGATGGGCGAGCATATTTCATTTTTGGAGTAATAGAATAATTATTTGACGCACAAATAGTTTTTTTCAGAACCACTAAATATAAATGGATCGCGCGAATATTTATTATGTACAACACGGACGCGTAACTTGAGCGTTCTAAATTTGGTGAACATTTAGTAAAATTGATAGACATATAGAATTTAAAATGTAAGCAATGGTAAAACAATACGCAGCATAGTTATTTTAGTGGTGATGTTCTCATTTTCTGATGTATAATGATTTGGGTTTTATTTAGATTTTTTGATGCTCATTAAATTTTCTGGTGGACGGTGCAAGGGATGTATGGTTCAATTTGGTGTACATTATATTTGTTTTCATTATTATTATCGCAAGTGGGTCAGGAATATAATGGATTATAATGACACAATTGATACTTATAGAGAATAAATAGTAAAACGGCTTGCCATATTTTTAATTCATATTTCTGTTGATTCTACTGTTAAATTAATTTTTCAAGATTCTGGGAACACGATAAATATTTCCAAATCTGTAAGCATATCAGTTGAAAGTGATCATGGTTTATATGCAAAACCTGTAACAACAACTGACATACAAGAGAAAGACAATTTAGATGTGACTTATTCAATCATTGAGTACTCAGACGTTGCTTCAACCACTACGATGAATGATGATAGTACGCTGAACGAAGAAAAGTAAGTATTAAAGAATCATTTGCGAACGTAATTTATTAAAGTTTTTTTGCAGTAGTTCTGGAGTGACATGGTCAGAAACTCATGTTAAAAGCTTACTAGGTAAGTAAAACAATTTCGTTTTGTCAAAATGTGAATAACGGAATTTAACACTCCAGATTCGCCTAAATATGAGCAAGAGATCAGCATGAATTGTCAAGATATGTATAAAGTACAATTAGTTACTTACAATGATCTCAACGTGATGTGCAGAGTTTGTCTTGGTCCCGGTGTTTTGAAACCTTTAGCGAGTTCCGAGGGTCTAGACTGCTTAAAACTGATTGCCCCTTTTGACGTAACGTATTTGATTCTCGTTTTTCATTTTTCCTCAGAACAGATGTTTTAGGTGAACTTGGAAGATAAATTACCAACAAACATATGTGAGGACTGTTCTCGCGAGTTAACCGCAACATGCAGTTTTATCAGGAAGTACAGAGAATCAGTTGAAAGTCTGCGTCCGATTATGGTTGAATTCCAAAAAATGGGGGTGTTTGAGGATTTGTCAGCGCAAGAACACGAAAAACCGTCTATCTTAGAAATAGCAACTGACGAAGACCCGGAAATGTGCGAAGAAGAAACATTTTACCTTCAAATCGAAAGCAGTGAATCAGAAGAGTCATTTACAGAAAATTTTGCGACAGCTGTTGAGAGTGGCAAAAATTCATGTAACGTTGAGGAACTACCGAAACAATTAAAAGACGCTGTAACTAATGAACAGTTCGGCATTGAAACTTGGTTATTGGGAGAGAAATACAACAATTGTGAGGAAAATTACCAGATAATACTAAAACCGCCCCCCGAGGAGGGAGAACAACAAAAGGACAAAACAGGATTAAGTAATGTTGAAGATGGTGATGCGTTGATGGCGGAACGGTTTACTTGTGCCAGTTGTGGGGAGATTACACCTAATTTGATTACACATTATAAACAGAACAAGTCTTGCATCCCGAGAACTCTTAAGTGCAAGGTTTGCGATAAGTTTTTCCAAAATAATTCAAAATTGCTGTATCACATGAAGGTTCACGAAAAAGGAAAGCCATACGAGTGCCATTTGTGTCACACGAAGTTTAAATTTATGCAGAATTTACGAAGGCATTTATTGACGGGGCATTTTCACAAGAGGCGATTCAAGTGCGAGTATTGCGACAAAGGTAATATTTTAATGTTAACATTATAAGGACATACTACAAAAAATACGCTATTTTATTGTATAAATACAAGGTGGTCCGTAAATGATGAGCAGGTTTAAAATTGCTTCACGATCGAGCCACATGTGTTTTTAACAGTTATCTATACAGGGTGGGGCAATAGTGCGTCCGACTTTGATAGCTTGAGTTTTATGATAGGTAGAAATTTGATTTAAAAATTCAAATAAAGTAGGGAAAGAAGTCTATAACCGAAAATTATTTCTGAACATACAGGATGAGCCAAGAAGATTATACAGGGGCAAGGGAAATTTTTTTAAATGGAATTTGTGTAAAAGAAGATTTTTTGGAGCCTTTTCCTAGATTCTTTTCAATCCAATATTATTGCTGACTATTTTCAAACTACTTGGATGTAGCGATTTTTAAATAATGGCATCTGCAGATGCATGTTAAAAAAATCACTACAGTCACAATTACGAGTTCTAAGAAAAAATTATGTAAAGACTAGTTAGGAAACATCTGTGGAATGTCTTTGAATTGTTTTTACTCTTGAAAAATTATACGGGGTGGCTAAATTTAATTTTTTAATTTTGAACTTTTAAAATTTAATTTTCTCCATCTTTTTCAAATGGAACACTGTATATTTTTTACCGATATGATGTAGAATCTAAAAACGAAATTTTTTGTATGTAACACCCCTATGGCTATTGGTAACCATTTTCGATTTATTGCTAAATAATTACAAAATTCAAGAATAATCCTAAATAATTAAATTGTTTTTTAAATAACTCGACAGATAAAATTGTAATAAATGCTCCAGATGTTTTGTCTATAAAAACAGCACAAGTTTTTTTAGTAAGTACACTTTATGTTTGTATTTGATCATTTTTTACTTTTTATATTATCCGACAAGCAATACACATTTATCGCAGTTACATGTCGTCAGTTGTCATTTGTGTCAGTTTTGAAACATTTGAAGTTTTTTGTCGAGTTATTTGGAAAACGATCTAATTTTTTAGGATTATTCTTGAATTTTGTAATTATTAGGCGATAAATCGAAAATGATTACAAATAGCCATAGTAGTGATTTTTTTAACATGTATCTGCAGATGCCATAATTCGAACAAAAAAAATCACTACATCCAAGTGGTTTGGAAATAGTCAGTACAAGTATTGGAGTGAAACGAGTCTAGAAAAAGGCTCTAAAAAATTTTCAATTACACACAACATTCCATTTAAAAAAAGGGTCGTATTTAACAGTCTACCAAATTTACTCAATATTTTCATACAAAAAAATACTTTCATTTCCCAAAAATACTAAATGCTCACCAAAATTAAGAAAATACATAATCTTAAAGCGACAACCAAATATTAAAATAATGCTGGCCTCTTATATATTTTGTTCGCCAAAATAACTTTTGTTGACCATAAATACTAAATGTTCACCAAATTTTATTCCGCATTTAATTCTAACATAATACCCAGATATTTAATTTTCGACAGTGTCTTATATTATTTAGCAGTTAAAAATACTATTTGTTGATCAAAAATACACAAGCAATAAAATGTTGTGCAAATGGTAAATAATTTTATGCAAAATTATAGATGTAGATGTGCTAGAGCAAGAAAAATAAGAGTAAAAATAGAAGTGGTTTGCACAAAAAAAGATATTGATTTCCGTAATATATAAATGCTTTGCTGTAATTGGCTTGCATTATGTAAAACTTAAAACTTCTTTTAGTGGTAATTTCTAATCGTGCTTTTAAAAAAATTGCAGGGCCCTGAACTGATCTTATACAAAACTTTTTTTGCGTGCCTCTTGTCTGGAAGCGCAAGCGGCAAGGAGAGATGCGCGAGCATATTTCATTTTTGGAGTATAGAATAATTATTTGACGCACAAATAGTTTTTTTGAGAAACACTAAATATAAATGGATAGCGCGAATATTTATTCTGTACAGCACGGACGCGTAACTTGAGCGTTCTAAATTTGGTGAACATTTTTTAGTAAAATTGATAGACATGGAATTTAAAATGTAAGCAATGGTAAAACAATACGCAGCATAGTTATTTTAGTGGTGATGTTCTCATTTTCTGATGTATAATAATTTGGGTTTCATTTAGATTTTTTGATGCTCATTAAATTTTCTGGTGGACAGTGCAAGGAATGTATAGTTTAATTTGGTGTACATTATATTTGTTCCCTTAAAAAAATGTCACTTGCCCCTGTATAATAGTTTTGGTCAACCTGTATGTTCAGAAATAATTTTCGGTTATAGACTTCTTTCTCTAGTTTATTTGTATTTTTAAATAAAATTTCTATTCATCATAGAACTCGAGCTATCGAAGTCGGACGCACTATTGCCCCACCCTGTACATTGAGGGCCGTGGAAGGTCTTTATTTGTTCAAGAGTTTATCTGAAACTGGGGACTGGATTTCAACACAATAGACAGTCAACCCTACTGTCACATTCCAATGGTGCAGTTGACTGTCTATTATGTTGGAATCAAAATCGAACCCTTCTGTTTCAGGCAATTTGGAGTGGGTGGAGCTTAGAAGAAAAATGCCACCTTTGCTTAGCTCAAACGTAAATTTTCTTTATTTATTAAAAAAGAAAGTTATTGCATACAAAAATGGGCGGCGCCATTTTGTAAAACAATATGCTCTAATATGCCCTGAAATTGATCATTTCACAAACAGTTTTCATTTTTTCTCTAAGTCTCTAAGTTTAGGCAGGAGAAGTTGGGGGTTACACTTTTAATTAATTGTTACCATCATTCATCATTATTCTATTCGAGTTCAGTTTCTTATCAACTTTCACTTCACATAAGTTGAACACGCAGAGAAAAGTGGTGAGTTTTGGTAGTTGTTTATATCTGTGTAATTTAGTTTCGTTCTTTTCTCAGTTTACACAACTGCGTTGGTGAGAGATGACCACATAAACACGCATACTGGAGCAAGACCCTTCGAATGTACTTACTGCGACGCGACTTTTAACAACAGACCGGCCCGCTACAAGCACATGAAGAAAACTCATTTGTGTCAGGACTCCAGCTCCGACACGTCATCAGAAGCCCTCACTTGTGGAATTTGTAATCGTGTTTACGCTAGCAAAAGCAGCCTCAAAAACCATCTCCTCACTCACACCGATACGAAAGATTTTCTTTGTTTCGCGTGCGGTAAAAGTTTTCGGACGGCGGGAGCTCTCCAGGTTCATTCTGCGATTCACACGCAAGTTCGTCGGTTTAATTGTCCGTTTTGTCCGAAAACGTTTCTGTTTGACAGTGCCGTTAAAGCTCACATTAAAGTTCACACTGGAGAAAGACCGTTTAAGTGTGAGTTGTGTAGCAAGAGTTTTTCACAAAAACCCCACTTGCAAACGCATGAGCTGACACATACCGGAGAAAAATCGAATATTTGTCAATTTTGTTCTAAGGCGTTTGCGTTAAAGGGAAACTTGGTGGTGCATTTGAGAACTCATACTGGGGAAACTCCCTATACTTGCCACGTTTGTTTCAAAGGATTTCACGACTCCAGTGCCCGGAAGAAGCATGTACGAACTTACCATGGTCCAGAGGAAGTAGCGAATATCGTACCAAGACAGACAAATTTAATTACGCCCTCGTTAATGTCGCCAAATCCGTGAAAATGTTTACGTTGCAGGAAGCTATTTAGCAGTGAATAAATACTTCAACAGTTTTTTTTTACGCTGGCCTTAAAGTGCCGTCAAACGGCGTCCTGTTAAAGTGCTGTTAATCCATATGACGGCACTTCAGTGTGTTAGGGCAAGGAAAAGGATTAGAAAAGTCTTTTCAAGTAGTAATTTTTAATGGTGCTTTTTAAAAAAAAATTACAGGGCCCTGAACTGACCTTGCTAAGAACTTCTTTTCCCCCAAAAAAAGTATCGTTTGAACGAGAATTTGAACCCGAGTCCTGTTTATGGTACGCCACCGGTTGTCCACGACTCTATCGACCACGCTAGTCGTTGCGTGTTCGATCTTTGTAGTCTCTTCTCTCATCTTTGCGTGTTGTGCGCGCATTAACGGTACTTTAATAGGAAGCCGTTTGACGGCACTTTAAGTACAGTGTTTTTTCTATATATTTTTGACCGGGGTTGTTTCTGCCTGTGGGCAAAAGTGGGTGCATACCATTTATCAGACAATTTTTCAAAACCGGTGCCATAATTTACGGTCCCTGAAAAAGTTTTGATATAGCCGCCTTTACAGTTGGTCAACCTGATTTCTCAATCTATACGTTTTAGTTTTGTGTGATTGGCGTTTTGTCTAATCGTTGTTTCTGCCTATGCGCAAATTTATAGGATGAATAGTTATTTATGTATCAAGGGAATGAACACCGATTTTAAGGCTGCCGTAAGAAACGGGCGAGAAAACGGCGAAACACGCTTTCGTAGTTCATGGCGTTAGAGCAACCTAACGATACAATCAAGTTCTCCTTTGACATACGTAATGACAAAACATCAAAGATTAGGCTAAAGTAATTTTTAATCGCATTTTTTTTTTCGTTATAAAGTAACAACCCTTCAAAGTTCGGCAACTTTAAAGCCACTTATTACGTAGTAAATTTTTTTTTACTGCTTTTATATTTCTTTTAGCTGAAAGGTCAATTCTTCAGCTTTATAATCCTGAAAACAGAAATGAGTTAGGCCTTCCCGTTTTTGCTAACCCCATGAACTCGTGGAGGGCTACCAAATAGATCCTCTCGACGATTCCACCCCTTCGCGGCAGTCAACAATACGTAAAACCATTATGTATTTGAGTGGTTTTCCCATATGCGCGTTTTGGCGCTGTTCTACAAGAATTTTGCGATTCCAGCGTGCATCGTGTTGCTTATATTTGAGATTTTGAAATCGGTCTCGGGTTTTATTTCCGATCCGGTGATAAAGAGCTAACTATAACTAAGTAGTTCTGACGTTGCCCTAGTCATCACTTATTTATTCCTTCTCGTTCCACGTCTTTGTACATGGAGAAAAGTGTGGAATGTGATAAGGCCGACCATATAATTAGTAAACAATATCCAAGAGATCTTGCTAATTATCGCGTGCAGCAATTTTTAATTGTCGGATGATGTAGCGGTATGAAGAAGACTGACAAATGTTAATAATAAAAGCCCTTTCAAATTAACATAACAAATATAAAGTACCTACAGGCCCGGCTGTAGGAAATCTAGAGGTATGTGCCGAGGTGTGTGCACTGTGCAAGATAGCAACTGCCGCCCAAAAATGAAGAATATGTAGTATGTATTTTTCAAACTATATCAGTAATATTCACATTTCATTGCATATTTAATAAAATAAATAAAACAATAAATAAATTTATACTATATGAATTGATCTTTATTAACATATTATACAGGGTGTCCGTTTTTTGAGAGCTCGCTTATTCTACTTCTGTTTAAAATTTATTTACATGAGCACTTTTTGCACTTTAAATAAAGAAAACTCACTAATTATTTCCTCTACGTCTAACCTGTCTGCGATATCAGTTTCAATGGGATTAATGGCAAACACCGACAATCTTTCCTCTTACATTTTTTTTTTATTATTTTATTAAAACGTAGCTATTACGAGTGGGAACGCGGTAGATAAAGACAAAGAAGTCAAGTTATTTTTCATTTACATCGTAATTTTTTTATTTTAGAACCATAAAATAGAAAACAACAATATAAAAGTGATGAAATAAAATAATAGTAATTTTTCATAACTTACTATTTTGACGAATTTATTTAATCACTTGTTATCAGATCTTTATGATATTGATTTGAAAAATAAATTATTTATGATAATTTGACCATTTTTTCCTCTTACCACAATTTTTCCGGTCATTAAAAATGCTGTGTTGCTCTCTTTGTTCAGTGCCTACGTTTACTGTATACGCTATCTCCGTCGCGTTCACACAACTTGTCAAACCGTAATTAACCGCGTCTTACATTTCTTGTTCTAGAAACTTTATTTTTGAAACGCGACTAGAAGTTATGCGAGATCATATCATCTTAATACTTGAGGCTATCGATCTACATAAAAAAGAATAAAATCCATATCGTGAAAAATGAAATGACACCTATTTGAACATGAAACTTTACTGATTTTAATAGATGTGACTAACAAAATAGTGCATATAGGATTTAATTGTGTATATTCTTTCGTATCATAAAAAGGATATTGATTCTCCAATTATTGATTTTTCGAGCAAAATGAAAATCCACGCTGTGCGTTACTTGAGGCCAGAGGAAAAAAATATTGTTTCTGGAGCCGCGCGCTCTTTGGAAATAGCGATTTTTCAGATTAAAGGGCCCACAAATTTTTTTGGTACCACCAAAAAAAGTCATAAAACGAGATTCTGGTAGTTCAAAATTTTTTTCGTATTTTTCTACTAAAGAAAACTTTTGGCAACTTATCGAGCTCTTTCGCCACATATCGAAACCGCTACACAAGCGCTGACGACCATCTGTTTATGAGACTTTGAATTTGTTATGGTTTTCAGTCACGTCTCGGTCAAGTTAATGGGCTATAAAATTTTGTTTTCGGTTTCAAATGTTTGTTAGGCTGTGGTTCACCCAGACATTGTGGCGCCAATTTCCTGCATGTTTGGTGATCTAACTAATTTAAAATCTGGGCGGAAACTCACCTAGTCAACTCTTTACGGCAGCCTTAATCCCGAGAATGTAAGTAATGCACGAGGCGAAGCCAAGGGCATTTTCATTCGAGGGATTAACGATGTTTATTTCAGAGATGCATACAAAACTTTCTTCCCAACCGTTTAAGTTAATAATAATAATAAATTAGAGAAGAAATAATTGTTATAATTGACAGATACCTAAATAAAGTTGGCTGACGGTTATTATGGAAACGAGTTTCTTTATGTTATATCGACATTTTTTTTACTTTATTCCCCGGTAATAAAGTAGCACTTTGTTCCCTCATTATGAGGGAATAAAGTACCACTTTATTCCCGGTTGGGAAGAATAGTTATTTATGTATCAAGGGACTAAACACCGATTTTAATCCCGAGAATGTAAGTAATGCACGAGGCGAAGCCGAGGGCATTTTCATTTGAGGGATTAACGATGTTTATTCCAGAGATGCATACAAAACTTTCTTTCTAACCGTTTGAGTTAATAATAATAATAAATTAGAGAAGAAATTGTTATAATTGACAGATACCTAAATGAAGTTGGCGGACGGTTATTATGGAAACAAGTTTCTTTATGTTAGTATCAGCATTTTTTTTACTTTATTCCCCGGTAATAAAGTGGCACTGTATTCTCTCATTACGAGGGAATAAAGAACCACTTTATTCCCGGTTGGGAAGAAAATGTCATATTGGAAATGTTATATTTTTACAATATAATTATTAATTTGCTGCTACTGTTTGAACTCAGTATAACTTTTTTCGTATCTCACTTTCGACTTGGTTGGAATAAGTGCTTGCATAGCTTCCTCAGCACTTTCTAGCACGTTTTCAGGCAAATTAGCGTCACTCATTATACAAATTATTGAACTTTTAAAAAATAAAAGATTTGTTGACAAATAAACATCTTTGTGACTACCTAGAAACCAACTTGTATAACGACTTTGATTTTTACGGAAAAAGTTGCAAATAAATTTTTGATTTATTAACGCAGTCATAATAATTCATCATAATGCGGAGGTGGTCGCCTGAAACCGATAAAATATTGAACAAACCTTGATGTTATGACATATTACAGCCTTGGATGTCTTAAAATTCAACCTGACATCTGCTGCTGTAATAAATACCATAACATTTCTCGGTATGTTAATAGTTATTATACAGTACATAATGAATCAGTTTATTACGATTTTATATAAAATATTCAAATTACTAGACAATTTTTCAAAACCGGTGCCATAATTTGGGGTCCCTAAAAGAAGTTTTGACATAGCCGCCTTTACAATTGGTCAACTTGATTTCTCAATCTATACTTTTTAGTTCTGTTCGGTTGGCATTTTGTCTATTAATCGTTGACAGCAGATGCCAAAAATTTGAAAACCACTAATAACAAACAATAGATAATAGTCTACATAACAGGACCGAAAGGTGCCACAGTCACACGATGAAAACTGTTAATGGAACTACAATAAATGTTGATCATTATCGCACCTTAGTGCAAACCTACCTAAACTTGGTGAGTGTCCCTTCCGAGCTCTACTCCTAACCTAAAAATTTCTTTTAGCACGTCTATCAAGCAGCTCTATTTTGGGCAGACAAAGTGGTCGCGTTGACCGGAAGCCCCCGGGACATATACTGGTTAGCCCAATGCATGTTTATGTTAAAGCAGTTCCACCGAGCTTCACACCTGTTAAGGTCTCGAAACCTCGATACTAAATTCATTTTGTGCAATTATTTGACTGTCCGTTGCTTGATGGAAGCCAACGAGTTGAGAGAAGCGTTAAAAGTTATGGATTCTCTGGACGTTGACTTTCTAGCTCACACTAATAACGTAGTCGCTCCGTATCCACTGGGAGTTGAGCAATTATTATTTGATGACACCCCCAAGAATGTAGGTACTTTACACGCGAAAATGTTGCACTGTTAATGTTTTTTTTAGCAAATTTTTGCGTCCATGTTGGTGCTTCGGGGCAAAGTTTTAGAAAATATGGACAATCGAGGGCTTGCTGCCGACTGCTACAAACAAGCTCTACAATTTGACGTTTATTGCTTCGAAGCTTTTGATTCTTTAATTAAATACCAAATGCTTACAGCGGCCGAAGGTAAGTTGCTTTCGTTGTTGGAATTATAATGAAGCATTTTGTTTTATAGAAGAAGAATTGTTGAATTCGATACCGATTTCTCAACAATGCAATCACGAAGAAGCAGAAATATTACTGATCTTGTATCAGAGTAAACTAAAAAAATACCATACGCCTTCTTCGGGAAAATTAACAGAAGCCAAGGTTACGCCGGCTTGTCGTGTTGCACCGTGTTACAACATTTCATCGTTACCGGTCACTCCAAATATCGTAACACCAACATCTATAAGCACGCCGAATGTCGCTAAAAATAATGATAAAAATTTAATGAAAGACGTTTCTGAACAAATGCAAGTTGAACATGGTGGTGGCGACCAATCGGCGTTGTCGCGACTGAAGGATAGTTTAGATATGCAGGTGGCTGAAGCGGAAAGACTTTATTATAATTGTGATTATCAGCAGTGCTGTGAGCTGACCGAAGTCATTTTAAAGGAGGACCCCTACCACAGTGGTTGTTTACCTATCCACATATCCTGCCAAGTCGAACTGAAGCAGAGTACAAGTTATATTACTTCTAAGGTAGTTGACGGCAAGTTTTAATTTTTTTCTATTACAGAACTCTTTTCCTTAGCCCACACATTGGTTGACTTGTATCCGGATCTAGCTATTTCGTGGTTTGCGGTTGGATGCTATTACTACATTATTGGTAATTATTTCTTCATCTCCATGTATGTACAGGTGTAGTATTTTAAATTAGACGGGCAAGCGGCAGATCACTATTTTCAATACCTTGTTTAAAGTTTTTTTTTTCTTGCTAAAAGTAATAATTAATTTTTATCTTTTATTTTTTTAATTTTAAATGTAAATTTTTTTATTACTTTATTTATATTGGTTATTTGCATAATCATTTTTTTTAAATATCTATCATTGTTTTATCTTAACTTACATGCAGAGCTGGCCAAAATACTTTTGAAAAGTATTTATAGCTATTAACATACCGAGAAATGTTATGACATTTATTACAGCCGCAGATGTCAGGTTGAAATCCGAGCTCGAAGAGCGAAGATTTTAAGACATCCAAGGCTGTAATATGTCATAACATTGAGGTTTGTTCAATATTTTATCGGTTTCAGGCGACCACCTCCGCATTATGATGAATTATTATGACTGCATTAATAAATCAAAAATTTATTTGCAACTTTTTCCGTAAAAATCAAAGTCGTTATACAAGTTGGTTGCTAAGTAGTCACAAAGATGTTTACTTGTCAAACAAATATTTTATTTATTAAAAATTCAATAATTTGTAGAATGAGTGACGCTAATTTGCCTGAAAACGTGCTAGAAAGTGCTGAGGAAGCTATGCAAGCACTTATTCCAACCAAGTCGAAAGTGAGATACGAAAAATGTTATACTGAGTTTAAACAGTGGCAGCAAATTAATAATTGTATTGTAAATATATGACATTACATTACCGATATGTCATTTTTACATTCCTAGTACAGTTATAAGGTATATTACAAACCAACTTTTGTGAATGTTAAGGACCTTCTTACAGCCTGAAACCGATAAAATATTGAACAAACCTTGATGTTATGACATATTACAGCCTTGGATGTCTTAAAATCTTCGCTCTTCGAGCTCGGATTTCAACCTGACATCTGCGGCTGTAATAAATGTCATAACATTTCTCGGTATGTTAATAGCTATAAATATTAATTAGATGGGCCAGCGGTAGATCACTATTTTCAATACCTTATTTAAAGTTTTTTTTTGTTGCTAAAAGTACTAATTAATTTTAATTTTTTTATAATTATTTTACTTATATTGGTCATTTGCATAATCAATTTTTTTAATATCTATCATTATTTTATCCATTGAACGGGGCTGGTATAACAGCGCACTTTGAAGTTTACCATGGGCGGTCTCCAAAGCCTTTCTTAGATTGAATGTCCCTTTAACTGTTTGGTACATTATCCCATTGTAGTTAGTCCAGTCCACATTTCTCACAACTCCACATCTCCACCCAATTACGAACCTTCCTTGGAACTTCAAATTTCTTAAAAGAAGCTGCGACATACGTCGTCGGTCCTCGCCATTCGACAGTCGGAGTTCCTGATCTCATTTATAACACTAATTGCATCTTTTAATTAATTTAAAGATATTTTGGTTGATTGACTTTAACTGACTCACCCTGTACTTACATTGCAATATTTCTTTATGGGTCGTATTTAACAGTCTACCAAATTTACCCAATATTTTCATACAAAAAAATACTTTCATTTCCCAAAAATACTAAATGCTCACCAAAATTAAGAAAATACATAATCTTAAAGCGACAACCAAATATTGACATAATGCTGGCCTCTTATAGATTTTGTTCGCCAAAATAACTTTTGTTGACCATAAATACTAAATGTTCACCAAATTTTATTCCGCATTTAATTCTAACATAATACCCAGATATTTAATTTTCGACAGTGTCTTATATTATTTAGCAGTTAAAAGTACTATTTGTTGATCAAAAATACACAAGCAATAAAATGTTGTGCAAATGGTACACAATTTTATGCAAAATTATAGATGTAGATGTGCTAGGGTAAGGAAAATAAGTGTAAAAATAGAAGTGGTTTGCACAAAAAAAGATATTTATTGCTGTAATATATAAATGCTTTGCTGTAATTAGCTTGCATTATGTAAAACGTAAAACTTTTTTTAGTGGTAATTTCTAATCGTGCTTTTTAAAAAAAAATTACAGGGCCCTGAACTGACCTTGTACAAAACTTTTTTTGCGTGCCTCTTGTCTGGAAGCGCAAGCGGCAAGGAGAGATGCGCGAGCATATTTCATTTTTGGAGTAATAGAATAATTATTTGACGCACAGATAGTTTTTTTGAGAAACACTAAATATAAATGGATCGCGCGAATATTTATTATGTACAGCACGGACGCGTAACTTGAGCGTTCTAAATTTGGTGAACATTTAGTAAAATTGATAGACATATAGAATTTAAAATGTAAGCAATTGTAAAACAATTCGCAGCATAGTTATTTTAGTGGTGATGTTCTCATTTTCTGATGTATAATAATTTGGGTTTCATTTAGATTTTTTGATGCTCATTAAATTTTCTGGTGGACAGTGCAAGGGATGTATAGTTTAATTTGGTGTACATTATATTTGTTCCCAATAATAAATACTATTTCCAGAGAGATATATTATTCGCCGTTTTAAATACTTTTTTATTTAATTACTTTGAAAGTATATTTAAATATCTAGAAAACATTTTAAATTAGACGGACCAGCGGCAGATCACTATTTTTAATACCTTGTTTTAAGTTTTTTTTGTTGCTAAAAGTAATAATTAATTTTAATATCTTTAATTTTTTTATAATTATTTATTATTTTACTTATACAGGGTGATTCACGTAGCCCGTCTATTAGAAGTTTTTCAACTTTCAGTTGGATTAAAAATTTGAAACATAGATGGCAGTCATTATCAGTCATGCTCGTTCTATCTAAAATATTTTGAGCTCTCTAGCTATACAGGGTGTGCGAAAAGTCGGTATTAACTTTCTTATTTTAAATGGAAACGTACCATTTTTTCTACATGGTCTAATTGGTCTTCCAACTCTGAGTTTTTATAACATTTGTTATGTAAACTTATTTGACAATTTTTGACATTATGTTAATTTATGTGAAAAAAGGGTCGATGTGGTAACTTACGAAAAAATTCGTATCTGGCAGACGGTTCAGAATTTATGAAAGCTAATTTGTAAAGTGGTTAGTTCAAAGTCCAGACTAACTTCTGATGTCTTAATGGTGGTTCCACCTTGTACCATATGGGCGCAGACAATTTTCAAATATCGCAACCAAAAATGGTCAAGAAGTCATTTTTCTTCAAATGGCACCTACAGATTTTTTTTACACCACTCGATAGAAAATTGTATTTTGGGATGAGTTACTTAAGCATTCCCTATACCTAACTTTATCCCCTATCCAATTAAAAATTAAAATCCAGAAATTTCATCACTTTTGCACAAGATTTTTTTGGTTTTTAAAGTATGCCATGGAAACAAAAGACAATTGCAACAATTTAATTATGAAATGAATATCTTACTAATTTTATAAAACAACAACAAAAACTATTAAGAACCATCTTAACAAAATTCTAATGTAAAGGTTCAATGTGAGCATCATTTTGATTACTACATTCTATCATTTTATATCATTGTGTAGCTCTTCTTATTTCGTTGGTGTCAAGACTGTCAAATGCTCTTATTATTCTCCCGCTTAATTCCTTTATGTTGCAAAGTGGTGAAGTATAAACTAAATCTTTTATTCGACCCCAAACATAAAAGTCTAATGAGGTAAGATCTGGAGATAATAAGAGCATTCGACAGTCTTGGTTCCAACGAAATTAAAAGTGGTACACAATCTGTTGAAAATGGATTAATAGAATGTATGTAGTAATCAAAATGGTGCTCACATTGAACACCTACATTAGAATTTTGTTAAGATAGTTCTTGGTAGTTTTTGTTGTTGTTTTTTTTTTATAAAATTAGTAACATATTCATTTCATAATTAAAATGTTGCAATTGTCTTTTGTTTCCATGACATACTTGAACAACTAAAAAAAATCTCTTGGCAGGATTGATGGAATTTCTGGATTTTAATTTTTAATTTGATAGGGGATGAAGTTAGGTATAGGGAATGCTTAAGTGACTCATCCCAAAATACAATTTTCTATCGAATGATAAAAAAAAATCCGTAGGTGCCATTTGAAAAAAATGACTTTTTGACCATTTTTGGGTGCGATATTTGAAAATTGTCTGCGCCCATACGGTACAAAATGGAACTACCATTAAGATATCAGAAGTTAGTCTGGACTTCAAACTAAGTACTTTACAAATTGGTTTTCATAAATTCAAAACCGTCTGCCAGATACGAATTTTTTCGTAAGCTACCACATCGACCCTTTTTTTCATATAAATTAACATAATGTCAAAAATTGTCAAATAAGTTTACATAACAAATGTTATAAAAACTCAGAGTTGGAAGACCAATTAGACCATGTAGAAAAAATGGTTACGTTTCCATTTAAAATAAGAAAGTTGATACCGACTTTTCGCACACCCTGTATAGCTAGAGAGCTCAAAATATTTTAGATAGAATGAGCATGACTGATAATGACGGCCTTCCAAGTTTCAAATTTTTAATCCAACTGGAAGTTGAAAAACTTCTAATAGACGGGCTACGTGAATCACCCTGTATTGGTCATTTGCATAATCAATTTTTTTTAATATTTATTATTATTTTAAATTAACTTATTTCCAATCTATAGGGTGAGTCAGCTAAAGTGAATCAGCCGAAATATCTTCGTTATTAGTTAAATTACAGCTTTAATATACAGAGTATTTCAATGAGAACCGCCGATGCCTAATTGCGTGTTTCCAATGGAGTTAAAAATTTGAAATTTAGTAGAAATAAACTTTAATGAATGCGCTACAATGTGGTGTCATTGTTTGGTCTATAATTAATTCTATGCGCCGCCGGGACGCCATAAAGTGCTTTTTCAGAAAATTTTTTATTATTATGTTCGTAATATCGCCAGGTATACCTTCCTGTTGTTAAAAATTTGAAATTTGTAGTTGAAGTATCGCTAATTGTGTTTTTAAGAACTTTGCGGGATTTTGACGAATTTATGACACGACTGCTTTATTGAAGTAGTCAAATTTCATGACAATGACGCTTAAACGGTTCGGTTATTTATGACTTAATAGCGGTACCTACTCAAAGATCTTTGCAGTACAGGGACCATCATAAAATCTAATGTGGTTAACCGCAAATGGTTTAGGTAAACGGCCACAAAACTGTCAATCAAAAATCCCTTCAGCGTTGAAATTTAAAAATCCATGTAATTCAATAACGGTTTGATATAAAAATATTTCAATTACTCGTTATCAATCTTGGAGGTCGTGATCATGAGCTTGAAAAAAATCAAAGAGATAAAGTGAATATTTCTATATGAAATCGCGATCAAACGTGAAAACTCACACCATTTAAAAAAAGAAAAAACGATAATGTCATTTTGTAGTGCATTAATTAAAGTTTATCTCTGCCAAATTTAAAATTTTTAACTTCAGTGGAAATACGCAATTAGGCAGCGGCGGTTCTTCTTGAAATACCCTGTATAATACAATTAATAGCTAAAATTATTTCCAGTACATGGATACCTTTAAATTTAATTTAGTTTTATTCTGCTTAAAGATATTTTATTAAATGTAACAATTTTTTTTTATTTTTCTCAATAAGAGAATTTCTTTAGCTGAGGTTAGAAATAAACGCAATACTATTACAATGCAATGGTTTAAATTTTTAAAAGTTGCAAGAATGAGCATAATTTGATTTTAAAAAGTTCTGCTACAAACGGTTCAAATTTGTCTGCCCCGCGAAGCATATCGTTGATCATTTCTCAAATTTATCCACCCAACTGACCACCCTTCCACGCCGGTGACAATGGATCGGGGCTGGTATAACAGCACACTTTGAAGTCCACCATGGGCGGTCTCCAATGTCTTTCTTAGGTTGAATGTCCCTTTACCTGTTTGGTACATTACTTCATTGTAGTTAACTCAGCCCACATCTTTCACAACTCCACATCTCCACCCAATTGCGAACCTTCCTTGGAGCTTCAAATTTCTTAAAAGAAGCTGCGACATACGTCGTCGGGCCTCGCCATTCGCAGTTCCTGATCTCATTTATAACACTAATTGCATATTTTAATTAATTTTATCGCCAGTATCATAGTCAGGGAAAATAGTTGAATTTTTAGAAATTAGAAAAATATTTTGATACATTTAATTAAATATCTCTAAGCAGAATAAAACTAAGTGACATTTGAATGTACCTACGTACTAGGAATAATTTTAGCTATTTAATCATGAATTAAAGTTGTAATTTTACTATCGAAGATATTTTGGTTGATTGATTTTAGCTGACTCACCCTGTACTTACATTGCAATATTAACTTTTTCTTAATGATGCCCTATTCATATTGTAATTTTTTATTTTGCAAGGTAAAAGTGATTACGCGAGAAGATACTTATCGAAAGCCACTTGTCTGGATCGGCTTTTTGGTCCTGCCTGGCTCGCGTACGGCCACTCCTTCGCCATAGAAAATGAACACGACCAAGCAATGGCAGCTTACTTCAAGGCGTCACAACTGATGAAAGGATGTCACCTACCTCTTCTGTACAGCGGCCTCGAATGCGGTCTCACCAACAACGTTAAAATAGCCGAAAAGTTTTTCAAAGAAGCCCAGAGCATAGCTCCCAACGATCCGTTCGTAATGCACGAAATGGGCGTGATAGCTTTTCAAAATGCGAAGTAAACATTTCAAAAATTCAACAACAAATAAACAACGTTACGGTTTTTTTCCAGTTACAAAGTGGCAGAGAAAAACTTTCGAGACTCCCTAGCTAGAGTTACACTAATCACAAACAAATCGCAATCAGAAACCAAATCGAAACTTATCCCGAAACGGTGGGAAGCGTTACTGAACAATTTAGGACACACTTGTAGAAAATTAAAAAAATACGATGAAGCTTTGGAGTTTCATCATCAGGTTGTTAATGTTGCTTAAGGAATCAATTGATTTACATCTCCGTTAATTGCAGGCTTTGCTGTTGTCACCGCAATCAGCTAATACGTTTTCAGCTATAGCTTACAATCATGCGTTGATGGGGCATACCGATGACGCTGTTGATTGGTTCCACAAAGCTTTGGGGTTGAGAAACGACGATTCCTTTTGCACGACCATGCTGAATTACGTTATCGAACAATATACTGATGAGAAGATACCTTTCCCTAGTAATTATTTTTTTTAACTCGATTTTTTTTGTACTCAACTTTTCGCTTTAGGTGCACCAGATTGTATACCCAAGTTTGAAATTGAGTCCCGATCTATATTGGATATTAGTGCATCAGATGTTAACGAGGGAGCGTCGCTGATTAATCACAATAGTATAACTGAACAATCTGATATGAGCATGAGTATAGAAGTTGATATGGCAGATGATGGTAGTGTAAGAGAATGAATTTTTAAATAAACATTTTCAATAATAATTGTTTCTTTTCTATCGTTACTTAAAGTCGAAATGAATATAAATAAGTTTTATTTAAAAAAAATTGAATAAATCATATTAAAGCTGCTTCATTACTTTTTTTAGTGCAATATGTGGTGACTTAAAACTATAATTATACAAAAGACGGTTGATTCACAACTACGTAAGCTTAAATATATTTCGTTTTAAATATATAAATTAACTAAATGTTGTTGTCTTTTGCCACGCCGATCAAGCAAGAGTATCGAAACAACCGAACAACGACAATATAAAACTTTAAAAAAATATTAGCCACTTCCAATTTAAAACGTTTTCCTATGAACCGCCCTCTGTCCCTCTTCATCAAACTCCCTCTTTGACACGACCATTTTCTTGAAAGTATCTAACGACGCCAAGATCGAGCCTCCTATCCAAGTAGAATAGAGCCTCTCTTGCGGCGCCGATATTTTAATCTGCACGTCTTTCGGCGACAACTTTTTAATTTCCGACAACAACCTATCGCCGAAACCCTTAAACAAAGTCGAACCACCTGAGAGTACAATATTTTTAAACAAAACTTTTCGCAGATCTAAATCAGATTTTTGGATAGAGTAGACGAGAACCTCATGAAGACCTTCGCATTCTTCGCCGATCAGGTCTGGTCGAAATAGGACTTCGGGAGCACGAAATCTCGCCGGACCGATTTGGATGACGTTGCCATCAGGTAGAGTGTAGTTGACGTGTTCGGTGTCTACAGATTCTTCTTTGATAGGATTGTTAGCTAAGTAGCAAGCCCTTTCTTTAATTGTTCTAACGGTCTCGAATTCGGCCGAAGTACGGAAGTTGTGGCCTTCTTTACGCAACAATAATCTGAGGGAATGAGTCGGAATTAAAAAATTAGGTAAATAGCTTAATTATGGTTTACGTACTTGAGATATCTCGAGACGTCCCTGCCGGCAATGTCAACCCTCATAATACTGTGGGGCATTGCAAAACCCTCGTAAATAGGCACCGCGTGAGTTACTCCGTCGCCTGCGTCCAAGACTACTCCAGTAGTACGACCAGTCGAGTATCTAGGATAAAACTCACATTTAGTAAAACTAAAGTTAAAAAGTTCTTGGTGTTCCAGGGCCAAGAAGAATTTTTAAAGAATACTCACAAACTAAGTACGGCTTGCATGGAAATAAATAGTGCGGGGACATTGAAGGATTCAAAGAGAATCTCGGCAGCTTTTTCTCTGGTTGGCCGGGGGTTCAGGGGGGCCTCGGTCAGCAAAACGGGATGTTCTTCGGAGAAAATTGACAGTTGGTCTTTGCTGTAAATGTAAGTCCAAATTTTCTCCATGTCGTTCCAATCTGTGACGATGCCATGTTCCATTGGATACTTTATAGCCAACAACCCCCGGTGTTCTTCGGCTTTGGGTCCAATAAAAACGTCACCCTCCAGAGCTCCGGCCATGACTCGAACATGTTTCGGCCGCCCAATACTAATAAAGAGCAGGTTTTACTTTAAGTAACGGAAGATCTTCCGTTTATGTTCGATGGACTTACTAATTGGCGAATCTACATTTCGGGATTTGGTCACCAGCGAACCCCGCCTTGATAACCCCAGATCCCTACGATACTTTGGAGTTATTGAAATTGCCCCCGCGGGTTTATAATACTTACATTATCTATTACAACGGGTTGATTCACAATTACATCGTATGTTTCCATTTTCCCAGTAAAATCGTTTCAACTCCACCGGAGACCTTAACTTAAACTATCTACAAAACGTCAGATATGAAACGTCAACGTCAACTAAGTAAGTAAAAGTTACTAGATTTAGGGATTTATGTGGGGCTTGGTTGGTTAGCTTGAGTAATTTCCTACAAATCCCCCTCCCAGCCAACGACTGGGATTGGATCACGTGCAGTTCAGGGGCGGACTGGGAGCAGTTTAGCGGGCCAAGACATTTTTACAAAAATGCGCTGCAGTTATTTTTCTTAATTTATTAAACCCGATAAATCATTAATCATTGTACCAATCCAAAAATAGTAAAGAAAACGACATTACTAATAGAAAAAATAGAACCCAAACCCTCAACCCGGCATTTCTCTGGATAGCTTGTCTAATTTGCTCGTTGGCGTCCTTCATATTGCTTGTCGCCCCGACCACATTGACTGAAATCCTGTCAATATCCTGCTCTTGTTGTAAAACTTTTTCCGTGAATAATTCCTGCAACTCCGCAATATGCACAACTTTACTTTCCATTTGTTTCACTTCTTCCGACACCGTATTAAGTTCATTGAACAGCAGATCATTTTCAGATTCAAACATCTGCATTTCTTCAACTGACAATTCAGTTTCAACGTCAACAGGTGAACTGAGAGGTCGCACTGTTACCTTTTCGGTGTTTTTCGTTTCCAATTTTGATACTTTGTGAGTTTCAATTACTCGTTTCACCCTTAGTGCTTTGGCTTCTGTGTAAATTTTCGAAACTGTTCTTAAATAACGCTCTAATGACTCGATTACGTTGCTGTAATGCTCTTCTTCTTGTTTTGTTTTGACGAGTTTCGCAATTTCGCGCTTGTAATCGGTTATCAGGGCGCTGCAGGAATTTATGATTTTTTCGGCAGTAGCATCGATCTGTTCTCGGTCTACGGCTGTCATGGTTTTGTTGGTCGACAAATGGTTTAAAAAGTTTAAATAAGTCGCTTTATGCTCTAGTAGGAAGCTGTGAAGACTAGTTACTTGTTTGAGAACTTCTTTGGCTCTGGACAAGTGTACATCTTTCCGGGAATACTTTAGTAATGTTGATTTGTGCTCCTTGAAGCCTAAAGCCTTATTTGTGGTCCTCACGGTTTTCACGCAAGCTTTGAACAGCAGTGTTATATCCATTTTATTGCCAGTTGCTGATTTTAAGAAGATATCTTGATTAATGTCTCACATCACAATTTGCATATTGGCATCTTTTAACTGACGTGGAATCTAACCTAAAAAATTATTTTACATGATTTTTCTAATCGGACTTTTAAAGAGTACATTACCAAAACCGCTTGTATAGACAAGAAGCTGGCAAAAAGCGACATAAAGCTGTTAACTTACTTTACAGATTCTCAAAATTGAGTGATGTTGACGTTCAAATTTCCGCTTTAGCTTTGACATTTGAGTTCAGTCATTTGACAAATGCGCAGATGCCAAAGTCACACGTCGACATCGCTCAATCTATGCTTCTCTGGTCTGAATGATGTGGTGCTTGGGAAATATAATATTTAGAAAATGTGGGCGATATTATTTGACCCCTATTTTATTACTTTTTTCTATGGTTAATACTATGCCCAGAATTAATTTTTTAATTTTTCGTGTGGAAAATTGTGACGTAATTGTATCTGACTATGCTTTACACATGTGGCGCACTCTGATGGCAGCGCAGCATAGTAACTAAAGCGAGAATTTATTCAATATAGGTGTGAGTCTTGGATATATAAGAGAGATACATTATCAAATATTGCAAATATTAAGGGTGCCAATTCAATAAATAGGTATGATTATTTACTGCCACTTTTTGCATGGTAAGTCCTACCTATGGAATGTGCATTTCCAGTATTTCTGGCAAATATGACCCCAAAGAAAATTATTTTAAAATTGACGCTATTGTTGAACTCGGCCTTCATAGTCATCCCTCATTGGTCAGATTGGTCTATACTTGATGTCTTTTAATTATCCATTTTGTCGCGCTTGGCGCCAGTGGCGCCACTCTATTTATGACTCCGACTCCATTGTTGATTGTATTTTGCTGGATAGACAAATTGTATGTTTATGTTCACAAACCTCAGTATACATAACAGTTGTGTATTATATCCTGACGTTGGTAAATAAGCATTTTTTTGTAATTGTATAAACTTTTGTTTCTAATATTTTAGGATTGTACCATTATCCATAAAAAATGTCGTTAAGGAGGTGCGATTCCAACATTAAGTACCACTGTTCCCAATGTTCGTATTCCTCCCAGTGGGTCTTTGCATTCAACGCCCACAAGAAGCGATGCCATCAAAGCATTTTCCAGGACTCCTTCGACTGCTTTGCAGAAATTGATTGCTACAAATGCAAAATTTGCAGCTGCAAATCCGGACTTTTCCTGCAATTGTTCCAACATCGGAAAAGGAATCGATGTACCCCATTACCTTCAGAAGACGTAAAAATTGACTTCGAGCATGGCTTCATCGAACACGAACCGCTGGATATCAAATTCGAAACACAAGAGTTTGAGGGAGAAGAATATCAATGTGTCCATTGTGGATTAGTGGCTTTCTCTGCACTTTTCCTATTAGAACATTTGAAAAGTTGTGAAGCCGCAAAGCCCAATGAAAGAAACCAAGATTGTGGAAGCAATTTAAAGCAACACCACAACGAGAAAGGTAAAATGCTTAAATCCCAAGATACTGACAATCAAGCGAAATATAAAGACAGTTTGAAAACGCATCAAACCTATAAATACATTGCAAATGATAAGGGTGTGTGGTTTGAGTGCAAGGATTGTGTTTATAAAACGCGACAGAGGGGGAACCTGAAAAGACATCAACTCTTTAAGCATGCTTCACACGATGAAATAAAATGGTTTAAATGTCACAATTGTGAATATCAAGCGAAAACTAAGACCAATTTGAAAAATCATTTAAACAAACACCACAGTGTTGGGAATAAAGTTGTATGGTTTGAATGCAAAGAATGTGTTTTTAAATCCAGATATAAGTGGAACCTGAAAGAACATCATCTCCGTATGCATGCTTCGCACAATGAAGTCAAATGGTTAAAATGTCACAATTGTGAGTATCAAGCGAAATGTAAAAGCAATTTGAAAAGGCATGTAGCCTATAAGCACGTTGCAAGTGATAAAGGTGTGTGGTTTGAATGCAAGGATTGTGTTTATAAAACGCGAAACAAGAGCTCCCTGAAGGTTCATCAACTCCGTAAGCATGCTTCACACGATGAAATCAAATGGTTTAAATGTCACCATTGTGAGTATCAAGCGAAAAGTAAGGGCAATTTGAAAAGGCATCTAACCATGCACTACACTGTTGGGAATAAAGTTCAGCATGTGGTTTAAATGTGCAAATTAGGTTTATCAAGCAAAACTTAAATTTACTTTGAAAAAGTATATCATTAGTAAACATATTTCTAAGAATACCTCACGATTAGTAGACAATCCATATTTTTAACATTTTTTGTATCTAAAAGTGATATAATGTAAATACATAATATAATACAATTAATTAACGAGCTAATGTTAATGTTAGCCAAATTTACTTGTTAATTTGTTAAATAAATTTTATATCTGTCATAATTTATTTATCCAGTTATACACCAATTATTTAAAAACGGAGTTGTGCGCTAAAGACAAAATCTTTCGACATTAATTTGTGTAACCCTGATAATTTCCTACCAGTAAACAAATGAACTCTTTTTTAAAATCTTTACCAGTGGACGGCCAAGAAGAATTTCGAAAAAAATCTTTATCATTTTACATAATGGCTGCAACTGAAATTTCTACTTGAAAATTCCGTTTTTAACGCAATTCACCATTAATCACCAATTAAAAACTGCAAAACAGATAACATTAGCTGGAAATTTTTCCAATTTCATTGTTAACAACGGAGTGGCAGATATTGCCTGCCTCATTCAACAAAACGGAAATTGAGAATTTAAAAAATGTCGTTGGATGAAATGTGCCTTCAAATTGAATAGGCAAAAATTTTAACGAAGAACATCTGTTCTGTCTTATATCGCAATGGACCGAAATGGTAAGTGTAATGTCTACCCTTATTTACGTATTTAAACTTGGCGCCACGCTTACAGCGCCACCAGCTTTTGCTCGAATTTGGCGAGTTTATGAACGAGCATGATATCGATGTCATGCTCATATTCGAAACACACGCGAGACCCTGCAACGCAATCAAAATTCAAAATTATCAGCTTTATCGTACCGATAGAATCACCGGGCCACCACCGGTGGAACCGCGATTTATATTAAAAACGAATACGAACATCACGAACTACCCAATCCGGCCGCGATTAATATCGAGACAACCGCGATCAAAATCGAAACCACATCCGGGCCGATCAAAATTATTTCCGCTTATAAACCGCCGAACAATCCTATCCAAGATCCAGACCTCCAAGCCCTCTTCCCAGATAACGCCCCCACAATTGTGGCGGGCGACCTAAATTGCAAACACCACATGTGGAACAGTCGCGCCGTTAGTAATAACGGCCGACTACTGTGCATGACTTTACGCTGAGAAATGACATCATTCCCTTGGGCCCCCGAGAACCCACTCACTTCTCGACCCACGGGACCTCTGATGTCCTATACATAACTCTTTTAAAAAATGTTCCCGTACACCCTTTCTATGCACTGTCAGCCCTTAGCTCCGATCACAACCCTGTGATACTCCAAATGGGCACAATTCTCAACGATCGACCAAGTCCGCTACAATCGGTACTGGGCCCCGTTCCAATTATAAATTCAATTCCGGAATTAAATTCAACCGTCGGGCAGTTAGAAAACATCATTATTCAGGCAACAAAGTCAGCAGAATTCACAAAACTCGCGCAAAACAACCGTCCAGCTCTTCCAAATTTTATAAAAAATTTAATTCGTGACAAAAATCGGGCAAAACGGCGATATCAAAGAACTTTAGCTCCTTTAGATAAAATCGAATTGAACCGACGACAAACCGAGGTGAGAGACGCGCTCTCAGTTCGCGCCAATGACTCGTGGCAAGACAAACTCACTTCTTAGGCTGCCGTAAAGAGTTGACTAGGTCAGTTTCCGCCCAGATTTTAAATTAGTTAGATCACCAAACATACAGGAAATTGGCGCCACAATGTCTGGGTGAACGACAGCCTAACAAACATTTAAAACCGAAAACAAAATTTTATAGCCCATTAACTTGACCGAGACGTGACTGAAAACCATAACAAATTCAAAGTCTCAAAAACAGATGGTTGGTCAGCGCTTGTGTAGCGGTTTCGATATGTGGCGAAAGAGCTCGATAAGTTGCCAAAAATTTTCTTTAGTAGAAAAATACGAAAAAAATTTTGAACTACCAGAATCTCGTTTTATGACTTTTTTTGGTGGTACCAAAAAAATTTGTGGGCCCTTTAATCTGAAAAACCGCTATTTCCAAAGAGCGCGCGGCTTCAGAAACAATATTTTTTTTTCTGGCCTCAAGTAACGCACAGCGTGGATTTTTATTTTGCTCGAAAAAGCAATCATTGGAGAATCAATATCCTTTTTATGATACGAGAGTTTTACGATATGGATTTTATTCTTTTTTATGTAGATCGATAGCCTCAAGTATTAAGATGATATAATCTCCCATAACCCCTAGTCGCGTTTCAAAAATAAAGTTTCTAGAACAAGAAATGTAAGACGCGGTTAATTACGGTTTGGCAAGTTGTGTGAACGCGACGGAGATAGCGTATACGGTAAACGTAGGCACTGAACAAAGAGAGCAACACAGCATTTTTAATGACCGGAAAAATTGTGGTAAGAGGAAAAAATGGTCAAATTATCATAAATAATTTATTTTTCAAATCAATATCATAAAGAGCTGATAACAAGTGATCAAATAAATTCGTCAAAATAGTAGGTTATGAAAAATTACTATTATTTTATTTTATCACATTCATATTGTTGTCTTCTATTTTATGGTTCTAAAATAAAAAAATTACGATGTAAATAAAAAATAACTTGTCTTCTTTGTCTTTATCTACCGCCTTCCCACTCGTAATAGCAACGTTTTAATAAAATAATAAAAAAAAATGTAAGAGGAAAGATTGTCGGTGTTTGCCATTAATCCCATTGAAACTGATATCGCAGACAGGTTAGACGTAGAGGAAATAATTAGTGAGTTTTCTTTATTGAAAGTGGAAAAGTGCTCATGTAAATAAATTTTAAACAGAAGTAGCCATTATTATTTCATTAGATATACCTACTTATACAAATTATTACAGGAGTTTTTCTTGCTATACATTTTTGTCCTAATATTCAAATAATGTATACATCTCACATTTTCTCACATTTTTAGTTTTTAAATTACAGACAAAAATTTCATTCAAGCTTTAATTTTTTTAAGCAAAAACCATTGGAGTTAGACTTTTTAACGAAGCATTGTCAAGGCACTTTTTACAATAAATCTAAATCTGCCATTCATTTAATTTTGTTTTTTTTTATGGGCGTCATATTGGATTTTAGCATTTATTGATTGACTTTTATTTTTTGATTGCAACACAATACTTTTTTACATTTATGCCTAATTTTTAAAATTTTCAATGGTGAGAAAAATTTTCATTCACATTAATATTCAGTATGAAAATGCGCAACTTTGCTCTAATTTAACCGACTTTGTATCTCTGAGATTAAGCGAGCTCTCGAAAAACGGACACCCTGTATAATATGTTAATAAAGATCAATTCATATAGTATAAATTTATTTATTGTTTTATTTATTTTATTAAATATGTAATGAAATGTGAATATTACTGATATAGTTTGAAAAATACATACTACATATTCTACATTTTTGGGCGGCAGTTGCTATCTTGCACAGTGCACACACCTCGGCACATACCTCTAGATTTCCTACAGCCGGGTCTCTAGGTACTTTATATTATTTATGTTAATTTGAAAGGGCTTTTATTATTAACATTTGTTAGTCTTCTTCATACCGCTACATCATCCGACAATTAAAGATTGCTGCACGCGATAATTAGCAAGATCCCTTGGATATTGTTTACTAATTATATGGTCGGCCTTATCACATTCCACACTTTTCTCCATGTACAAAAACGTGGAACGAGAAGGAATAAATACGTGATGACTAGGGCAACGTCAGAACTACTTAGTTATATTTAGCTCTTTATCACCGGATCGGAAATAAAACCCGAGACCGATTTCAAAATCTCAAATATAAACAACACGATGCACGCTGGAATCGCAAAATTCTTCTAGAACAGCGCCAAAACGCGCATATGGGAAAACCCCTCAAATACATAATGGTTTTACGTATTGTTGACTGCCGCGATCGGGCGGAATTGTCGAGAGGATCTATTTGGTAGCCCTCCACGAGTTCATGGGGTTAGCAAAAACGGGAAGGCCTAACTCATTTCTGTTTTTAGGATTATAAAGCTGAAGAATTGACCTTTCAGCTAAAAGAAATATGAAAGCAGTAAAAAAAATTTTCCTACGTAATACGTGGCTTCAAAGTTGCCAAACTTTGGAGGGTTGTTACTTTATAACGAAAAAAAAAATGCGATTAAAAATTACTTTAGCCAAATCTTTGATGTTTTGTCATTACGTAGGTCAAAGGAGAACTTGATTGTATCATTAGGTTGCTCTAACGCCATGAACTACGAAAGCGTGTTTTGCCGTTTTCTCGCCCGTTTCTTACGGCAGCCTTAAACGGGCAAAATTCGAAAAGTCTTTGGAGAATGACCTGCGTTTTTAGAAATTCCGCTCCTCGCAAAATCCCCCCGCTTAACGGACCAACGGGACCCGTGTCCGCGCCAGTTGACAAAGTCGAACTCTTTGCAGATTCACTGCAAGAGCAATTCACCACCGACACGACCCATGCCGACCTGGGCCGTGTTGGCTTCATAGAGAGATTTGTTCAACAACTTTTGGAAAATCAAGTAGAAAACGACGTCAGAAACGTCAATCCGATTACCCCTCAGGAAATTTCGAGTCACATTAATTTTTTTCACAAACGTCGCGCGCCAGGCCCAGACGAAATCACCAACTTGTCAATGAAAAATCTGCCAATGTTAGCAATCATGCATCTAACCGCAATCTTTAACGCCACTCTTCGGCTAGGTCACTTCCCACAAACGTGGAAAAAGGCGGACGTCATTCTCGTTCAAAAACCCGGCAAAAGTCCGAAAGAGCCCTCAAATTACCGCCCCATAAGTCTTCTTTCGACCATCGGAAAGCTTGCGGAAAGATGCATTCTCCATCTAAGTTCTCCATAGGCTAAATATGTTCACGACGGATCATGGCGTTATCCCTGACACTCAGTTCGGTTTCCGCGCACAACAAATCCTTCGGGTGGTCGTGGTAGAGCACTGTTACACCAGCTTCGACTGGAAATACAACACCGGGGCCGTCTTTCTGGATGTCTCAAAAGCTTTTGATCGTGTCTGGCACTCTGGGCTCATATATAAGATGATCAATTTGGGCTATCCGGGCAAAATTATTAAACTCATTTATTCTTTTCTTTCGGACCGTAGCTTTCGCGTCAAAATTGATGGTATCAGATCAACCAGTCGCCCCCTGGCGGCTGGGGTACCACAAGGATCAGTACTCGCGCCACAGTTGTTCAACATTTACATCTCAGACATGCCTCAGCCCGCAGCCCGCGACTGTTGAGTTTGCTCAGTACGCCGACGACACCGCTATACTCGCGCGCGCCAAACATGCGTTCCAAATTTCAAATAAGCTCGAAAGAGCTTTGGAAAATCTGGAAACATGGTATCGCGAATGGCTCATTAACGTCAATGCAGCCAAAAGTACTGCAGTCCTTTTCACACGTCGTAACCTAGTAACACCTGATAGAGAATTGAGCATCTTTGGTGAGCCCATCCAGTGGCAGGCATCAGCCAAATATCTGGGGGTCACCCTGGACAAGCGATTGACGTTCGCCAAGCATATTGAGACAGCCAGAAACAAGGCGCGAGGATGTATCGCCCAACTTTATCCACTGCTCTGCCGAAAGAGCAGATTGTCACCGCGAAGTAAATTACGACTTTTTACCACAATTATCAGGCCCATAATGACTTATGCGTCTCCCGTCTGGAGTCACGCAGCGTTTACGCATTTAAACAAAATTCAAGTGGTCCAAAACAAGTCCCTCAGACTTGTTTTCGACGCACCCTGGTTTGTTCGAAACAACCAGCTACATAAAGACGCGAGTATTAAATACAGCAATGAACATCTCAAAGATGTCGCGATAAAGTTTTTTTGCAACAGCAGCTGACCACCCGAACCTCCTCGTTCGTAGAGCCGTCGACTACGGCGAGGAACCACCCTATCGATTAAAACGGCCGAAAATGGTTTTAAACGGGTAAAACCATCCGCGTCAACTCGCGAACCGCGAACCGCGACACACGACATTGACTTAGGTTACACACATTTCCACACCGCGAGCGCTTTCTCCTGAAGATAACGGGGTGAAGACACAGTGTCCCGGCCCGTCCGGAGGGGTTTTAGCCGGTTCAAGTCCGGCACTACCCAGCGTGATTGAACCAAGCGCTGGGTGTCCGGAGGGATTTTCCCTCCCTAAAAAAAAAAAAAAATTTGCCTCTTTTTCCTTCTGCCACTCTTCAGCTCCTCAACTCTTGAGTCTTCAATACCTCGTGCTGCGCTGCCGTGCTGCCGTTTTTAATTGATCAGGTAACCCAACTCGCTAAAATATCTTGGTACTGTACTATTTTATTAAAATGCTCAGTTGCACGAAACTTAACGGTTGTTTAATCCTTTGTTATCTTTTCTCCAAGTTATTTACTACTTTGATTGACCATTAATCTATTGTTGAAATTCGTAGATGTTTGATAGACTTTAACATTGCAACCCGTACGATTCTTACAAATAAGCGGATAGTCCTGCAATAAAATTGTAACGACTTTTAACGAACGATTAAACTACCGTTAAGTTTTGTGCAACTAATGTAAATTTAGAATTGGCGGTATTTTTAAAGAAAATATGGGGTATTTTATGCCTGAGCGTGGGACAGTTTGTCATACTAAAGTTGGCAACACCGCCACTTAAATGAAGAATAAAGTATGGTTAGTGGTTAGTCAATCACTTATAGTGGTTAGTCAATGGTGAGGGTAAGTGACACATGGTGCCACTTTCCCTAACCCTACTTTTTATTCTTTATTTTATTTTACTCACAGATTTTACTCTTAGACGCCGCGACAGCAAAAACGTGTCTTTCTTCAGCTCCCTGCACCACTGCTGTGACCTACCATGAAGAAATTAACCTCACAGGTAAGTGTTTGCTATATGAAACTATTTTATTATGGTATTTTTTTTTATTTAGAGAAAACTAAAATCCTTATGTGCCTTAACGGCAGGTGGTCTGGCAGCCTACGCTGGAATCAGTCTGTACAAGGGGGAAGAAAGGTTTTACACCAATTTTGTTATGCCCGTTGTACACCAACTGGACGGTGAGCAAGCCCACAAATTGGCAGTGTTTGCAAATAAACACCGACTTATCCCGAAGAGTCGTTACCAAGATCCAGATTTACTGGTAATTAAAATCGAAAAAATCGCGGGAGACCTGCATCATAACAAAAATTTATTTTTAGAAAATTAAAGTGTTAGGGATGGAGTTTAAGAACCCCGTTGGTGTTGCGGCTGGTTTCGACAAAAATGGGGAAGCTATCCAAGGTCTGGCAGATATTGGTTTTGGGTTGGTAGAAATTGGTTCTGTGACTCCCGAACCTCAACCGGGTAACGAAAAACCGAGGGTTTTTAGACTCAAACCCGATTTAGCTGTGATAAATAGGTACGATTTGATTTAAATTCAATGGCCTCACAAATTGTTTTCACCTTCCTTATTAGGTACGGTTTCAATAATGATGGCCACGAAATAGTTCACAAAAGGTTGCAGCTCGTTAAGGAAAGTGGCAATTTTGAAACTATTGTTGGCGTTAATTTGGGGAAAAATAAAACTTCCCCGGATGCCGTTGCCGATTACGTGAAAGGTGTAAGAAAATTTGGCGAAATAGCTGATTATTTAGTGATTAACATTAGCAGGTTTATTTATTAATTCCTAGTTTTGGAGATTTGTATTAAACATCGAATTTTAGCCCAAATACTCCAGGATTGCGAGATATGCAGGCCAAGAAAAATTTAGTTGAGTTACTAACAGCGGTTGTTGAAGCTCGAAATAATCTGCAACGAAAGACTCCATTACTGCTTAAACTCTCTCCAGATTTATCTGAGAGTGAAATGAAGGATATTGCTGAAGTAATAAGATACAAAAATTGTAAAATTGATGGTCTTATTATTAGCAACACTACAGTAGCGGAGCGTCAATTTCTCGCCGACAAACGATCTAACGAAATCGGAGGTTTAAGTGGACAGCCGTTAAAGGAGCGTTCCACTCAAATGGTGCGACATATGTACAAGTTAACGTCGGGCGAAATTCCTATTATTGGTAATTGTTGCACTAATTTCTAACAAAATGTTACTTACATAATTGTTTTAGGAGTCGGTGGTGTTTCCGATGCCAAGGATGCCTATGAGAAAATTAAGTCCGGAGCTAGTATCGTTCAAGTGTACACGGGGATGATTTATGAAGGTCCACCTATCGTGAACAAGATCAAGAGAGGACTCGTTCAATTATTGGCAGAAGACGGAATTAAAGATCTGAAAGATGCGGTGGGCAAGGATGTCCACTAACTATGACGCCAGAATTTGGTTGTACACAACCCGTAAGCTATAGACTTTCATTTGTTTTTTTCGAAAATGTAATTATTGAATTATTTTAGGCGGTTCTGGGTACCTATTGAAAGCTCGTCGGAAGAACAATTTAACCATCGAGGCGAGGAATGATGTGCTAAAACAGATTTTTATCTCCTGCTTAAAGCATCAAGTGCTTGAGTACTCTATAACGTGATTATAAACATAAATTCCCAAGTACCACTACCAGAAAAAACTGAAGCCTTACCTCAGACAGCTTTAATAACTTACAATGTGCAATTATTATTCTCAAAGAGAATTTAATGTATTTGGAGAATTTATCATTTTTTTGTTATGACAAATCATCAGAAATATACAGAGTGTTTCAAAATTGAATGTCAATATTATAAAACACCCTGTATAACTTAAATGTGAGCCATCTATTTTTTGGTGGTATTGAATGCGAATGTTACAAAACATTCAGTGTTTTTTTTTTAGATTTTACTTTTAACAATGTTATCAATTAATTTTCTTATGTGTAATTAAAAATATATTTATTATTTGTTGTAGGTGATTTATGTTTTTTTTTATTATTATTTTTACATTTACCCTGTAATTGGGCCCTACAGCCTGTAGTGTGAATAAAATTGTTATTATTAAAAGCACGTAAATTTTTTCCATGTTTTTCCTTCCAGTGTTCTGTAGAAAAGAATAGGAACCTAGCAAGATGAGACAAAGTAACGTAGGAGAATGTCCAGTGGTGTCTGACCTTTTTATTTTTTTCACTTATTTGAGTTAAATCAAGTTTCTCGCTATCATAGAACTCAAGCTATCGAAGGCACTATTGCCCCACCCTGTATAACAACAATAATAGTAATATCTTTTTTAAAACAAATCAATTTTTAGTCATTCCGTCTTCTAGGTTTACAAAATCTTCACAAAATAAACGGGAACAAATATAATGTACAAAAAATTAAACCATACATCCCTTGCACTGTCCACCAGAAAATTTAATGAGCATCAAAAAATCTAAATGAAACCCAAATTATTATACATCAGAAAATGAGAACATCACCACTAAAATAACTATGCTGCGTATTGTTTTACCATTGCTTACATTTTAAATTCTATAAATTCTATATGTCTCTCAATTTTACTAAATGTTCATTAAATTTAGAACGCTCAAGTTACGCGTCCGTGCTGTACATAATAAATATTCGCGCTATCAATTTATATTTAGGTTTCTCAAAAAAAATATTTGCGTCAAATAATTATTCTATTACTTCAAAAATGAAATATGCTCGCGCATCTCTCCTTGCCGCTTGCGCTTCCAGACAAGAGACACACGAAAAAAGTTTTGTACAAGGTCAGTTCAGGGCCCTGTATTTTTTTTTTAAAAAGCACGATTAGAAATTACCACTAAAAGAAGTTTTACGTTTTACATAATGCAAGCCAATTACAGCAAAGCATTTATATATTACGGAAATCAATATCTTTTTTTGTGCAAACCACTTCAATTTTTACTCTTATTTTCCTTGCCCTAGCATATCTACATCTATAATTTTGCATAAAATTATTTACTATTTACACAACATTTTATTGCTTGTGTATTTTTTATCAACAAATAGTATTTTTAACTGCTAAATAATATAAGACACTGTCGAAAATTAAATATCTGGGTATTATGTTAGAATTAAATGCGGAATAAAATTTGGTAAACATTTAGTATTTATGGTCAACAAAAGTTATTTTGGCGAACAAAATATATAAGAGGCCAGCATTATGTCAATATTTGGTTGTCGCTTTAAGATTATGTATTTTCTTAATTTTGGTGAGCATTTAGTATTTTTGGGAAATGAAAGTATTTTTTTGTATGAAAATATTCGGTAAATTTGGTAGGCTGTTAAATACGACCCAAGATAAACCATTGTACCACAAGTTACAAACGTGGACGCCTATTATGTAAATGTAAGAATGGGACAATATCCTGCTCTTGACCACCCTTGTTGTTAAATGAATCCAATGGTGTTCCACACAAAAAAAAAATATTTGCAATTTTTGCAAAAAAGGAGTAGGAAAGATATATGTGATATGTATAAGCCCACACTACAGAAAAAATAAATTTATTTATATAATAAAAAAACGTAAGTATATATAGTTCTTTTCAACGTTATAATAAAGAAAATTTAACATTAAACATGACTAGGTAGAAGCAATAACATTTAAAGTCTAAAACATAAAAACAACTATTATACTGTAACTATTAAGTGAAAGATCACATTAGCGAAAATACTTAACGTAGGCTTTTCTCAGTAAAAACATCAACAATATATTAGTCTTCCCGAAACGCAACGTGCTAAACTCTAACAACCTAAACAAAATCAAGCTTAATACTAATATTTTCTCACAGATTTATCGTGTCGAGATCTTGAATCGGCGCCCTTAACTCAGCACTGGTGTTGCTTTCTTGCGACGCATGTGGCGGCGTCTTGTTATTAGTCACATTCGTACCACCACCACCACTACCAGCGCCACCCCCTCCAGAATTCATCGTTAATTTACCCATAATACTCGGGATACTGAATTCGGGATTGGGCAATTTTCTCATAATTTTACCGGACGTGATCAAGCGACCGAAGCCTTCTTGATGAGCGAAAGCGTAACCCGATCGGATCGATCTCCTAGCTCTTCTCGCCGAAGGCGTCCTCAAAACGTCTTGACTATGCCGCGATCTTACTTGGGCCATTCGTTGCTTCAAACGGACTCGGTCGGAGAGAGTCGGGAACACGTCAACGAAGTAAAACCGCCAGGCAAGCACCGGCATTATCGAAATCGTTACAACTAGAACTGTGGTGAACCAAAAGTTGGCCTCGGCCATCGCTTTGGTTAACGAGCCCACGTAAGGGCCGCCGATCACGTAATTGTAGAAGTAATCAGCGACAAAGTAAAAAGCGAGCGAGCCCCATATCATTATGTGGTTGAATACGGTCCAATACAGGGTGTCCAAGGCAATCTGCGAATAGACGACAAAACTTATTACTTGCATTTCATCAAAACATGAACTCGCCCTTTTATTACTTTAGCGAGTAAGACATAAAAAATTGTAAAATACTTTTGAAAAATTACCATCGTGCTGGACATAGGTAAATACAGTTAATAGGCAAACACCTCAGTAGGCTTTGGAATGGAACATTAATTATGGATTGCCAACAATAATTTTTCAAAATAAATTAACAACATTCCCAAAAATTGATTTCAACTTTTCTAAAACCAAAAGTGTGCTTTTGTAAAGCTGAAAGTTGATCCATTCTAACATTCTACAGGGTGTTTCCTAATTGAGTGTCAATATTGAAGGGAGTTAATATGTGTATGATTTTAAGATAAAAGTCTCTGAAATCAAAGGCCAAATTTTGCGTTATTTTTGGGATACAGGGCGATACAAGCTCATGATCACGACCTCCAAGATTGATAACGAGTAATTGAAATAATTTTATATCAAACCGTTCTTGAGTTACATGGATTTTTAAATTTCGGCGCTGAAGGGATTTTTGATTGACAGCTTTGTGGCCGTTTATCTAGTCCATTTGCGGCTAACCACATTATATTTCCCTGTATATCAAAAATATGTTTATAGAAACCTTAAACCTTAAAAATCATACACAGATTCCCCCTTTAAATATTGACATTCAATTATAAAACACCGTGTATAATAAATAAAAAAGCTAACCTGCGCTGTGTTTACAATGACGAGGATAGCAGCGGCGACACTGCAGAAGAGCATGTAGTCTGACAAGCCGTGGCCACCTGGGCTCACCGCGTCGTAGTAAGTGCCTAAAAATAACAACAAATTGTTTAATTATGCATAAATACGTGACAATAACTTACCAAAAGGTACAAAAAATAATACAATAGACACAAAACACCCTTGAATAGCGCTTCGAAAAAATTCCTTCTTGTTGAAAAAGGAGTTATAATGGCCAGGCCGGTATAACTGGGGATACAGTATAGAATTCTTATCGTTGACGTCTTGGTCGAAGATGCCAACACCGAGGACCGGCAACGACGTATAGAACAAGTTATATACTGATATATACATTGGATCAAAAACAGTCTAAAAAAGATGTACATGAAAGTTTGGAGACATAAAAATAATTACAAATTATTACTTGAGCACTGAATCCGCAAAAAAACGCATACCAAAAGTGGCACAAGGTAAAAGCGAAATTTTTATTGAAGAAATACCGCAGAAAACTACACATGCGATAGTACGACCATCGACCGTGAACCAACAACAATCGTTCCAAAAATCGAAATTGGGCTATCGAATAATCCGACGCTAAAACCGCTTGCATGCCTTCTTGTCCAGAAATTCCAACACCGATGTGAGCAGCTGTAAAAAAAAAAAACAATTAAACCTGTCGCCAACTCGACCACTAAACCCACCTTTAATCATTGAAACATCATTAGCGCCATCGCCTATCGCTAACGTTACTGCGTGTCTACTCTTCTTTACTAATTCTACCACCAAGGCCTTTTGTAATGGGGTGACTCGACAACAAATCACCGATTTGCATTGCATTACCACGTCCAAAAAGAGTCTTTCCAGTTGCGGGTGAAGGCAATGGACCAAAGAGTGACCGTTAATGATGATCGCGAATCCGGCTGTAGTTTCCTCAATTTTTGCGTTCTCGAACGAACCTTCCTGGTACTCCAATTCGGTGCTAAAATGTCGATAACGTAAATAACAAACAAGGATACGTTTGGAACGCCACTGGAACTTTTAAAATGTTACTATATTATGAACGGAATTTATGAGTAGATCGTTTCTCTAGGTTTTATAAATTATGCGTTTCAGCAAATTATGTGCGGCGTTAATTTATTCTTATGATCATCTTTGGCTTCTTCCTTTAAATTCAATATAACAAGTGAAATAAAAAATCCTAAGAACAGCCAAATATACAGGGTGATTTTAGCCTCTTTACAAACTTCGGCAGTGAGAAGTAGATTTAATTAAAAATTGTCAGATAAATTCACATAATATTATTTATTATTATTAATCCAACGGCAGGTTGAAAAACTTTTAAGGCACGGCCTACGTGAATCACCCTGTATATTAGACAACTGAATTTTCTCTATTATAAATTATTAACAAAGTTGAAAGTTGTACGTGTCAAATCTGCTTTGTCAGAGTCTGCGCCTGCAATTTTCGTGAGTTCTGAGCAGAGCCAAATACCGTGAAAAGATTGGTCGTTCACAACCAACACAGCTGCCTAAAAATTATCACCTCGTAATTCTTTAACCAATTATTATCAACTTTAGATTATTATGCAGTAGAGTCCGTACAGCGAGTGTTCAGCATGTTGGGTCATCAAGAGATGCATGGCAAGACCAAACTAGTGGCGTAGCTTCGAAAACTATAATAAAACAAACGACACTGTGCCAATAAACAAGCCATTGGTCTCCCCTTTCCGGAGCGTCGGTCTTGTCCGAGACGACCGCGCAACTTTGTGGGTAGAGAAGGGGCTCGTTGTATGGACTCTAAGCGACTTATCTAAAATAATAATTTCTAATAAATAGAACGGCTAAAATATTATCCCTCTACAATTATGTTCCTATAAAATATCTCAACTTATAATAAAAGTGAGGCAAAATGGTCATTAGAAAATTGGTCC
This sequence comes from Schizotus pectinicornis, assembly GCA_951805265.1. NCBI lineage: Eukaryota > Metazoa > Arthropoda > Insecta > Coleoptera > Pyrochroidae > Schizotus > Schizotus pectinicornis. Next base: position 5,133,708 of record OX638202.1, on the reverse strand, counting down.
GTTCACAACCAACACAGCTGTCTAAAAATTATCACCTAGTAATTTTTTAACCAATTATTATGAACTTTAGATTATTATGCAGTAGAGTCCGTACAGCGGAAGTTCAGCATGTTGGGTCATCAAGAGATGCGCGGCTGGACCGCACTAGTAGCGTAGCTTCGAAAACTATATTGAAACAAACGATACTGTGCCAATAAACAAGCCACTGGTCTCTCCTTTCTGGAGCGTCGGTCTCGTCCGAGACGACCGAGCAACTTTGTGGGTAGAGAACGGGTTCGCTGTATGGACTTTGGCGACTCATCTAAAATAATTAATTCTAACAAATAGAACGACTAAAAGATTATTCCTCTACAATGGTGTTGCTATAAAATATCTCAAGTTATCATATAAGTGAGGCGAGATGGTTATAATTTACAAGACCTAAAAATGTTCTACGCATAAATTTATAAACCAAAAAATATTAAGTTTCATAATAACCAATAATAACAATACAAATGATCATTTCGTGAATTATCTTGGTAGATAATGTAATAACATGTTAAAAGTCCAAATGGTGTTACATAAAGATGCTTAACAGTAAGATTTGACGAAGAAGATAACGCTTCAAAAAATGTTTAAGAAAAACTCCATGCTGTACATTAATCTATTGCACTAATTCCGATTTTGCAATGCATATTTCGATTAAGTTAGTGTAAAGATTGTGCGTGGCATGGATACCCTCTTCCAGAATAGCGTAAGACATATACAGGGTATTTCAACGAGAACCGCCGGTGCCTAATTGCGTATTTCCAATGAAATTAAAAATTTGAAATTTGGCAGAAATAAACTTTAATTAATGCGCTACAATGTGGCGTAATTGTTTCGTTCATAATTAATTCCCGCCGCTGTCGGAACGCCATAAAGTGCGTTTTCACAAGTTTTCAATATAATTTTTTTTTATTATTATGTTCGTAATACCGCCAGATATACGTTCCTGTTGTTAAAAATTTGAAACTTGTAGTTGAAGTATCGCTAATTGTGTTTTTAAGAAGTTCGCGGGATTTTGACAAATTTATGACACAACTGCCTTATTGAAGCAGTCAAATTTCATGACAATGACGCTTAAACGGTTCGGTTATTTATAACGTAATAGCGGTACCTACTCGAAGATCCTTGCAGCACAGGGACCATCATAAAATCTAATGTGGTTAGCCGCAAATGGACTAGGTAAACGGCCACAAAGCTGTCAATCAAAAATCCCTTCAGCGCTAAAATTTAAAAATCCATGTAATTCAATAACGATTTGATATAAAATTATTTCAATTACTCGTTATCAATCTTAGAGGTCGTAATCATAAGCTTGAAGAAAATCAAAGTGATGAAGTAAATATTTCGATATAAAATCGCGATCAAAAGTGAAAACTTACACCATTAAAAATAAGAATAAAACGATAATGTCATCTTGTAGTGCATTAATTATAGTTTATTTCTGCCAATGTTAAAATTTTTAACTCCATTGGAAATACGCAATTAGGCACCGGTGGTTCTCGCTGACACACCCTGTATACAGGGTGGGGCAATAGTGCGTCCGACTTTGATAGCTGGAGTTCTATGATAGGTAGAAACTTGATTTTAAAACACAAATAAACTAGAGAAAAAAGTCTATAACCGGAAATTATTTTTGAACATACAGGGTGAGCCAAGACAATTATACAGGAGCAAGTGCCATTTTTTTAAATGGAATGTGGTGTGCAAAAGAAGATTTTTTGGAGCCTTTTTCTAGACTCTTTTCAATCCAGTATTATTGCTGACTATTTCCAAACCACTTGAATGTAGCGATTTTTTTTGTTCAAATAATGGCATCTGCAGATGTATGTTAAAAAAATCACTACAGTCACAATTACGAGTTTTAAGAGAAAATTATGAAAAGACAGGTTATGAAACATCTGTGGAATGTCTTTAAATCGTTTTAACTTTTTAAAAATTATACAGGGTGGCTAAATTTAATTTTTTAATTTAGAACTTTTTGAGTTTAATTTTCTCAATTTTTTCAAATAGAACACCCTATATATTTTTTATCGCTATGATGTAGAAACTAAATACAAACATTTTTTGTATGTACACCCCTATGGCTATTTGTAACCATTTTCGATTTATCGCCCAATAATTACAAAAATCAAGAATAATCCTAAATAATTAGATTGTTTTTCAAATTACTCGACAGATAAAATTGTAATAAGTGCTCCAGATGTTCTGTTTATAAAAACAGCATAAGTTTTTTTAGTAAGTTCACTTTATGTTTGTATCTTGATAATTTTTTGCATTTTATATTATCCGACAAGAAATACACATTTATCGCAGTTACCTGTCGTCAGTTGTAATTTTTGTGTCTATTTTAAAACATTTGAAGTTTTTTGTCGAGTTATTTGGAAAACGATCTAATTTTTTAGGATTATTTTTGAATTTTGTAATTATTTGGCGATATTTCAAAAATGGTTACAAATAGCCATAGGGGTGTGCATACAAAAAATGTTCGTTTTTAGATTCTACATAATATCGTTAAAAAATACACAGAGTGTTCCATTTGAAAAAATGGAGAAAATTAAATTCAAAAAGTTCTAAATTGAAAAATTAAATTTAGCCCCGCTATATAATTTTTCAAAAGTAAAAACGATTCAAAGACATTCCACAAATGTTTCCTAACTAGTCTTTACATATTTTTTTCTTAGAACTCGTAATTGTGACAGTAGTGATTTTTTTACATGCATCTGCAGATGCCATAATTTGAACAAAAAAAATCGCTACATCCAAGTGGTTTGGAAATAGTCAGCAATAATATTGGAATGAAAAGAGTCTAGAAAAAGGCTTCGAAAAATCTTCTTTTACACACCACATTCCATTTAAAAAACTCTTACTTGCCCCTGTATAATTGTCTTGGCTCACCCTGTATGTTCAAAAATAATTTCCAGTTATAGACTTCTTTCTCTAGTTTATCTGTGTTTTTAAATCAAATTTCTACCAATCATAGAACTCGAGCTATCGAACTCGAACGCACTATTGCCCCACCCTGTATATGTAGAGGAAAAAGTTATGTGCTTAAAAATTGAGTGAGTAGAATTAAATAAAGTTCCGACAAGATTTCATTTCACAAGAATTCAGAACTAGTGCTACCAACATCACAAAGCACACTAAATTAGAGAGCAGGTAGATTAATACACGAAAAAACTAATCTAAACGACGTTAGTTTTTTGAAAAACCACCTCGTGTTGGTTGATGAGAAAGAAAGAATTAGAAAAAAAAAGTCTTGAAACGTTTCTACCTTGCTCTCGTATTTTCACATCTTTCAATGTCATCATCCCACCTGAAAGTGACTACACTGACGGCGGGTGGGGCGGCGACTTGTTGAGGCGGCGTTGAAGTGCCCGTCGAATGATCGGTACCGTCCATTCTGCCGTTCGAAGTTCCAATCTGTATGCCGGTGGGACTGCGCGGTTGGAACGTGTTCACTATTTTAATATTCTCTTTAAATTTCATGAGTTGCTGATGAACCTCATCGTAAGACGAAGCATCTACTATGAACACATCGACGAGTTCATCGTTCAGTAATTGACAAGAATAGCCGATGTTGATGGCGGTTTCTGCAATTCCGAACAACAAAGTTAAAATCTACAAGTGGAACTAACGTAAGGAATAACCTTGTTTATCGCCTGTAAGAACCCAAATCTTGATTCCAGCCAGGATCAGATTGGCGATTGTTTGGGGGACACCGTCTTGGAGTTTGTCTTCGATAGCGGTCACTCCGATCAAAACCATGTCTGTTTCGATTTCCTCATAGATGGCGTCCAACTTTTCGTCTCTTTGATCCAATGAAATTGCAGCCTCTTGATGCCTCTGTTTCCAGTCGTTAAAAAATTCTTCGTCTAGATCGCGGGATGCTAAGCACAACGTCCTTAGGCCCTCTCCGGCAAATTTCTAGTCATAAACCAAAAGTAATTGTTAAAAGAAAAAAAAAACGATCAATGCTACTTACATTCAAATTTTCTTGTGTCCTATTTTTAATATCGTCACTTTCGCCTTTCAACCTCTCGTAGATTACGTTATCGGCACCTTTACAGTATAATCTCAATTTTCCGTCTTTTCTCAAAATCACAGACATTCGTTTGCGCACGTTGTTGAAATCCAAAATGCACAACAATTCGTACACCTCTTTGACTCCCATGACTTCTATGGTGATGCTATTGGGGGCTCTCTCTTTGAAAACGAATCCGAAATTTCGAGCCGCCGACACCAAAGCGGCTTCGTCGGGCGACTGGGCCTGATACTCGAGTTTACCCTCTTTGTTCTCGGACATGACGGTGTGGCAGAGAGCTAACAGACGGAAAAAGTTGGAAACGTCCGGATCACGACGTCGTACCGCATCCAGCAAGTTCTTGTCGAAAAATCGAAATTCCGGTTCGTAGTTCGGATTAAACGAGAAGTCCAACGGTTCGCTGTCTTCGGTTATTTCGATCACTTCACCGGTGCGAGAGTCTATTACGTCACCGTACGAACGACCCATGATTGAACACTTGTTAAATGTCATTATGTTTTGTGTAAGCGTACCGGTTTTGTCGGAGAAGATATACTCTATTTGGCCTGGAAAAGCAGTCGTCAGCAAAAAGACAAAGAATCACGAAAGGCAGCCATTCCAAAGTTGCAGCGTGATTAGTTCAACGTAATGGAGTACTTGTCTCAGGTTTGAGGAATATGATATTTAGAAAGGAAAACAAATATAATGTACACCAAATTAAACCATACATCCCTTGCACTGTCCACCAGAAAATTTAATGAGCATCAAAAAATCTAAATGAAACCCAAATTATTATACATCAGAAAATGAGAACATCACCACTAAAATAACTATGCTGCGTATTGTTTTACCATTGCTTACATTTTAAATTCTATATGTCTATCAATTTGACTAAATGTTCACCAAATTTAGAACGCTCAAGTTACGCGTCCGTGCTGTACATAATAAATATTCGCGCTATCTATTTATATTTAGTGTTTCTCAAAAAAACTATTTGTGCGTCAAATAATTATTCTTTTACTCCAAAAATGAAATATGCTCGCGCATCTCTCCTTGCCGCTTGCGCTTCCAGACAAGAGACACACGAAAAAAGTTTTGTACAAGGTCAGTTCCGGGCCCTGTAATTTTTTTTTTAAAAGCACGATTAGAAATTACCACTAAAAGAAGTTTTACGTTTTACATAATGCAAGCCAATTACAGCAAAGCATTTATATATTACGGAAATCAATATCTTTTTTTGTGCAAACCACTTCTATTTTTACTCTTATTTTCCTTGCCCTAGCACATCTACATCTATAATTTTGCATAAAATTATTTACCATTTGCACAACATTTTATTGCTTGTGTATTTTTGATCAACAAATAGTATTTTTAACTGCTAAATAATATAAGACAATGTCGAAAATTAAATATCTGGGTATTGTTAGAATTAAATGCGGAATAAAATTTGGTGAACATTTAGTATTTATCGTCAACAAAAGTTATTTTGGCGAACAAAATATATAAGAAGCCAGCATTATGTCAATATTTGGTTGTCGCTTTAAGATTATGTATTTTCTTAATTTTGGTGAGCATTTAGTATTTTTGGGAAATGAAAGTATTTTTTTGTATGAAAATATTGGGTAAATTTGGTAGACTGTTAAATACGACCCTTTAGAAAGTATGGGAGATTTCATTACACCTCTATTTTTTTTATTTTTTTCTAGTGTTAATATTAAGTCCAGGATGACTTTTGGATTTCTAGAGTGGCAGTGTGGGATGTATGTAGGTTCGGTAGGCGTGAGTCTTGGATATCGCTCCTACATACGTCATCAACGCGAACATTTTCAAAAATTTCCAAAAATAATGCTTCTCTTACTTATTTGAATACATTTAGAGGTTAAAAATAATTTTTTTTTGTAGCCTCTTCCACATTCTCTAGGTCAGTGATTCTCAACCGGTGTGTCGCGACACACTGATGTGCCGTGGAAGGTCCTTAGGTGTGTCGCGTCGTCAGTAACTTTTATAAAAAAAAGCAAAAAAAATTGCTGGCTTCCCCAATTTCCAAATTTAAAACATTTTATTTTTACTTTGCATATTGCGTCTTCATTCGAATTATATAAGTATTAAGCATATAAAATAAAACAATTTTTGGTAGTGTGTCGCGTATAATTGAAAGTCTCCAGAAGGTGTCGCCGTTGATAAAAGGTTGAGAACCACTGCTCTAGGTAACACAAAATCTGATGCGGTACCTTAAATCACACGTTTTGAATCTGAACGAAAAGCGATCAAGAGCCCACTTTACCCAACGGTTATAGAGAATGTTTCCAAAATTTATCCATAAGCTTGATATGCTCCATTGAAAAAAGCAAAGTTTGTGTTGAAAAGAAATAATGTGCAATTTTTATAGCAATATTTTTTTTAACAGTGGAACTACTGTCGGTTGCAGCTAAGTTGATCGGTGGGGAACGAGAATGGAATGCTTATATGCTACAGCACAGGTGACCTTGGAGTTTGTGTATCAAAAACGCTCAAAATTGCCATTGGGTACAGAGGACTCTTAGGTCCGTATTTACAGACAGGACTTGATATCCACCGTCGTCTTGAGACCAAGTTGAACCTTGGACTGTGAGACTTTCGTCTCATTTTTCGCAAAGGTGAGACAAAAGTCTCACCGTCTAAGGTCCAACTTGATCTCAAGACGACGGTGGATCTTGTCTTGTCTATAAATACGGGCTTTAAACACAACTCTCAGAAAGTGTTATGGCATACCTACTCTCAAAAAAATATGGGAACAAATATAATGTACACCAAATTAAACCATACATCCCTGGCACTGTCCACCAAAAAATTTAATGAACATCAAAAAATCTTAATGGAACCCAAATATACTAAATGTTCACTAAATTTAGAACGTTCAAGTTACGCGTCCGTGCTGTACATAATAAATATTCGCGCTATCCATTTATACATATTTAGTGTTTCTCAAAAAAACTATTTGTGCGTCAAATAATTATTTTATTACTCCAAAAATGAAATATGTTCACGTATCTCTCCTTGCCGCTTGCGCTTCCAGAACAATAGCTACGCGAAAAAAGTTTTGTATAAAGTCAGTTCAGAGCCCTGTATTTTTTTTATAAGCACGATTAAAAATTACCACTAAAAGAAGTTTTACGTTTTACATAATGCGGTCATTGTTTACTTTACCGACTTCTGAATTTTCAAAAAGCCAATTACAGCAAAGCATTTATACAGGGTGGGGCAATAGTGCGTCCCACTTTGATAGCTCGAGTTCTATGATAGGTAAAAATTTGATTTAAAAACACAGATAAACTAGAGAAAGAAGTCTATAACCGGAAATTATTTTTGAACATACAGGGTGAGCCAAGACAATTATACAGGGGCAAGTAACATTTTTTTAAATGGAATGCGATGTGTAAAAGAAGATTTTTCGGAGCCTTTTAATAGACTCTTTTCAATCCAATATTATTGTTGACTATTTCCAAACCACTTGGATGTAGCGATTTTTTTTGTTCAAATAATGGCATCTGCAGACGCATGTTAAAAAAATCACTACAGTCACAATTACGAGTTCTAAGAAAAAATTATGTAAAGACTCGTTAGGAAACATCTGTGGAATGTCTTTGAATTGTTTTTACTGTTGAAAAATTATACGGGGTGGCTAAATTTAATTTTTCAATTTAGAACTTTTAAAATTTAATTTTCTCCATTTTTTCAAATGGAACACTATATATTTTTTACCGATATGATGTAGAATCTAAAAACGAAATTTTTTGTATGTAACACCCCTATGGCTATTTGTAACCATTTTCGATTTATCGCTCAATAATTACAAAATTCAAGAATAATCCTAAAAAATTAGGTTGTTTTTCAAATTACTCGACAGATAAAATTGTAATAAGTGCTCCAGATGTTTTGTTTATAAAAACAGCACAAGTTTTTTTTAGTAAGTTCAGTTTATGTTTGTATCTTGATCATTTTTTGCATTTTATATTATCCGACATGAAATACACATTTATCGCAGTTACCTGTCGTCAGTTGTCATTGTTGTGTCAATTTTGAAACATTTGAAGTTTTTTGTCGAGTTATTTGGAAAACGATCTAATTTTTTAGGATTATTCTTTAATTTTGTAATTGGCGATATTTCGAAAATGGTTACAAATAGCCATAGGGGTGTGCATACAAAAAATGTTCGTTTTTAGTTTCTACATCATATCGTTAAAAAATATACAGGGTGTTCCATTTAAAAAATTGGAGAAAATTAAATTCAAAAAGTTCTAAATTGAAAAATTAAGTTTAGCCACCCTGTATAATTTTTCAAAAGTTAAAACGATTCAAAGACATTCCACAGATTGTTCCTAACTAGTCATTACATAATTTTTTCTTAGAACTCATAATTGTGACTGTAGTGATTTTTTTAACATGCATCTGCAGATGCCAATATTTGAACAAAAAAAATCGCTACATCCAAGTGGTTTGGAAATAATCAGCATTAATATTGGATTGAAAAGAGTCTAGAAAAAGACCTCAAGAAATCTTCTTTTACACACCACATTCCATTTAAAAAAATGTCACTTGCCCCTGTATCTTGGCTCCCCTGTATGTTCAAAAATAATTTCTGGTTATAGACTTCTTTCTCTAGTTTATCTGTGTTTTTAAATCAAATTTCTACCCATCATAGAACTCGAGCTATCAACGTCGGACGCACTATTGCCCCACCTGTATATTACGGAAATCAATATTTTTTTTTGTGCAAACCACTTTTGATTTTACTCTTATTTTTTGCCCTAGCACATCTACATCTATAATTTTGCAAAAAATTATTTACCATTTGCACAACATTTTATTGCTTGTGTATTTTTGATCAACAAATAGTATTTTTAACTGCTAAATAATATAAGTCGAACATTAAATATCTGGGTATTATGTTAGAATTAAATGCGGAATAAAATTTGGTGAACATTTAGTATTTATGGTCAACAAAAGTTATTTTGGCGAACAAAATATATAAGAGGCCAGCATTATGTCAATATTTGGTTGTCGCTTTAAGATTACGTATTTTCTCAATTTTGGTGAGCATTTAGTATTTTTGAGAAATGAAAGTATTTGTTTGTATATAAATATTGAGTAAATTTGATAGACAGTTAAATACCACCAAAAAAATATTACCCAGTGTTTTCACGAGTGAACAGGATTTCTCGTTTGCCGGCAGATTCAGGAAGTAAAAGCAACTTTAAAACAGTCTTGTAACTGCGAAAGGCGAAACTCACCTAATTCTTCATTAAGTGTAGTAGTACGTGCTTTAGCGTGAGTACCAGTCTTATCGTAATACATCTGCTCATCCCAGTTAATTAAGAAACTCTGGACGAACCGTATAACTTCGACGGATACGTACAGAGATATAGGCACTACCGTGTTCAACACGATAGCGTACGAAAAAAAGACTAACAGAGCTATGATGGTGGCACCACCTAGAGGTTCCGAAGGCACTAACGTGTCCCACGGCAGGAATGTTTGAAAGTATTGTCCGACCAAGGACTCCCAGATACCACATGCCACCATACAAAAAAGGCACATGGACAATAAAAAAAATACTATCTGCAAAAGACCGTAACAATAAACAATCACCGGACAATTATTCATTATCGACTACTTACTCCTATAATTAAGAAGTTAAGTAACCTATCTATACTGGTGCGTTTAAACTTGCTCTTGCCGCTATTTTGCATAAGCTTTGTGTCTTTGCCAGCAAAGATCACGACCCCGTAACACCACTGCGTGTTCCTCAACACGCAACCTCTAAGTATGATCTTGTCGTTATCTAGCGAGTACGTTTTATTCCTCCACATGAGGGCGCCCTCGAATTTGTTCAACAGGTTGTTGGGCATCTCGCAAACGATTTCACCGTCGAACTCCCCCAACAGCACGTCGTCCTGGCCCATCTCCGCCGTCTCCATCAGGCACTGGCGGCATTTCAAGTTCGTCTCACTGCAACCCCAATAATTTAACAATTGTAAAAAGAATCAACGGAACGCACCCGTCGAGTTCTGATGTTTCGATATAACACAACCCATTCGGTTCACTTGTCGTCAGCAGGAGCACGTCGGCTGCGATGAATTGATTATTGTCCATGCGGATAACATCGCCCACCTGAACCGCCGACCACCGTTCCTGGATGAGTTTCCCCTTTCGGACGGCCCTGGACTTCCGGTTGTTGACTTGCGAATCGGATATATGACGTTGCTGTCGAAACGATCACTTTGGATAACTTTTAGAGACGGTCAAAACTACTTACGATGTCGTCGTATGCATCTTTAATGGCAGTGAGTCCCAAAACGCCGATGAGGGGTAGCGCTGTGGTGACGGGCGTGAGACTGCTGATTGCAGGTATCAATTGCAGTACTAAAAGGCACAAAAAATAGAAGTTAGCCAGGCGTTGAAACTGCTCGAACAAGTTCAGAGGCAGGAACGTCAGAATCGAATACTTTGAGGTCTTGATGTAGTTGCTCTGCAACAGAAACGGGACGATTAAAGAAAAATTAAAAAAAAAAAGAAAAATTTGCGACACTTACTGCGTAGCGAAACTGCGAATTGAACGGTCTGTCATTTGCGTGGATCCTCCTTTGATTATCTGTAACGAAACCAAACGCTGTAGCAATTGGTTAGGTAGATTGATGAGACGAATTTTTCCCATTGAGACAAAAATATTTTCTGTTACTTTTGCAAATTCAGAAGGAAGGCCGCAAAATATTTACTTTCAAGTTTAACATGTTTAGAGGATAAACAAGTGTTAAATAGTCATTCAATTTACGATCTCCTTCGTTAGCACTGAGGTATGACGTCCGTAACTGTAAACCTTAAACGTTGATAATTTGCAATGGTTCGCCACTTCACCTTACAAATATTTGGCAATCACTGTTGCTCCACTATTATCAAGGATAAATGGTCTGGGAAAATTTCGTAGAGATATTTCAATAAAATTTGAGGGTCGTTACCATTACATTTCAATTATGTATTATTTTAACATCGCAACTTATCGTTCCGGAACCGCAGTCGTTTTACATTTTACTTGAATACAAATTGATCATGTAACAATCGTAAATGGATGATTGACGAGCTTGGCGGATAGTAATAAAAAGCAATTTGTACAACCACTTCAAACGAGGATCTAATTGTACAATTTAAATAACAATTGCCAAATAAACATTCGAACGAGCATTGGCCAAAACGTTAATATTTGTTTGACGAATGCTGGCAAAATTAGCAGTCAAAAATTATCACCTTTCTGCCGAAAGGTGTCGGAGTTTCATTAAAAATAATAACTTTAACCCGTCTAACAGTAACTTTAATAGTCTTTGTAGCGCTACTCAGCATCCAGAATGATACACTTGTCGCAAAAATTAAAGGAACAAAATTTTTTTTTAAATTTTTTGGCAATTTTCAACAGGCTGATGTATTTCAGTGAAAAATGGTCGTACAGGAAATGAAAAAACATAGCTTTTGAAGCCTAGAGATTCCAGTTTTCGAATTTTTTGATTAATAATTTTTTGGAGCACCGGGAGCTATGAAATTCTTGGATAAAGCACGAATAAAAAATTTTCCAAATTTTTTACATTTTTCATTTCGCTCTATGGGCATGGAATTTTTTTTTCGAACTAGACCAATGCATAGGTCCCATAGCCTGTTTATGCAGCTTTAATTTGCTTTTTGCGGGAGTCAGATACGACCATTTGTCTTCGAGATGTCGAATTTTGAATGCAAAAGGATTTTTTTTCATTCAACTACTGATATCTCTGAAACTACTGGTCACCCATCGAGCGGACATAAGGTTTCGTTTTCTGCAGAAAATTTCCTACGGAAATTTGTCATGGTTGATTGTAAAAAAAAAATTATTTTTTTTAATTTTAAAAAAATTCAAAATTTTTTTTTTTTAAAATTTAAAAAAATAAAAAAAGACCAAGAGGTCATTTCTGACTCACCTCGCTAAAGCTATAGACACACTCAAACCTTTATTTTCCTTAAAACAAATTTTATTGAATAAAATTAAAGTTGATACCCCTAAGGTGCCCCCCGTACTCGTTGTGCGAAATTCTGAGCGATAAATTTTTTAAGTTTTCTACAGAGCCATTACGTGTTACAAAACAGTTTTTTTCAAAACTTTCCGACTTCTGGTAAAAAAAACCAACCAACAGTTTTTTTTTCACAACTCAAGTTTAAGAAACAAAAATGTTGTTCCCTTAATTTTTTCAAAATTTCAATCAATCGGTCCAGGAAAACCGCTGAACCGATCGATCTAAAAATTTAGGGGGGCCTTTGGGGTACATTAGACTGCAAAATTTTCTTCTAACCTAAGCTTTTCCCCTAATATTGCCGAAGATACAGTCGATTAACCAAAAAAAAAGGAAAAATGGCATTTTTTTGCTCTTTTTTCACGTTAACGTTACAGGTGGAAAAAATTTTTTTTCCAATCAACCATGACAAATTTTTGTAGGAAATTTTCTGCAGAAAACGAAACCTCCTGTCCGCTCGCTTGGTGACCAGTAGTTTCAGAGATATTGGCAGTTGAGTGAAAAAGGGTCCTTTTGCATTCAAAATTCGATATCTCGAAGACAAATGGTCGTATCTGACTCTCGCAAAAAGCAAATTAAAGCTGAATAAACAGGCTATGGGACCTATGCATTGGTCTAGCTCGAAAAAATTTTTCCATGCCCATAGAGCGAAATGAAAAATGTAAAAAATTTGAAAATTTTTTTATTCGTGCTTTATCCAAGAATTTCATGGCTACCGGTGCTCCAAAAAATTTTTAATCAAAAAATTCGAAAACTAGAATCTTTAAGCTTCAAAAGCTATGTTTTTTTCATTTCCTGTACGACCATTTTCACTGAAATACAGCCTGTTGAAAATTGCCAAAAAATTTAGAAATTTTTTTTGTTCCTTTAATTTTTGCGAGAAGTTTAGTAGGTATCTCTATTTTAATAATCACCATATTCACAAAAACACAAAGATGCAGGATGATTCTTATTTTTTAAACCACTGTACATTATGCACTACGTTGGTTCAATTGTCAACAAAACAGTATTCAAATTGTTATAATTTTCACCCTAAACCGAAGTCTTCTAACAAAATTTATGTACCCCTTCATAAAAAACTGTTTTTTCTCCCAATGGATAATTTCATGTTTTTAGTCGACTTTTCCCCCCATTTACCCACCACCTACTTTTGCCAGTTGTAGAGTTTATGAACGATTGCCATATCTATAGAAATGTGTACGTTAGATGGTTTGTTCTAAACATGGCGAACAAAATTAATCAAAATTTATTACATACACAGTATCAAATCATAAACATTTTTAAACCTAAATAATGATCATAAAAGTAAATCAAAATGGATCAAAGATTAACAATCTATTAAGAACTACATTAATACAGGGTGATTCACGTAGCCCGTCCATTAAAAGTTTTTCAACTTCCAGTTGGATTAAAAATTTGAAACTTGGAAGGCAGTCATTATCAGTCATGCTCATTCTATCTAAAATATTTTGAGGTCTCTAGCTATACAGGGTGTGCGAAAAGTCGGTATCAACTTTCTTATTTTAAATGGAAACGTACCATTTTTTCTACATGGTCTAATTGGTCTTCCAACTCTGAGTTTTTATAACATTTGTTATGTAAACTTATTTGACAATTTTTGACATTATGTTAATTTATGTAAAAAAAAGGGTCGATGTGGTAGCTTACGAAAAAATTCGTATCTGGCAGACGGTTTTGAATTTATGAAAACCAATTTGTAAAGTGCTTAGTTCGAAGTCCAGACTAACTTCTGATATCTTAATAGTAGTTCCACCTTGTACCATATGGGCGCAGACAATTTTCAAATATCGCAACCAAAAATGGTCAAGAAGTCATTTTTTTCAAATGGCACCTACAGATTTTTTTTACACCACTCGATAGAAAATTGTATTTTGGGATGAGTTACTTAATCATTCCCTATACCTAACTTCATCCCCTATCAAATTAAAAATTAAAATCCAGAAATTTCATCAATTTTGCACAAGATTTTTTGGTTTTTTAAGTAAGCCATGGAAACAAAAGACAATTGCAACAATTTAATTATGAAATGAATATCTTACTAATTTCATAAAACAACAACAAACTATCAAGAACCATCTTAACAAAATTCTAATGTAAATGTTCAATGTGAGCATCATTTTGATTACTACATTCTATCATTTTATATCATTGTGTAGCTCTTCTTATTTCGTTGGTGTCAAGACTGTCAAATGCTCTTATTATTCTCCCGCTTAATTTCTTTATGTTGCAAAGTGGTGAAGTATAAACTAAATCTTTTATTTGACCCCAAACATAAAAGTCTAATGAGGTAAGATCTGGAGATAATAAGAGCATTCGACAGTCTTGGTCCCAACGAAAATAAAAGAGGTACACAATCTGTTAAAAATGGATTAATAGAATGTATGTAGTAATCAAAATGGTGCTCACATTGAACACCTACATTAGAATTTTGTTAAGATGGTTCTTAGTAGTTTTTGTTGTTGTTTTTTTTTTTATAAAATTAGTAACATATTCATTTCATAATTAAAATGTTGCAATTGTCTTTTGTTTCCATGGCATACTTAAAAAACTAAAAAAATCTCTTGGCAGGATTGATGGAATTTCTGGATTTTAATTTTTAATTTGATAGGGGATGAAGTTAGGTATAGGGAATGCTTAAGTGACTCATCCCAAAATACAATTTTCTATCGAATGATGTAAAAAAAATCTGTAGGTGCCATTTGAAAGAAATGACTTTTTGACCATTTTTGGGTGCAATATTTGAAAATTGTCTGCGCCCATACGGTACAAAATGGAACTACCATTAAGATATCAGAAGTTAGTCTGGACTTCGAACTAGTACTTTACAAATTGGTTTTCATAAATTCGAAACCGTCTGCCAGATACCGACTTTTTGCACACCCTGTATAGCTAGAGAGCTCAAAATATTTTAGATAGAATGAGCATGACTGATAATGACTGCCTTCCAAGTTTCAAATTTTTAATCCAACTGGAAGTTGAAAAACTTCTAATGGACGGGCTACGTGAATAACCCTGTATACTGCTAACATCAGATTTCGGATTAAATCATAACATTTGGAATGTTTGGAATCTGTAACTTATTGATCCCCTCGTATGGTAAGCGCAAGAACATTGGAAAAGTTCTATTCCAAAATTAGAATTAAAAAAAAACCAATATATTAAAGAACGAGTGACATAAGACACATTTTTGTTTAAGCTTAGAACACGAGCGGCAAGCCCGCGAGTTTTATGATGGACAAGTGCCATAATTGCCTTATGAACGAGTTCTTCATACTATTTTTTCTACTTCGAACTTTTTTAAATAAAAATTTGGAGAATTTGGTTGTGGTTGATATTACCAAAGTTAGTTAAAAGTCTGATTGGAAATTGCTAAAGTATTGTTTTGACGTATACAGGGTATTTCAACGAGAACCGCCGGTGCCTAATTGCGTATTTCCAATGGAGTTCAAAGTTTGAAATTTGACAGAAATAAACTTTAATTAATGAGCTACAATGTGGCGTTATTGTTTGGTCCATAATTAATTCCATGCGCCGTCGTCGGGACGCCATAAAATGCTTTTTCAGAAATTTTCAATGTATTTTTTTATTATTATTATGTTCGTAATTCCGCCAGGTATACGTTCCTGTTGTTAAAAATTTGAAATTTGTAGTTAAAGTATCGCTAACTGTGTTTTTAACTTCGCAGGATTTTGACAAATTTATGACACGACTGCTTTATTGAAGCAGTCAAATTTCATGACAATGACGTTTAAACGGTTCGGTTATTTATGACTTAATAGCGGTACCTACTCAAAGATCTTTGCAGTACAGGGACCATCATAAAATCTAATGTGGTTAACCGCAAATGGACTAGGTAAACGGCCACAAAGCTGTCAACCAAAAATCCCTTCAGCGCTGAAATTTAAAAATCCATGTAATTCAATAACGACTTGATATAAAAATATTTCAATTACTTGTTACCAATCTTGGAGATCGTGATCATGAGCTTGAAGAAAATCAAAGAGATCTCGAGATGAAGTAAATATTTGGATATGAAATCGCGACCGAAAGTGAAAACTCACACCATTTAAAAAAAGAAAAAAACGATAATTGTCAATTTGTAGTTTACTTCTGCCAAATTTCAAATTTTTAACTCCATTGGAAATAACCAATTAGGCACTGGCTGTTCTCGTTGGAAAACCCTGTATGTCCATAACTTTTTTTGTATGTAAGTTTGTAGATTTTCTCACCGATTGACTTAAAGATTTTAAACTTTCGAGTATTCTACAACGAAAGATTACTCTTGTTTCAGCAGAATCTTAGTTATCGACTAAAATAAACTGATTGACCATTGTTTCATGGCATAAAAATTTGGATTAATAGTGTGCTATAAAAAACAGCATAATATGTCATTTCACCACATACGATGTATTTTCCAAATAAAATAAAAGGCAAACCCAGAAAGCTCACATTTAAGGGGTGGTAGCTCCCTTAAAAAGCATTTACTAACCTTAATTTATACAAAGATTTTTTATTTATCATATTGATCATAGAAGTCACTGATAAAATATTGCAGTAAGTTTGTGGACAACCTGTATAAAGTTTTACTTTTAAACATCTAAAACTTTTTGAATAAAAATGTTACATGTTCTCTTACAAGTAAATATTATAAGGTATTCAGTAGTCACATAAAAATTTTAGCAGCAAATAGACGCAACGTATAACGTTTCGAGAATCGGGCATTTATAAAAAAAATTGTAAGCAACGAAAAACTTTTATTTAATTAAAAATATCTGGAAGAAAAGAGAGCTGTCAGCTCCCCATGATTGCAGTTCGTGACTTGAACAAAAAACATCTGTAATGAGTCCAAATGTTCGATCATTTTGAAAGTCTCTCTTCACAAACGAATCGCGCTGCTTTCAGCTAATAAAATAAGGTCGTAACAACGAAATTACGTTGCTTCTAGATTAACCAAAGCGACAAGAATACATAAAGTCTCTTTACGCCGAAAACTAATATACTTTAGCATTTTTTAGCAGTAGATGGCCGAACCGGCCTTCTCGTTTTATTTATTTCGCATAATATGAACATTTAAGCATTCTATGAAATAATTCTTGAAATCAAGCGGCAAGTTGTGACGTAAAAAATATTTGACACCCAACAAAGTATGGATGGATACATTCACCTATGCGAGCAGTACCAGAAAAAAATTAATAAAGGTTTTTAGTTAAACCCATTTAAGGCTAAAAAACTCAATTCGGTTGGCAGATCGAAATTAACTTTTAGTCCCAACATGACAATAAGGATGGTCCATCAACAATGGCATTAAGTTAAGGTCCTAGGGCCGGTCAATCTATCAGAGTGAAAAAAGTGGCAAACAGCGTCAGAAACATATTAACATTGTTAATTTTTGGAACTTCATTGATTTTGCAATCAGACAAATAAAAATGATATTTGTCACTCATATTAGGAAACAACTAAAGAACAGTTAAAGCATGTCGACTGACGATTGTGGAAGAACAAATTAAGACAACTAAAATATAACTTCTACTGAACAGAAGTCAAGTGACAAAATTGACAAGTAGAGTGAAGAATTATGATATGCATCTTAAGAAAAACGGAACCTGATATCTTGGGGCGGCAACACTCTATGAAGACCAACTCTTTAGCGTTAGCATGGGTTACAAGAGCTGCTAAACTTCACTCCGGTGGTTTTTGAAAGGTAGTAGCTTAATAGCTCATATTACAAAGGGAACAAATATAATGTACACCAAGTTAAACCATACATCCCTTGCACTGTCCCCAGAAAATTTAATGAGCATCAAAAAATCTAAATAAAACCCAAATTATTATACATCAGAAAATGAGAACATCACCACTAAAATAACTGTGCTGCGTATTGTTTTACCATTGTTTACATTTTAAATTCTATATGTCCATCAATTTTACTAAATGTTCACCAAATTTAGAACGCTCAAGTTACGCGTCCGTGCTGTACATAATAAATATTCGCGCTATTCATTTATATTTAGTGTTTCTCTAAAAAACTATTTGTGCGTCAAATAATTATTCTATTACACCAAAAATGAAATATGCACGCGCATCTCTCCTTGCCGCTTGCGCTTCCAGACAAGAGGCACGCGAAAAAAGTTTTGTACAAGGCCAGTTCAGGGCCCTGTAATTTTTTTTTTAAAAGCACGATTAGAAATTACCACTAAAAGAAGTTTCACGTTTTACATAATGCAAGCCAATTACAGCAAAGCATTTATATATTACGGAAATCAATATCTTTTTTTGTGCAAACCACTTCTATTTTTACTCTTATTTTCCTTGCCCTAGCACATCTACATCTATAATTTTGCATAAAATTATTTACCATTTGCACAACATTTTATTGCTTGTGTATTTTTGATCAACAAATAGTATTGTATTGTATAGTACTGTCGAAAATTAAATATCTGGATATTGTTAGAATTAAATGCGGAATAAAATTTGGTGAACATTTAGTATTTATGGTCAACAAAAGTTATTTTGGCGAACAAAATATATAAGAGGCCAGCATTATGTCAATATTTGGTTGTCGCTTTAAGATTATGTATTTTCTTAATTTTGGTGAGCATTTAGTATTTTTGGGAAATGAAAGTATTTTTTTGTATGAAAATATTGAGTAAATTTGGTAGACTGTTAAATACGACCCTATTACAAATAACTATGATGTACAGTGGCCGGCATAGAAAAGTATACGACCTGAAATAAAATTTGATTGAAATGATATCTTGTAAGCACTGTGAATCGACTTATTAACAAGTCGTGCCTTGGGGAGCTCTATAAACTATATACTGCAAAAAAATGCGCGCCCCCAAATTATTAAATAAGCACTTTCCAAGCTTTTCAATTCAACGAATTCAATGTTACCGTAAACTTTTCTGTGCCAGCCACTGTACACCCGAGTTCAAAAGTAATGTCCACCTGTTAAAATTTAAACTAATTTATTTTCAACATAAAACCTACACAGACATTAAAATTCATATTTATGCTAAGCATATGAAATAATGGAACAAATGCATTGGATTTCGTTTACCTAGCACATCAACTACAGAAAAAATTTAAATTTTAAAAGTTTGAGAAGAACACTACTTTTGAAATTGACCGTACATCTTTGTTGTTAGTAGGTCACGGCCTAGTGGGCAATCCGCCACAAACGCTAAGACGTGTACGTGTTATAATACAGATTTAGACAAAATGATAAAAATCGTGATAATAATAAAACAGAAAGAAGGAGATGATGTGATGTACGAAAACACATGGCGTCAAATACTTTCGTTCTTTAAAAATGTTATAACGCACGTTACGCTTCAAGATGAAAAATGCTGCAGAAGAAAGATAAAAATTGAACCCCAAAAAATTGGAAAAAATTAATATAAACTGCAAAAAAATTCTTCCTGCCTCCAAGTCATTGTCTGAATTTTTAATTCTAACTATTTCTAACAGGCAAAAACAATTTTTTGATAATTGACGTAGACTTCTACCAGCTTGAGAGCAATCAAAGGGACGTGTAATTCGGCGCACTAAGTATCAAATTAGGGTTCTGTATACAGGGTGATTCATTTTGAGTGGTCTATTAGACATATCTCGTGAAGAAAAAAAGTTACTGATCTGAAAGTTTTGTTATAGTCCTTGCGAGGTAGGACCTATTTACTGAAAATATTTTCAAAATGGTGGCACTTTCGCTCATACAGGGTGTCCCGAAAAAAGTGTGCAATACTTTACATACGGTTTCTACGATAGAAAACACGAAAAATAAGTCCATAAACTTAAGGCAAAAAAATCTTTCGTAAGGGAGTCATGGACCACTCAAAATGAATCACCCTGTACAGTCCAGTTCTAAGTCACTTGAGTCTTCCCTCTGCAACTACTAAGCTAACATGATTGTTTAAAGCAACATTTCAATTTTTTAGAGTTAAGTATTAGGGGTTTTGCAAGATTTTTATAAAATGTTTTAATAAGTTACAAGTGAATAAACAACTTCAGTTGACACAAAGTAATTTTTGCACATGTGTTAAACGAACGAAATTTTAGTTTTTAATAAAGCCAAGTTCTCGTTCAGTTAATCAGGCAGAGACTAGCAAAACATTGTGTCAGAAGCCGACCAACTCACCCCTGCCGAAAACAAATTTAATCGAGAGAGTAGTTTTTAAAGAAGTTTGTTTGGACAACTTCTCTGACATTCCGGCTAAATCGAAAAGAAAGTAATTTTCCGGTAATTTTCTTAATTTAATGTAGAAATTTCTATGACGCGATTTTTTTAGTGGTCATGTTCGAGTTAACATCAACTCTTGGTACATTAGCACCTAAGTTTCCATTAAACAAACAAATATTGTTTGTGGCTGAAAAAGAGTAATTGAAGTTGCTCGCTCGCAGCAATTACTGTTAAAAAATGAAGTCAGGGAATGCAATATTTATAGCAGATACTTAACATGTAAAGAAATAAACCAGGTTTTATTGCTGAAGCCTTGAACCACACTTAAAATCCATTACAATAACTAACAGACTTCTGCTTAGATTATTTATCCTATTTTTAATAACACTTCTCTAGTAGTACATTTAAAATTTAATTAAAACCCAATTACACAGCTACTTAGAACAGTTTAATTTCCTGTTAACAGTTGGAAATATCTTCGATTACCAATTACTCACCGCACGGTATGTAACCCCTATGATAATCCCTCGAACTATGTGCCGAATCTGCTTTATCAGGCACAGCACTTTGGTATCTTTTTTGGTCCCTCCACACCACCAATTTGCTAAAGACACTCAAAATCGATTCCCTCAATCCCAAAGGCCGCCTGTCGACACTCAAAACACTCGATTTGGATCTAGTAATGTCATTGTCGTTACTTTCTAAATTCAAAACCGACTTGGCTTTCTGCTTGCACTTTTTTCTCGTGTGTTTCGAATGTTTTTTGGTGGTGGACTGGTTGGCATCCTCGTACACCTCAAACACCTCCAATTCATAATCCATTTCGGAGGACTGACGACACGTTGTTGCATCAGTTCAGCTTGATCGACAGAAAACTCGCCGGTTATAAACCAAATTATATTAACGAACGACAAATAAATGTCGCCGATACTCCACCAACAGTTCTTGCTGTGTTCAGTCAGCAGAGGGGCTCGCCCTCGCCGCTGCGGAAGGTGGCGAAAAAAACGTCGACATCAACGCAATTGTTGACGCACAAACGTATTTTGGGACGTAGTTGGTTGTTTGTTCTTGCATTGATGAGTCCGACACTGCACTGAAGTGAAAATCGTGCCCGCATTCACCCTGACAGGGACATCACTCAAAATACCAAAAGTTTGACGTTTCTGCTGTCATAATAAAAAGTGGTGGGTAAAACAGATTTCTGTGCGACGCCTATCGACTCGTGAATGGAGACCACGAGGCCCCTAAGCGCCAATGTTGCGCTTCGCCGCGTATAGATGGAGCTGCGCTATGCCGTTCTAAATGACGACATGAGGGTATGTGGTAATAATAGCCAACACCATTGGCGGAGTTGAGAGCTGGGCGTCCTCGCTGTAATTATTGTTCCATTGATTGTTTTGTTCGCTTATCTCTTATTAATTCGGCATCTTGGAATTTAAATAATTCAGCAGAAAAAGTCAAAACCTTTTTATGAGCGTTACTGAAAATCTATAATCAGTATCTCTACATATTTTATTAATAAAGAGAGTTTTAATATATTTTTGACGATTATTAACGATTTCCTTATTTAATGACACACAAAAATCTATAGCAAGCTGTTTTACTATTTATTCTCTATAGGTATCAATGTGTCATTTCAATTCCATTATATTCCCATGCCACTTGCGATAATAATAATCACGTTATTTCCCGTAAAGAAAATACAATTTCCATTCCAAATTAAAACTTATATAATATGTACATATTTTTATTTTAAATACAGGAAAAATAATTTGTAACTAATTTTAAGAATCTCTTTCACATTGTATTTAAATCGTACGAACATTTTTGGGAGATAATTTTTCTGCCTTTTTGATTTCCATTGAATATGAATTTTTATGGCACTTAAGAAGTTCTTGCGGTGTTTCTATTTAAATTTATTGTGCAATTAAATTTTAATGTCATTTGAATTTATTATGACATTAATGTACATATTTTTTTTGGGAACAAATATAATGTACTACACCAAATTAAACCATACATCCCTTGCACTGTCCACCAGAAAATTTAATCAGCATCAAAAAATCTAAATGAAACCCAAATTATTATACATCAGAAAATGAGAACATCACCACTAAAATAACTATGCTGCGTATTGTTTTACCATTGCTTACATTTTAAATTCTATATGTCTATCAATTTTACTAAATGTTCACCAAATTTAGAACGCTCAAGTTACGCGTCCGTGCTGTACATAATAAATATTCGCGCTATCCATTTATATTTAGTGTTTCTCAAAAAAACTATTTGTGCGTCAAATAATTATTCTATTACTCCAAAAATGAAATATGCTCGCGCATCTCTCCTTGCCGCTTGCGCTTCCAGACAAGAGGCACGCGAAAAAAGTTTTGTACAAGGTCAGTTCAGGGCCCTGTAATTTTTTTTTTCAAAGCACGATTAGAAATTACCACTAAAAAAAGTTTTACGTTTTACATAATGCAAGCCAATTACAGCAAAGCAGGTTGGGGCAATAGTGCGTCCGACTTCGATAGCTCGAGTTCTATGATAGGTAGAAATTTGATTTAAAAACACAGATAAACTAAAGAAAGAAGTCTATAACCGGAAATTATTTTTTAACATACAGGGTGAGCCAAGACAATTATACAGGGGCAAGTGACATTTTTTTAAATGGAATGTGTTGTGTAAAAAAAGATTTTTCAGAGCCTTTTCCTAGACTCTTTTCAATCCAATATTATTGCTGACTATTTCCAAACCACTTGGATGTAGCGATTTTTTTTGTTCAAATAATGGTATCTGCAGATGCATGTTAAAAAAATCACTACAGTCACAATTATGAGTTCTAAGAAAAAATTATCTAAAGACTAGTTAGGAAACATCTGTGGAATGTCTTTGATCTGTTTTAATTTTTGAAAAATTATAAAGGGTGGCTAAATTTAATGTTTCAATTTAGAACTTTTTGAATTTAATTTTCTCCATTTTTTTAAATGGAACATCCTGTATATTTTTTAACAATATGATGTAGAAACTAAAAACGAACATTTTTGTATGTACACCCCTATGGCTATTTGTAACCATTTTCGAAATATTGCCAAATATTTACAAAATTCAAGAAGAATCCTAGAAAATTAGATAGTTTTCCAAATAACTCGACAAAAAACTTCAAATGTTTCAAAATTGACACAAAAATGACAACTGACGACAGGTAACTGCGATAAATGTGTATTTCTTGTCGTATAATATAAAATGCAAAAAATGATCAAGATACAAACATAAAGTAAACTTACTAAAAAAAATTATGCTGTTTTTGTAAACAAAACATCTGGAGCACTTATTACAATTTTATCTGTCGAGTAATTTAAAAAACAATCTAATTATTTAGGATTATTCTTGAATTTTATAATTATTGGGCGATATTTCGAAAATGGTTACAAATAGCCATAGGGGTGTACATACAAAAAATGTACGTTTTTAGTTTCTACATCAAACCGTTAAAAAATATAAGGGTGTTACATTTGAAAAAATGGAAAAAATTAAATTCAAAAAGTTCTAAATTAAAAAATTAAATCTAGTCACCCTGTATAATTTTTCAAAAGTTAAAACAATTCAGAGACATTCCACAGCTGTTTCCTAACTAGTCTTTAGATACTTTTTTCTTAGAACTCATAACTGTGACTGTAATGATTTTTTTAACATGCATCTGCAAATGCCATTATTTGAACAAAAAAAATTGCTACATCCAAGTGGTTTGGAAATAGTCAGCAATAATATTGGATTGAAAAGAGTCTAGAAAAAGGCTTCGAAAAATCTTTTTTTACACACCATAATTCATTTAAAAAAATGTCACTTGCCCCTGTATAATTGTCTTGGCTCACCCTGTATATTCAAAAATAATTTCCGGTTATAGACTTCTTTCTCTAGTTTATTTGTGTTTTAAAATCAAATTTCTACCCATCATAGAACTGGAGCTATAGAAGTCGGACGCAATATTGCCCCACCCTGTATATTACGGAAATCAATAAGTTTTTTTGTGCAAACCACTTCTATTTTTACTCTTATTTTCCTTGCCCTAGCACATCTACATCTATAATTTTTCATAAAATTATTTACCATTTACACAACATTTTATTGCTTGTGTATTTTTGATCAACAAATAGTATTTTTAAATGCTAAATAATATAAAACACTGTCAAAAATTAAATATCTGGGTATTATGTTAGAATTAAATGCGGAATAAAATTTGGTGAACATTTAGTATTTATGGTCAACAAAAGTTATTTTGGCGAACAAAATATATAAGAGGCCAGCATTATGTCAATATTTGGTTGTCGCTTTAAGATTAAGTATTTTCTTAATTTTGGTGAGCATTTAGTATTTTTGGGAAATAAAAGTATTTTTTTGTATGAAAATATTGACTAAATTTGGTAGACTGTTAAATATGACCCTTTTTATTTGAAATTTAAATTCTGTTATGTTATTTTGATTCAATGTGAATTTCTATGGCATTTAATCTCTCCCTGTAGTATTTCTATTACCATTCTTTATTAATTTCGATTATAATTCAATTTCTATTACACTTGAATTCAAATGAGACATTGGGGGCGATGTCGCATGGCATGTAGAATGGAAATTCCGGTCGCGAAGAATAGATACTACAGCGCCCCCTATATTATAGTAGATATAATAATAATTGGCTGGAGCACATATTGGCGATTGTCGCCAAATTTCGGTGTTTCTGTTTCTCTCCTCCATTCTCCAACTTTGGTGGTGAATGGAATGGTGGTGAATGTTTGTGTGTTATGTTCATGTCACTGAACATGGATTCTTATCGCCAAGAACAACATTTTGACTCATTAACATAACCGTTTACACAAAATACAGTAATTACTATGTACAACAAGTGTTTTTCACTAGTTGAAGCTCGCATAGTAATGAGGTCATCTTGGAAAATTATCCCCATTAAAAAATTCGAAAGAAAAAAAAAACAATACTTGTTAAAGAACAAGTGACATAACTTTCGCATCCAAAACTAAATCGAGCTGTTTTTGTTCCGATACCACACAATTATCTGCAACAAATATTTCTAGATACAATCTTATAACTCACAGAAGAATAATCTGACACGTCATGACTAAATTTGTATGGTACAAATTAAAGTTGTGGGTAAAGATCAGTCTCAAAACTAAGTGACGTGCTGTCAACGAGTCAAATCAAAACAGGTGCATTAGTCAATTTGTCAAAGTCACTCTAAATAATATATAAATATAGTCATAATAAATTCACGACGTCATACCATTAGTCTGTGAGTTAAAGGGGGTGTAAAAAAATCGAAGAAAAGTTAATGAACTATTAACTTTAAATAATCGTTTGTGAAACTGGGCATAAGATTATTGAAATTTTACCGCGTGACGTCACGTCGACTCGCCTGAACTTTGCGCAAAATACGTTACTATGGTAAAAACTCTAAATGTGATGTGATGTTGTTGTGACGTCACACATTATTTACTTCAACTCTTTTATCTCAAAAACGATTCGTCGTGGACATGTGCAGTTTGAAATTTTGTTTTTAGAAATTTTTGTTCTATAACTCTGATTTTTACCATACATCCCCTTTAAGACTGTTTAAGTTTTTTGAAAAAACAATAACGATTATGGCTGGTTCTATAAACACTCGAGAGCATGTCAGCTCCTCAATTTCTTTAGGACACTCCATTTGCCGACTTCTGCAACCAAATTCCTCCCCTGAGCGTTTATTTTTGTAAGTACATGAACAACTTTCTCATATCACTTTCGTTCCCTTTTCGTTCACTACTCGAGTTTAGAGATAAAAATGTTTGATTAAAAAAGAAACAACAAACATTTTGTGGTCAATGACAGATTTCCTCGTGAGGAAATTCCCGAACGGAAACTGTTATCGCGCTATTTGATTGTTATACACCAGTTGAATCTCCAACACAGTAAAATCAGGATCAAAGGACCACAACGCGACCTCGCTTTTATCGCTGACTCATTCCCATGAAAAATCAATTACGTAACAACTTCCTCAACAAAGTAAAATTAAGCAAACCGTAAATTAATTTCCCAGAAATTCGGATATTCTCAAAAAAAGTTTCCAAGTTTTCTCCTTCTGTCACAACGTGTCGACATCAAACAGTTCTCCCCGTCGGTGTTCCCATGAATACCGAACGAAGTGAACCCACAGGTGTTTTACTCAAACAGAAAACTGTATTACATGAATAAAAAATAATCATCACTGATCTATATTGCCGTGAAGGTCGTTTCAACGTCATAACTGAATATTAAACAAACTGCACGACTTCAGATGATCGGATTTTTGAACATACACTTCGCAAATATATCTCATCTTTAAAGATTTCACAATGAAGAAGAACGAAACGATGTTTAGCGTCAACTTCAGATAGTTATTGATTATCGATTAATTTGATTGGGCAATTTTCTTACTGTTTGATAAAAAATTCATAAAAATAAATATATCTAAGAGCCGGCAATACACGCAAGTAAATTACCTACTGGACGTCTGCAAATGATCGTAAGCCAATCATGTTGGTGTGCCTGCAATATCACCAGTTGAGGTTGGCAACACTGTTGCTTCACTGTACGCAATAACATATTCATAGTCCTATCCCCTCATTGCCGTGTGTTTTATATTTTGACATAGGGGTGTAAAGACCATTTTATTAGTGAGCCACAAAAAATTATTTGACTGTAAAAAGGTAAGGGTGAAGAAAAGAAAAATGAGTCGTAGGAAAATTTTTTAAGTTTTAAGATCAAAGAAATTGAAATAAAAAGTGAAACTACAAGAATATAGATAACCGAAAAATTTATTTTACTGTCAAAATAAATTATAAATCGCAAAAATTAGAGGGCTGGAGCTATGATCATGAGATATAATTAGGGTGTGCCCAGGCACACTCAGCAGACCCCGTGCGCACGCCTATGATCTTTGAATAAGTTCTTTTCAGAGCTACTAGGTTAACGTATTTCCGCTAAATAAATATTTCCAACTATAGACAATTGGGGTTGAAACATGGAAAACATAGAAAATGGGTGTTAAAACATAAGATACATTTTGGATTATTAACAATAGGGACTTACCTAATGTACGTGTTCTACTGCTTCGGAAGGATGCCCTGCTCATCATCTTCTCTTATGGTTAGGATAAGGTCGGATATGATATGAATATATAAATGCGAAAATAAGGTCACTTAATTGTATCAGGTATATTAAGGCCACGTAAAATTTTAATTACTACAATAAGGTAGTAATCGACAAAAACCGTTTAAAAACTATATACGTATAAATATTGCAGAGGTAGTAAAAAATCAGTGTAAGTACTTAATATTAACGACCACTAATAAGTATTCCTGTTTATAAAACCTCGTTAAGTACAAGAGTTAAATAGGGATGGTGGTGAAAGGAGTTTAGGTCGATGGGGGGCTGCCAATGGCGGAGACGGGGACGGTGCTGGCGGTGACGGCGGATGAATGGCGAGTATACGAGGCGAGCATATATGCTAGCCGACCCAGAAAACCCGGCCATGGACCGCTCTAGAAAAAAAAAAAGACTCAGTTTAGTCCAAAATATTGATACAAAACTCTAAAAATAAAAGAAATAAAAAAATCAGCATAAAAATAACAGACGCGTCACTTTTGAGCAATTCTTATTGGAGCGTAGAGTAGAAATTATTAGCGAAGAACTGGTGAGTCATGAAAGAGGGGCTTGGCTTCGCCCACCTCTACTAGTCTGAAGTAGGTCTGGGATCAGTCCCAGCGCTGGGTGAGAATAAACTGTTAGAGGAGTCAGCACAGTGTTTCAGTAAAGCAGGCGCATACAACTTCGTGGGCCAGCAAAAGCACACAAGGCAGAAAAAAAAGTTGTGTTTCAAATATGTACAATCGTCCACTTTGAAAATGTCCAGTCGCCTGTAACCCTTTAAATTTATGTAGTTACTCGTCTACTAGTCTTTTCGATCAATACCTACCTATGTATAATGACAAGTAAAAAAACGTAAAAGATGCAGACAAGATTGGACATTAATTATTATGATCGCTAGCCTAGCATAGGTACGTCATTAATGCTGCTCAATTTTGTTCACTAAAAACGCAAAAGGTGTGTTGATAGTAAAATACGTTCGGTAATTAAGGTTTGGATTTAATACCGCCAATGGGCGGTATTTCAAAGAGAATCATCAGGTACAATTCAAATGTCTGAGCCAATAGCATTATTTTTTAAACAAAGCAAAAAAATCCTACAAATTTGCTTTAGTTTTGGAGCCTGACTCGACGCAATCATGGACTGACATTGGTATAAAACAAGATGCGCCTATTAACATCCTTGTCTTAAATCCTAACCTTAATTAATAAGGCATTTTTAATTTTTCATTAAAATATGTAGGCTTGTGGCACTACAGTATCATTTTTGATAAGATATTGGCGATAGTACTTACCTACTTCAAAAACCATTTCTTGATAAGTTTTTCAAAATTTATGGTACAGTCTCTATCAAAAAATAAGGCACGACTCGTAAAGTGATATCAACGATTTCAAACTTGTGTAAAACGGGCTGTAAGAGTGTCGGTGTAAGCGTGCCATCAAAACCATATTCCTTGCCACCTCGCCACCTACACCTGACACTAAACCTATTAAATTCTATTTCTATTCTATTTTATTTTGTTTAGTTAAACTGTTCATAGTTATAAACAAAAGACACTTAAATTTGAATTAAAATTATAAAAAATTAAAAATTGAATAGCTACAAGCTTCACTGCTCGCCTGTATTTTGGATACATAATTTAGATTTACCTTCCTCCATCCAAATACATATTTTTTAACTCTATGATCAAACTCTGAAATAAGTTTAATACATTATGCAAAAAAACATCATAAAACCGCAATTTTCCGAAAATATTAGTTTAACTTTAAAGTGTAGAGGCTGCGGAGCGTGACGTCAAACGGACACGGACCGCACTATGATCCAACCCAACTTGCGTAATTGTAAGGTTAAAAAGGACAAGCTTAATGGGTAAATATCGCGCTTTTTGACAGCGGTTGTAGAAAGTAGATAACTATTTTTGAACTACAAAAAATAATCAAAGTTTTTTTTAAATCAGGTGTGAATAATAGGCATCTATTCCGTTTGGAGTGCCACTTACCGCGCGGCAGCCAATCAACTAGGAATGAGCCGGTCGCAATGGCCGTCACCCTTACCGAATAGAGTTGATTTACACTGGGAAGAAACAGCGTGCCTTACTTATTGATAGACGCTGTACTTAGTGCCTTTAATACTTTCACTCCTCAATTGTTTTTTAAATTAATTATTGTAATTCCTCATGTCATCATGGTACTCGCCACTGTTACTTTTTAAAGGGAACCATACATCTCTTGCACTGTCCACCAGAAAATTTAATGAGCATCAAAAAATCTAAATGAAACCCAAATTATTATACATCAGAAAATGAGAACATCACCACTAAAATAACTATGCTGCGTATTATTGCTTACATTTTAAATTCTATATGTCTATTAATTTTACTAAAGGTTCACCAAATTTAGAACGCTCAAGTTACGCGTCCGTGCTGTACATAATAAATATTCGCGCTATCCATTTATATTTAGTGTTTCTCAAAAAAACTATTTGTGCGTCAAATAATTATTCTATTACTCTAAAAATGAAATATGCACCCGCATCTCTCCTTGCCGCTTGCGCTTCCAGACAAGAGGCCCGCGAAAAAAGTTTTGTACAAGGTCAGTTCAGGGCCCTGTAATTTTTTTTTAAAGCACGATTAGAAATTACCACTAAAAGAAGTTTTACGTTTTACGTAATGCAAGCCAATTACAGCAAAGCTATATATATTACGGAATCAATCTTTTTTGTGCAAACCACTTCTATTTTTACTCTTATTTTCCTTGCCCTAGCACATCTACATCTATAA
The DNA here is from genome assembly GCA_951805265.1 of Schizotus pectinicornis. Taxonomy (NCBI): domain Eukaryota; kingdom Metazoa; phylum Arthropoda; class Insecta; order Coleoptera; family Pyrochroidae; genus Schizotus; species Schizotus pectinicornis. The sequence continues at coordinate 5,103,442 of OX638202.1, read as the reverse complement.
TTTTGCATAAAATTATTTACCATTTGCACAACATTTTATTGCTTGTGTGTTTTTGATCAACAAATAGTATTTTTGACTGCTAAATACACTGTCGAAAATTAAATATCTGGGTATTATGTTAGAATTAAATGCGGAATAAAATTTGGTGAACATTTAGTATTTATGGTCAACAAAAGTTATTTTGGCGAACAAAATATATAAGAGGCCAGCATTATGTCAATATTTGGTTGTCTCTTTAAGATTATGTATTTTCTTAATTTTGGTGAGCATTTAGTATTTTTGGAAAATAAAAGTATTTTTTTGTATGAAAATATTGGATAAATTTGGTAGACTGTTAAATACGACCCCTTTTTAAATTAAATTTTTATCAAGCATTAGTATTATGACACAAAACTATGTTCATCACTGGCATTTAAAATAATCAAGTTAACTATTTTTTACACTTGAACCTTCTTCAAGAAAAACTATCTCTCTCCCCACTCTTCGCCAGTTAATTTACCCTCAATTCTTGCAAGTCAAGTTATAGTAATTTTTTTAACAACTCCGCGATCCCATGTAACCGACAAATAGTCTACAAGATCTGTGGGCCTACTCAATACTCATGCGAAGAGTCGTTCTCCTTACGCATTCATTTACATTGGATTATTTTACGAGACCTGTACCTACTCAATCAATATCCATAATGACAATGATAGATGTTATTTGTTCATTTTTAAGGCAAAGTAATTTTAAGGCGAGTTATTTTTACGATACTGTTGTAGTAAAACGGGATAGTTAAACCTCAGTAAGTAAACCAATGTAATTACGTACACAACATTCATAAAACAGTGCTATGCAAAGTAACCCACGTTAATTAAACAAAAACTCGTGAGGTGACTGCACGAATGCGGAACACAGTACAGAAATGATATATTAAGCTAACATGGCACGCTCCCAGATTAGACAAATTAAAAATATTACAAATTGTAACAAAACCGTTCATTAGTTTTTTTCTAATAAGTACCATAAGAATAAAAAAAAAATCAAGACGAGACAATTTAAAACTTTTAAATATGTTTGTTTCATTACTTCTAACTATTAGGAAGGTTAAAAAAAGACTAAGTGTCGTGTGTTGTATGTACCATTTCGCTGATTTCGTTACATAAACATTTTAAATAAAGTAAATACACAACAAAGTTCTAACAAAATCATTTGAATCATAAATGTGTGAATGAGCCCGATTAAACAACAGGCTTAGGTAAGTTCGCCATTATTCATGTAGTGGCGGTGAACACTGAACAGTATTGAGCTTAATCGCGTTTAAGGCCAACGACTTCACTATCACATGCGATTTTTTCTCACTGTATGCATTTTGACGTGCAGAGATTAATTCTCACATTCTAAATCACTGCATAAAAAGAAATGGAATGAGTAAAGTGCAAGTAAACAACCCAGTTAATTTAATGGAATGATGTCGCGCGCAAGCATTGAGTACGCAGCTGATCTACAGTGGTACGCTCCGCCTTAATCCAGTGTCGTATTCCCCAGGTTACTGTTTCACACGTTGTTACTTCAGACTGAAGAAAACGTGTTAATACAGGCCTTAAAAGATCTTAAAAACAAAAGTCAGATATTTTTTACCTGTACGGAGCTTTCTTGGAAATACAAAATGCATTTCCTCTCTTTTAATACGTGCCCCTACAAACACAAATGATAAAGCGGAGACGTCCCTCTTAAGGGTAAAACGAATGTATAAAGCTTATGCTATGCAACCTTTTCCAATTACAGGACTTAAGAAAAACTATATCATATTATGAGATGGTACATTGAAAACTAAGATCTGTGCCTTTGGAGAAAAATTTATAAAATTGCCCCCAAAATTTTGTCATAGATGAAACCTGTAACGTTAAAAAAAGTGTTCCAAAAGTAACTAAAAGTCATGTAATAGTTTTTTTATACAATAGTATCGAAATAGTACCATTTCTAATGTCATTTTCATGTTGAAATGACGTGTTTTTTTCACTATACTGTCACTTTTTCGCACTAGATACAAAATGTAAAATTAACTGACAAACACCTCAATTATCAATGAAATGTTGATTCTGTTATGTCGCATTTCCTAGGAAACGAAAATTTGTGCAACTAGATTATGCAGTAAGCATGTGCAATTTTATTCTTTCTTTTACATTTTTAACAATTTTGGTGACGATTGTATAAAAAATCTTGTATGTAGTACGTTGCAAAATTCGTGTTTTTCGCACCCGACGTGTTACCAAACTCGCTTCGCTCGTTTGGTAGTATTCACGTTTTGGTGCGAAAAACACTTTCATTTTGCAACTTACTACATAAATAGCTATTATTACCATTGCCTCTTTTTAGTAAGTTCTGGACGTAAACAGTTCAGAGCCTGTGAAACAGATGGCGCGTTTCCCATTTTTGTTATTAGCAACGCTTTCGCGCTTTCTTTCGACGGAACTTTCTCAGAAGGGTCTTATGGTAGGCGGCAGGAATACAAGTTGCAACGGTCAACCCACTAGAGATGGAAGATTTCGTTCAAGATGTCGCATCCTCTATCGTGACATCTGCCGGTGCGTAACGTCAGCAACCAATAAATTAATTATCACAAAGAGTGTGGAAACGAACTAAATTTTCGACCGTAACGACGCCGTGCGGGCATTTTTTTGCCATTTGTCAATTGATACCCTTAAAGCGTGGGGTGGAATTCTACCAGAGCAAAAAAAGAAAAGTTTCCTAAAAAATTGCCCCTCAACAATGAAATATTAGCTAGCGTTTGTCGGTTCTAATATTCCGTTTACACGTATTTAGGTATCTGTAATTCTGTACCTATCGATCTAAAAAAATCGGCTTAATGTAATTCGGCGAAACATACAATTTTATATTCACAAAATGGGACAGGGGACTAATGAAAAATCAATGGTTATGCCATTAAGGACGAGAAACAGTTCTTGCTATTTACTTTAACTGATCTTACATAAATAATAAGTGTAACAAGTCATGAGAGACCCATAAGTTAAAGTTAAGACAAACGTGGAAAAAAAAACAAAAATCACTTTTAAAGCGTCAGAATTTTGAAGTTAATCATCATGTACGTGTGCACATACAAGGTCTGTTACTGTACTGATTTGATTGGAAAAAAATTCGATCGTTGAACAAACACTTTCGCTGCTACGTAACAATTACCTGAACAAATAATAGGACGATTACAACTAAGTGATGGTGCCAAAAGGATGTTTACGAAAGGAAATGTGTCAATTTGGCCCGGAAAAGGCAAAGTTGTTTAAAACTTGTCTCGACTAAAAAATACGATTAATATGTCAAAATAATTCCAATTCATCGCTTCACGAAAAGCGCCAATATAAAGAATTTTTTAAAAATGGGTGAGGAAAAAGGTTAATTCTATAAGAAACTCAGTTACCTACCTATTTATTTATTCGAAGAAAAAATAAAAATTAAATTACCTACTAAGAAAGGGTAGAAGAGTCAACAACAATTTTTACAAGATTCAACCAAAATCCATCAATAATTAATCCATGAATAATTAATTAATTTCAAAATGATCTTTAATTTTCAACGCCAGCTAAATAAATGTTGTAATTCTCATGTAGGTATTCAGCAGCAGCTGAACACACGAGGAGTCGTGGTTCGCCCGGCGCATCCGCCATCTTTACATTGAGACATTTATAGCCAGTTACGTACGAGAAAACCGATAGCGTAAACGTGAAATCATAGTTCACTTTAAGGGTAGATCCAAATTTAAATGTTAATATATACAGGGTGTTCTCTAAAAAACGCTTCAACCTCTAATAATAATTTTTTTAATATGAACTTCGATGTCAAACGACGTTCAACTTCTTTTTCAAATAAAAACGTATCTTTAGATACTTTGGTCAACAAATAGGTTTCCCATTAAAAAAAAAGAAAGTTGAGTATCATTTGAGATTAAAAATAATATTTTAAAAAAATTATTTGGGGCCATTCTGTAGTCCTTAAAGAAAGATTTCGTAAAGTTCTCTGTCCATTCAAATCGAATAATAAATAACGGGGACACGACTTAAGGAGTTTTTTTGGAGAACACCTGTATATTTGAAGTATATTTTTGTTTTATTCAGCATAATTAGAAGACTCAAATAATACGAATAATATTGACATTTAAGTACATTTATTTTAGTTTAGTAACTATTTATGCAACAAGTTAGAATTTTTTTGAAAACCGTTCAAGAAAGTATACTGAACATTTAGTACCTACTTGAGTTAAACAAGTATTCTACGACGGAAAATTATTTTTAAAATTTTATTCACGGGTATCTCAAACAGGGCAGGAGGAGAAAAAAATTTGCTTCAACTTTTTTATATGTAGACTTTCTTACTTTTCGAAAACATGGATCTTTAGGGAAAGTCTTGCGATAAAACGGTGCTCTTAATACCATTTCGATAGAATGCCTAGTTTTTAAGTAAAATCGATTTAAAAATTATGTGACGTGGCATAAAAAAACTTAGATCAATAGTGAACCGTAGAAACCAAAAGTATATTTTACCTTAAATTATTCAACAGCTGAAGCCAGACACATCAAACAGTGACTTTGTGTGGAAATATTCGTCAATAGTCCGTTTTAGCAATGGTCTCGGTTACATTTCTTCTTATTCGAGCATCGAGCTTACCATGAAAAGGATCGCTCAGGATGGCTACGATTTAAACAAGAAAGGATCCGCAAAATCTGCAACACTAACCTATCTTCGGTAGATAATTTTGTTTTTTGTTAAACAGGTATACCTAATAGGTATAAACAAAAAATTCTTTACCTAAAAATAACAAACATTTTGGAAAGTACCTACTTATAGATCATGTTTTGAGAAGCTGAACACAATATCGATTTGTAAGGCATTTAAAGGTTAGAAACTATTTCGATCGAGTAGTAAAAAGCAAGTCAGATTTCAGGTTTGGCTGGGGATGTTGATTCTTTTTCAGGGAAACACGTTCCACTTTATAAAACAAGAAACAAAAAGCCTGATGAATGAATTTTATTGCTACAAAATCTGAGATTTTTTAAATGCAAATGAGAACTACATAATGAGAAGTGACAATGCGCAACTGTTATCATATAATATTAACAGTATGTACAAAAATGTAGATGCTCAAAAAAGGTTTGCTACCTTTTGTAACAAAATTTATGAAATTGATGAAGTCACACAGAAGAAATAAGTTGTATTTAAATATTTCATGTGTACGAGGATCGTTCGTAATGTTGCATTATAGAGTACGGCTTTTTATAAAAATTCTAAGTATGTAGGTATGTCATGAAATGCCAGCGAGTCATGCAACTTCAAGTGTTTCACATTATGCCTACCATCAGGCTTTTCACGAATTGACCTTTACGCCCAACCAAATATTTTACATCCACCCTATTAACATCCATTCTTTAAACACACCCTCCAAAATTAGTATCCGGTAATACAATTTTTAATATTTCCAAAAAATCCCGGCAAAGATTGATCCTTTTTCTACGCATGTCCAAAATTTCATGTAAATACCTTTTCAAATAACGAAGTAATTTGATCGTTTGCTAAGGTCTACACTGTGGAGCCCTGTGCATCGCATGGCAGGCAAGTGTTCGACCCAAAATTGTCTCCGCATCGATCTGCAAAATAGCTCCGACCATTTACTACTCCCCATAAGTTGTTTCTTTCAAGCCTCGGTAGAGGTCGCGCTTATCAGCCAAAAAAATTCCAATTACAAAAAAAAAATTTAAATAATATCTGGGAATTGAAATTGCATTCTGATTGCACTGAAACACATATAGAAAGTCTTACTTTGACGGGACATAGCGTTTTGCTGATTTTATTAAAATTATATTTCCTACTTTTCTTGCTAACACAATTTTTAATATTTCCAAAAAATCCCGGCAAAGATTGATCCTTTTTCTACGCATGTCCAAAATTTCATGTAAATACCTTTTCAAATAACGAAGTAATTTGATCGTTTGCTAAGGTCTACACTGTGGAGCGCTCTTAAATGTCCTCCATTAAAAACACTATTTGACATGATGGTAATTGTATCGCTTCGCTATTCTTCTTATACAATCATATACTTAGTAAAACTATTATCATGGTAAAGAGGATGGAAAAACAAAACAAATAATGCAAAAAAATGTAAAGATTCTATCTTGAGTATAAGCGGAGATTAAATAAAACGTGATAATAGACAAATGAGTTGGGTTGATTGTTTGCGTAAACCGTTGCGTTTTTTAATAAAATTTAATCGTCAATTTTATTGCAGTTACCTACTATTGATTATTATGAGCTTGTTCGCAAGTGCTTGAAGAGCAAGATGAACCGAAACAAAATTTTATTTCACAACTACTGAAAAACAGTACCGGTCTGACAGTGAATTCAAAACAAAATTGAAGATTATCACGCCCCAAAAAGTGCAGTCAAAAATTCAAATAATTTTTACAAGAGAGAAAGATTAAATAGTTACATCCCACGAAAAAATGCGACTTGAAAGTTGAAAAAGCAAATATGAAAGAGAAGTTCTAAAACTACCACGACTAAAAAGTCCAAACTTGTTGAAAACATTTGTTTCATTGCAGCTACGAAATCGAATTCTCAAAAGTCATTTGTTTCGAAACCGCAACTTTATGAAGTAAAAACGAATTAGGTTTTCAATTTTTATTAGATTTTCTATAAAGTTGAAGGTTATTCTTTAATACAGCAAATAATATTGATTCATGATTCACTGTGCCTACACACCTGGTAAAGTCGAGTAAAACTGATAATACGTCGAAAGTGTTACGAAAAATCTATTTTGCGTAAATAACAAAAACGCAATTCATTTTCTAAGTTTAAGGAAAAAAGTTTTCGAAAGTTCACGAACTGCAGTTCCTTTTGAATGACTTTGATCAATCAAAATTGCTTATAAGAAACTACCGACAAAATTCAAGAACGACATACCCCAATCGTGAGTCAAGAAGAACACGTGTACATATTTTTATTCCTGACACTGCCACATTGCGTTAAAAAAAAATACTTTATAAACTTATCAACGATGTACCTAGAGCACGGTTTACGCCCGAGGTAAGTCGCGGAAACACTGCTTAGAAAGGTGGCGCTTAGATAAGACGGTTGATAACGCTGGTTCGCGTTGCTCGCTTGTCACCTTTGGCGGATACACTGACAATTCGAGGGGATGGTCGCCAGGGACACGCGATGCTCGAACATTGATATCGTTCGAAAGTGGCGCAGAAATCAATCACATTGGCCCCGCGGCCACTGATGGTTTACCTAATGTAAGGTACCCATAAAAAAAAACAAGATTCATAGCGCAACTTACTGAATCTAGAAATGGGACACCCTTACAAGAAAGCTTTGTTGGAAATGAATGGAGCATATGAAATTGTGCAGCCCTTCTACCTACATCAGGAGTTGATAAATACATAATGAATAATCGCTGTATCATGGACTATGCGTCTGACTTGTATATGCCGTGCTCACTTGGTAAAGTTGTTCATTTCAAGAAAATAATGTCCATTTAACGAAAATACTTTTTTTACAAATGTCTTATGGCAAGAAAAAAAATAGAAAAAGGTGGGGGGATAGGCAATTTATGAATTTTGTGTTCCCTATTCTTTTCCCTGTCCAGAAATATTTCTAGAAAAATATTTCCGTTAAGTGGAACATCTCCCCTATCATATACGTTTTCTCCTCACTGTATGCATTTTGACATGCAGAGATTAGTTCTCTCATTTTAGATCACTGCATAAAAGGAAATGGAATAAGTCAATTTAATGGAATGACGCCGCGCGCATTTATTCAATACGCAGCTGATCCACAGTGGCACGCTCCGTCTTAATCCAGTGTCGTATTCACCAAGTTACTGTTTCACACGTTGTTACTTCATACTCAATAAACGTATTAATTGAGGCCTGGTTTTCGCGCGCCGGCATGATAACTCAAGACAATATTCATAATGTTTGACGCAAGATCATTTCTAGTATTCTGCAGTAAAGTGAGGCAGATGAGTATAACCCATTTTATGAGTGTCGAACAGAGAACGACAATAAGCACCAAATTTGTATTTTCAAATTTGCAAAAAAAAACACGCAGATTTTTAGTAATGTAATTGCGTTTTTGTTTAGAATATTCGATAACGAATGGCGGATGATAAGGTTTACAGCCAACTGAAGTCAAATTGGGCTATTTATTCAATGTTAAAGTAAACATTGTATTTTGTTGATATTAACGTGCTTGTTAACTTTCTTCAAAGTATCTAGCGCTGGAGTCTCTATCGTTACGTATCAGATCTTAAAAACAAAAGCCAGATATTCTTTACTTGTACGGAGCTTTCTTGGAAATACGAAATGCATTTTCTCTCTTTTCAATACGTGCCCCTGCTAATACAAAAAATCACGTCAATGCATTTTGCTGACGTTCTACAATCACAAAGGATACAGCGGAGACGTTCCTCTTAATGATAAACAATTTTACAAAATAATTACAAACCATTTGAAATGGCAACACGACCTCGTTGGTTTGGGAGTATAAAAGTTTGGAATGACAGAAATAACTATTATTACATTTTGTACTCGTCATCGCGATATTTGAATTACCCGCGTTGTCAGGAATGTGGCGCAAGCGTATTAATTATTATTATTATTATTTATTTAAGGGTTGTATTTAACAGTCTACCAAATTTACCCAATATTTTCATACAAAAAAATACTTTCATTTTCCAAAAATACTAAATGCTCACCAAAACTAAGAAAATACATAATCTTAAAGCGACAACCAAATATTGACATAATGCTGGCCTCTTATATATTTTGTTCGCCAAAATAACTTTTGTTGACCATAAATACTAAATGTTCACCAAATTTTATTCCGCATTTAATTCTAACATAATACCCAGATATTTAATTTTCGACAGTGTCTTATATTATTTAGCAGTTAAAAATACTATTTGTTGATCAAAAATACACAAGCAATAGAATGTTGTGCAAATGGTAAATAATTTTATGCAAAATTATAGATGTAGATGTGCTAGGGCAAAGAAAATAAGTGTAAAAATAGAAGTGGTTTGCACAAAAAAAGATATTGATTTCCGTAATATATAAATGCTTTGCTGTAATTGGCTTGCATTATGTAAAACGTAAAACTTCTTTTAGTGGTAATTTCTAATCGTGCTTTAAAAAAAAATTACAGGGCCCTGAACTGACCTTGTACAAAACTTTTTTCGCGTGCCTCTTGTCTGGAAGCGCAAGCGGCAAGGAGAGATGCGCCAGCATATTTCATTTTTGGAGTAATAGAATAATTATTTGACGCACAAATAGTTTTTTTGAGAAATACCTACTAAATATAAGTGGATAGCGCCAATATTTATCATGTACAGCACGGACGCGTAACTTGAGCGTTCAAAATTTGGTGAACATTTAGTAAAATTGATAGACATATAGAATTTAAAATGTAAGCAATGGCAAAACAATACGCAGCATAGTTATTTTAGTGGTGATGTTTTCATTTTCTAATGTATAATAATTTGGGTTTCATTTAGAATTTTTGATGCTCATTAAATTTTCTGGTGGACAGTGCAAGGGATGTATGGTTTAATTTGGTCTACATTATATTTGTTCCTTTTATTTAATAGGTACCTACGTTCTTAAAATTACAAAACGTGTTGCATTTACCCAAGATGATCTCGACCTTTATAACTATCAATTTATCATCGACTTCCACTCTGGTTTTCTAGTTCCAGTAAATATTTGACATAACTATATCTACCTACATAGTGTAATCTTTATATCTCTAGTGTTCATACTTCTGTTATTCATTATTTATCTCAGCCGTTCATGTCGTTCCCGTTTTATCCAATACCTTTCTGAACTCGATAAAGTGAGCATATGTAGTTGGATCAATGAATCCTTAGGTTCACGTCATCAATGTCAAGTGTATGAATCATCTCCAAATTACAATTACAATACAATTGCTAATAAAAAAAACACATTGGCGTAACTAGATGTTGTTGGGAGCATGCGCAGTGCAGTAGATTTCACGCACACAGTATAAGCATTGACTAACCACTATCTTGACGAACAACCGGTTGTTAAAATGGACCATCACCGCTAGATGTCGTGCACTTATTCTCAAATCAAAACTGGACAGTGACAGTGCACTAGAATGACAAAAAAAACCAACTGTCAATTCAGAAATTTTGTTTGGGCACCCGCGGGAGTGTCACTTTCTTGTTGCACAAATGGCCATTGAACCATTCTGTTCCTGCGTAACCTGTGGGAGATTTTCAAACGACCTGCAACAATTTATAAAAAAAATTAATAATGTACATATTTACAAAAATAATGTCTTTGCTTGCGTTAGGGTTAGACTTTGCATGTAGGTTGTACATTTCGTGAGACTTTCGTAGAGCCTGCTTCATTACATCTCGGTGAATTGAATATCGCCTCCCCTGTTTTAGCGCAGTTATTAAATTTCACCAACATTGTCGGTACGTCCCCGTTTGAAACAATATTTACGTTGTCTCTTAAAAAAATTTTTTCTCTTTGTTGTGCGGGCAGAAATAAGCGTCCCTCCCTTTTGTTCGATACTTTATCGCTTCCTGCTGGCCGATATACCTTCAGCCGTTCTGATTACGGCGCCGTAATGAAATCGTACTGGCGAGCTTTTAAACTATATTGCGTGACCGGCCCAATAACAGTAAATCCGGAAAGCTTCATACGAACAACGATCTAATGAAGGGGATGAAAACAGAAACTAAATTTGACAATTAGACAGATGACCGCGAACGGTCAGAAATAACAACAACCCTCACGTAATTAAATCAATTCTTGAATAGTTACGGGTATCGGGCAAGAAGGATCAAAGGGTAAATACATCGGGCCATCACCAACACGAACTTGACGAAATTCTCTTGAGAAATAACAAACCAATTATTAAAGGCGTATTCCTTTCTTGAAAGGTTTTAATAGGGACTTGAAGAGTAAGCTCGAGACGACTGACAATTATTAGGCAATTTAGGATATGAAGATCAATAATTTTCGAGTCCGATTTGATACGATACTTATTTAGTTAGAACCGGTACTTAATTTCAAATTAATTATCACCGAAACCGTCTCATTGCTGTAAGCCAAGCGCTTACACCTGGTATGAGGTTTTCTACTCATGCGAAGAAGATTATAGGTATGACCTTACACGCTCATACGATACTATGTGTCTCATCGGGCTTGAGCTGTAGATAGAATGAAGAGTGATTCTAACAAAATGTAACTACATACAGTTATTTGTCAGCAGCGCAGAAACGTTCATGGAATGTTTATGCAACGTAAATCGTCTATGGTCACCCTGATCGCTTTCCATCTAGTATAGTATAGTTTACCAAAAAGAAAAAAGATAACATTTTTATTTAGGTGCGGAGCAACCCCTCTGTGCTCTCACTTCTCCCACCAAACTCTCGTGTGGCCATAATAAACTCTAAATAAATCATGTCGTAAAATAGAACGCACAGTTTTCGCCCAATCGCAAAATAGATCGGTTCTTACTTCTTTATTAGCTTTCAATTTTTAATTTCTTGACGTCAACCAAACGGTGTTTGTAAGAAGCAAAAAAAAAACAATTTAGTTCCCTATCGAGTTCAAATTTTTTCATATAACCTGAATAATTTGGGAGGTCAATGTTTGCGTAAATTAAAACCAATTGATTTTAACACAATGGGCAATATGCAGCATGCAACGTGTAAAAAAAACGGTACGGAATTAATTCAATTACAAGGTTCCGCAAAAAAATCATTAGAAGCGACCTTGATTTACGATGTTAAATTATAGATGGGTTTATAGATTCATACTGACTATGAATACAATGACGAAAATCATCCTAAAGCAGCGATTCTCAACCTGTTGGGCGCCCTCCTTTGGGGGGTGCAAAGACTGGAGACAAATGAAACGATAAGATCAAAAAAAAAAAAATTTTGATCGAATAAATAATTCAAAAATATAATAGAATATTATATACAGGGTATTTCAACGAGAACCGCCGGTGCCTAATTGCGTATTTCCAATGGAGTTAAAAATTTGAAATTTGGCAGAAATACACTACAATTAATTACTGTACTTAACGCGACGATGTACCCCTCAAGTTGTGTTTCTGACTCTACAGATGGCGCTGTTTCTTGGCCCAAAATAATTTATGACACAACCCCATGGAAAAGAAGATTTACTGGGTCCTAATCGGCAATAAACTTTGGTCGACTACCTTCCGTGAAAAGGTTCTCTTATCACAATACATGCCATCTGGTAACTGCCACGAGGCCTGTGACGAGGTTGTCGGCGAGTTGGTTTTCGAAATTTACGTCTACAGACAGACGTTCACCGAGTTATTGCTCCTGAAAGATGCGCATTATGTACTTCGCGCATGGAGACAAAAGACTTCAAAGATAGAGCACTCGAGGGTTGCTGGTAAGGTAGCAGCATGGGTTAGTGGCTGAAAGTGGACGGTCGAGGTCGTAGGTTCGGTTCTTGGCCCAGGACAAGAATTTTTTTCCATTTTTTTTAGAGGCACGCGAAAAAGTTTTGTACAAGGTCAGTTCTGGGCCCTGTAATTTTTTTTAAAAAGCACGATTAGAAATTACCACTAAAAGAAGTTTTACGTTTTACATAATGCGGTCATTCAGCCCTATTGCGTATCCAAGATGTTTAGCATAACATGGGTGTTTGCCATTAGAATGTGACCGTCGGAACCTCAAATGTAGACTCACCCGTCACATTCTAATGGCAAACACCCATGTTATGCTAAACATCTTGGATACGCAATAGGGCTGAATCACCCATAATGCGCATGTTTCAGGAGCAAGAGCTCCGTGGAACGTCTGTCTCTTACAACCTTGTCCACGGCGTCCTTTATAGAAACCTATGTCCTATAGCGATTCCACAATCGTTGGATGCCCGATGGGCTCATACCAACATCTCTTGCAACTTGCCGAATGGAAGTTCCATTTTCAATTAGAGCAACACCGCGTACAATTTCCACCTCATTGAGATACCTCATTTTGATTTTAATACTGGTTAGATGACATTTAATGTCAGTTTTGAGTAAGACAATCAACAAAGAGTCGCATTACATTCACTTTGATTTTCGTAGTTTTATTAATTTTCTGTTCTAGTCTTTAGAAGAAAGGATTGGTTGAATGTTGCTGCAATTGTTTCTTAGGAATATTAGATGACGGAAACATTATTGAATAATAAAGACGTTTCCATTATTGGTACAGACCAACTCCAACTAACCATGAGAAAAGCTGTTGTTTCAAAAAGACGTAGTTTTTGTCTTTCTTAGGAATGTGACCAACTAACCCTTAAAAAAGCACACAATTATTACTTTCAAGTTCAGGGGCAATTGAGGATCACTAATGCAGTGAAATGTTATTTTATTGGGTACAATGAGTTTGAGGAAAATAATCTATTTATCAAAGAATCTCCATGTCGATTTTGTTTTCTTCATTACCACCGTAACCGCCGGACAACCAAAATAAACTATTATGTTTGTCGTGGTTGCTTTCGTTCCCCGTCATTTCAGTTTATTTATGGTACATTAGCAAAGTAACAGATAAGGGATCATAAAACTGACCGCAAGTGCACCCCTGATCGACGGTGACAGGTCCGTGACAGCTCAAACTTTGAAGCGCCACGTGGTGGCTCTACACCGAACTAAAATTAACATGGCAAGCATAGGACCGTAGGTTGTCGATTAAGATAGACAGTAGACTAATTAACTTTTCTTAAAATTTCTTTAACTTTTGTTAATAGCGCTTTAAAATCTAGCTATTAACATATAACCGCATAGAAAAAAATAATGGCAACGTTGATTAATTAATCATAAAATCAAAATTTCAAACTTTAGCCGGATTTTGAGCTCGTTATTTTTTAGATTACAATTTTTTGTATACAAGGAAATGATCAAGTCCTCAAAATCTTCGGTTGTAACCGCGATATAACGATCAAAAGATTGCTGCAGACGTATTCTAAATTAACTATTACCACTTTGTTAATTGAGGTGCATACTTCAATTTTACGGTAGTATGTAACTGAAAGATTCCTTTATTATATTTAATAAAATATATTTTTCTAACGCCATAAGTTTTCATACTACAGTGGTATAAAGTCGAGCAAAATTTGGCAAAATGTCTCCTTCGCCACCTTAAAGTGCCGCCGAACGGCTTCCTATTAAGATGTCGTTGATGCGCGCGCAACACGCAAGTGATGTCATCACGGGAAGACGTGAGACTACAAAGATCGAACACGCAACGACTAGCGCGGTCGATAGAGCCGTGGAAAACAGGTGGCGTACCGAAAGACAGGCCTAGGGTTCAAATTCTCGTTCTAACGATATTTTTTTTCTGGGAAAAGAAGTTCTACGCAAGGTCAGTTCAGGGCCCAGTATTTTTTTTAAAAAAAGCACGATTAAAATGACTACTTGAAAAGTGTATTAAGAACAAGTGACCTAAGGCACATTTTATGGCACAAGTCTAAGTTTAGGAAACGAGTGGCGGATTAATTAGCTAAAAGCTCCCTGAAAAATATCACAAATTTTTAAATATCTCGTAAAATATGGCAAAATCGATATCTATTAATTACCATTTTTGTTTCCATCTAAATAATCTACATTTACGCGGTAGAATGAATGTGATATCTCAAAGCGTTACAAAGTTACGACCATTTGAAATTTTCGCCCTTTGAGGAGGTGCAGGGGGTAAACGACACGTATCTGTGGTGGTCAAGAAGTAGTTCCGTGTAGTAAAAGTGACCATGATTTAGACTCCAAGTCCACGAAAATACATAAGTTCTATTACGACTACATAACAGAAAAATCTAAAATTTTTACCCTACAAAATAATTATTCTCATCGAGTAACATTGTTACAACCTATTGTGTATATAAGGCATTTTATTTACATGCCACCCCTTATCTGCAACAATATCGCGATTTTATCGACGTTGCACGAAATGTCGTTCAGCAAAAACTTAATGACTCCCACAACCCACAACTCTGTCTTAATTTCGCCACACCCCCGCCAAGTTGACGAGTTTCATTAATTCCACTGGCAAAGCTTTAGGTTAGGCCTGGCCGGTTTCCCGTCATAGTTCCGGGACTATTTAGGTCATGATTTTTTTTTAGGGTTACACACCCTTCGTTGTTCAGTTTCAATTTTTACCCCATTCCCCTATGCTTCTAAATGTCATGACATTTCGTAATTCTTCAGCTTTCAGTTAATGTAGGTGGCGTTTGTCGTAATATACGATTTTAACAACTATATGGCCGCCACTCTAATGCGTTGTTAATTTTTAGGTTGGCTCGAAACTCAAACGGTGACGCGGTTACATTATTTCTGATTTCGCACCTTCCATTCTTAACCCAAATGGCCGGATTTTATATGGTTCACTGACGGTCTACAGGTACAGTCAGTTTCAAAAGTAATATTCATCTCACACTTTTAAAACTTAAATTCCAGAGATGCATACAAAACTATCTTTCCAACCGTTTAAGTTAATAATAATAATAAATTAGAGAAGGAATAATTGTTATAATTGACAGAAACCTAAATAAAGTTGGCTGACGTTATTATGGAAACGAGTTTCTTTATGTTAGGATCGGCATTTTTTTTACTTTATTCCCTCATTATGAGGGAATAAAGTACCACTTTATTCCCGGTTGAGAAGAATAGTTATTTATGTATCAAAGGAATAAACACCGATTTTAATCCCGAGAATGTAAGTAACGCACGAGGCGAAGCCGAAGGCATTTTCATTCGAGGGATTAACAATGTTTATTCCAGAGATGCATACAAAACTTTCTTCACAACCATTTAAGTTAATAATAATAATAAATTAGAGAAGAAATAATTGTTATAATTGACAGATACCTAAATAAAGTTGGCTGACGGTTATTATGGAAACGTCTTTATGTTATCGGCATTTTTTTTACTTTATTCCCCGGTAATAAAGTGGCACTTTATTCCCTCATTATGACGGAATAAAGTACCACTTTATTCCCGGTTGGAAAGAAACGAATTTAAAGTTGGATTGTATTTAACAGTCTACCAAATTTACCCAATATTTTTATACAAAAAAATACTTTCATTTTCCAAAAATACTAAATGCTCACCAAAATTAAGAAAATACATAATCTTAAAGCGACAACCAAATATTGACATAATACTGGCCTCTTATATATTTTGTTCGCCAAAATAACTTTTGTTGACCATAAATACTAAATGTTCACCAAATTTTATTCCGCATTTAATTCTAACATAATACCCAGATATTTAATTTTCGACAGTGTATTTAGCAGTCAAAAATACTATTTGTTGATCAAAAACACACAAGCAATAAAATGTTGTGCAAATGGTAAATAATTTTATGCAAAATTATAGATGTAGATGTGCTAGGGGAAGGAAAATAAGAGTAAAAATAGAAGTGGTTTGCACAAAAAAAGATATTGATTTCCGTAATATATAAATGCTTTGCTGTAATTGGCTTGCATTATGTAAAACGTAAAACTTCTTTTAGTTGTAATTTCTAATTGTGCTATAAAAAAAATTACAGGGCCCTGAACTGACCTAGTACAAAACTTTTTTCGCGTGCCTCTTGTCTGGAAGCGCAAGCGGCAAGGAGAGATGCGCGAGCATATTTCATTTTTGGAGTAATAGAATAATTATTTGACGCACAAATAGTTTTTTTGAGAAACACTAAATATAAATGGATAGCGCGAATATTTACTATGTACAGCACGGACGCGTAACTTGAGCGTTCTAAATTTGGTGAACATTTAGTAAAATTGATGGACATATAGAATTTAAAATGTAAGCAATGGTGAAACAATACGCAGCATAGTTATTTTAGTGGTGATGTTCTCATTTTCTGATGTATAAAAATTTGGGTTTCATTTAGATTTTTTGATGCTCATTAAATTTTCTGGTGGACAGTGCAAGGGATATATGGTTTAATTTGGTGTACATTATATTTGTTCCCAATTTCTTCTACAGATGACGTACTAGCTAAAGGAAACCCAAATGCTTAGCATAAATATGAATTTTAATGTATGTGTTGGTTTTATTTGGAAAATAAACAAGTTTAAAATTTAACAGGTAGACATTACTTTTGAACTCGCCTGTACAGATGTTCCCAAATTTAATGTTTTACCTACACATTATAATGATTTTTTTCAAATAAGACAAAGTACAGGAGTAGTTGGATAGAGAAATGTTAAGGTGGCAGTTGGAAGGGCTCAAAACAAAGCCATTTTACGAAAATGTTGTTAATAGAATTTGGATGAGATAAAAATACAGGAAGAAAAAGAAAAGATGGAAAAAATGCTTCAGACAGTTCCTTCAATATTACTTTTTCTGTTAAATCAAGGGATGCTTCAATGATTTTACTTCGTACAAATCTCATTAATGACACCGCAAAAAAATATTTTGAACATGAATGTTTGGTGTTCAAACGGGTATTTAGATTAAAGAAAGAAAGAAAAGAAAAAAGACAGAAAGAATAAAAAAAGAAAAAAAAAAAAAGAAACAAAGAAGGAAAGAAAGAAAGAAAGAAAGAAAGAAAGAAAGAAAGAAAGAAAGAAAGAAAGAAAGAAAGAAAGAAAGAAAGAAAGAAAGAAAGAAAGAAAGAAAGAAAAAAAGAAAAAAAAGAAATAAAGAAGGGGAGTATATTTTTGAATAAATACAACGTTTTCCTTGAATAACAGTAAATTGACGTTTTGCTAAATAATGCCTTTGACACTCCCACGCCCCAATTATGTATTAGTGATTGAAATGTTGAAGAAAGTCTGAGAAGGCGGATACGCTAGCATAATTGAAATAAAAAAAAAATAATCAGGCCCGCCATCAAACACCCACACCACCCACATACCTTTGCATCCCTCTTTGACGCAGCCCTATAGAAGATATTATTGTCAAATGTTTGGCCAGTTCCGACAAACATTTGTAGCAATACGAAACACGAAAGTTCTTTTGCTGTAAAAAATGCCGAAAATCAAATTGTTCCCGAAAAAATAAAATCGGTGTTTGTATTCTAATTTCTGCGTAAACTTCATGAATCGAAGTCTCTCACAACACAAAAGTTACTAATTGACATACAAACCTTTACAGAAATAATACAATAGGCTATTAGAGATAAATTTTACCATGTCATCGAAGTACAATTTCCCTTCTTTCGCGATTTTCCCAAGTTCCAGAAATGGGAAAGTCCACCGCTAGATGTCTTAAATATTCCACAATGTAAATACACTCCGTTAAAATATTGATGTCTATCGAGAAATCGATAGAATCTTCTAGACCTTCCCAACTAACTAGGGGGGTAATTCCTAACTAATAAATAATTACTGGCGATATACGTGGCGAACTGCCAATCCGTCAGATACCTATACCAAATGACAATGTAAATTAAGAAGAAAAGAAACGGAACAATCAAAATGGGTTGACTGCCGAACCTTGACCAACTTCTAGCCAACTGCGACGAGTAGTCAAGGCTAATAAAAGTGGTCTTCTATCTCTTTACCTGAACTAGATTGCAGTTTTGAAAAATTAATCGCAAGCCAATTTGCGCTGCTGCTATCCAAACAAGAAGCATCAATTATTTCCATTTTATTAAAATTAGACTTACGTGATTGTGCGCTACGTCACCTTGATTTTCGAGAATTACAATATTAGAGAACCTACGCGCGGTCTTGAAAGTATTTTGCAACATGAAGAAAATAAATACAACGAAGAACAGCTTGGAAAAATTGGACGCATGTTGCAAACACGCGATTGGAATTCTTCAATACGTAACAGTTTACGTAAGAGACATTATGCTGATATTTCAAGAAAATGAATAAACAATTTATTTAATAAAATAAACAATAAGTAGAAAATTCTGTTTAAAATTGACACAACCAATTACTTGAAGAAACAATGGAATAAAAATTGATGCATCCAGAAGCTTCGACGTCTACCTTGCATACTTTTCTGCATCATCAAAGGTATGAGGTAGCATAAAAAAGGTATGTGCTGTATGACTTCAGAACATACATTTTTATGCCATCAGCTGATATGTTCCCAAGTTTTTCCTCAAATCCTCTACCAACATATTGCATAGTTTTAATTGATTTCTAATGGCTAGCGTGTTAGCTGTATCGACCCTTGAAGCTACGTATACGTTAATTTTTGATAGTCGGTGTTTTGACCCAAAGCGCATCCCCCGCAATTCATTAACACACACGGTGGCACGATTTTCATTCATTGTGCCAGGAGAATGTTTGGATTTTAATAAGTCTTCCCAGTCTTGGAAAGAAGATACTATCTACAAATTGCCCATTTGAAAGCAAAGTTAATTTTTTGAACCGACGTTTGTAAAAACGTAGATGTGGATTCCTTTTGTAAATGTCGAATTTGTAGGCTTTTCCTTGAGTCTCCCTAACTATAAGTCTTGTAAAAGAATATAATTTTACTCAATACATTGTTCATGCACTGAAGACGCATTCATCGTATTACGCTTAATTCATTTTAAAAGACCAAGGTTTTCTTCACATACAACTTCTTCAAAAGATGAATGATGTGATGTTCTTTCTGGAAATGTAATAACAAAGTCCATCAATAAAACAAGTAGTATAAGATAGCGGGTTCTGGCCCAGAGAAGGAGAAGGATCAGGAGCAGGTTGACTTTTGTATATTCTCTTGCCTACCAGTTTGCTCAACTTATTATTACTACTATTTTTCATGTTCTAAACAACTTTACACAAGTTCTAAACAACTTTAAACAACTTCTAAACAAAGCTGTTTAAAGATGTTTAGAACCTGTGTAAAGTTGTTTAAACTTGAAAAATAGTAAGTTGATAAAACTGGTAGGCAACACAATATACAAAAGTCAACCTGCTCCTGATCCTCCTCCTCCTCTGAACCAGAACCCGCTATCTTATACTACTAAAACACATTAACATTATTCATTTTCCAGGTAAGTACTATCAATTGGTCTCGAAAAACAACTTAAACTCATCTCATCTCTCTTTGAAAGTTCTTGGTCAATGAAGAGACCTAATTCTCCACAAAACAAGTTACGAGATCGGCTTCCTGAACCAAACTGGCAGGACTGCACGGACCTAAGCCTAAAAATTTACAATTTTCTTGAACATCTTGATGTATTCAGCAACTTTCAAATCACCACACCTTGAATTTTTGTTCACTACAGATGGTATTAGAACTGACATCTTTTGCTGCATCATTTCCTTATTGTGTCTCTTGATCACTCCAATTGCTTTTGCTTGATAACGATTCAGATGGGCGGCAGAAAAAAAACACAACTTAACGTGTGTGTGTGCTGGAAAATTGCAACTTTTCACAAAACAAGTGAAATGGTCAAATATGTTCCAGAAGAAACTACGTGTGATGACTGTTACATTTCCATTTTTGTGGTAGCTGAACTTTGGGTCGTTGTGCTGTTTAAAATCTGTGTTGTTTCAAAACTTTTTCTAATTTTTGTTTATTGCTTGAAACGTTCTTCCTCTGTATGTGAAAGGAGCGTTGTTTAATTTGTTTTTTGTAATACTTAATGAAAATGTTTGTAGAAGTGTGACACTTCACAGAATTTTGTAAAGTGGCCGCGTAGATTAGATTAAGCACTTTATCAGGTGATTTGAAAATCGTGATAATTTTGATGACGCTGATTGAAAATACGACAAATTCATGGTACCTACGCACATATTCATGCAGGGTGGTACAGACAAGCAGAGGTATTGGTTTTGCCAACTTTTATGATGCAGGGATGGCTCCGTATGACTCATAGTTGCGCAGAAGTCAAGAAAATACATATCTACTGAAGAAGCGAAAAGCAATAATCTTATGATCTTAGTATAAGATCATTGGTGAAAAGCAGTTCTGGAAAAGTGATCATTTTCCCCGTCAAAGCTGTCAGCTCTTTGCTATTTGCTCAATGCCCATCTGTACACAAATAGGTATACCTTACCAACTCTTCTTCAAAGTTGTGTTTTATTCGCAAATTTGCAAGTGTAAAGTTTTTATTATATTAAACGGACAACAATCTACATTTTGAGATTTCGGACGTTCCTGCCTTCGTGCTGGTTCTGTAGAGGTTCATAAGAGTTCCTGAGAGTTAGCATGGCCTCTACTCAAACTTGGACTAAAGACACAATGTATTTTTGTTTTATTCATGAAATTTTGACCAATTCTTTCGATGTTAGTAAAAATTTAATAAACAAAAGATATTGATTTTGGTGGCCATGAGCCTTGATTGTTTGCCGAGAAACAATTATCGATTTGACAGTAGATAACTATTTTCCAAGTATCCAGCGCTGGAGTCTCTATCGTTACGTATCAGATCTTAAAAACAAAAGTCAGATATTTTTTACTTGTAAGTACGGAGCTTTCTTCGAAATACGAAATGCATTTCCTCTCCTTGATTTCCGTAATATATAAATGCTTTGCTTTAATTGGCTTGCATTATGTAAAACGTAAAACTTTTTTAGTGGTAATTTCTAATCGTGCTTTAAAAAAAAAATTACACGGCCCTGAACTGATCTTATACAAAACTTTTTTCGCGTGCCTCTTGTCTGGAAGCGCAAGCGGCAAGGAGAGATGCGCGAGCATATTTCATTTTTGGAGTAATAGAATAATTATTTGACGCAAATAGTTTTTTTGAGAAACACAAAATATAAATGGATAGCGCCAATATTTATCATGTACAGCACGGACGCGTAACTTGAGCGTTCTAAATTTGGTGAACATTTAGTAAAATTGATAGACATATAGAATTTAAAATGTAAGCAATGTTAAAACACTACGCAGCATAGTTATTTTAGTGGTGATGTTCTCATTTTCTGATGTATAATAATTTGGGTTTCATTTAGATCTTTTGATGCTCATTAAATTTTCTGGTGGACAAGGGATGTATAGTTTAATTTGGTGTACATTATATTTGTTCTCTAGCACAGTTTTATACATTTGAATTTAGACGCATTTGGTAGAAAAATTTATTGGTGTATTAAACTTTGTAAGCGTGATTAACAATGTTAATGCAATCCATTATATCACATTAATCCATTTGGATGTCTTAAAAGTCACGCACCACCTTCAAGGTTGAAAGTATGGCCCTTCTCATGGCATTTTCATACACATGCTTCATGTTCATTAAACCTCTTCCAGTTAATTCCCTCACTTCATTTTTATTTCAAACTTTTCTACGAATGTGTTAAAATTTTCAACCAAAGCCGACTGATTATGACGAATTAATGACATGCAATCAAACCTTAAAGATAAATCATTATTAATAACTTTTATGGTCGCTTTTATATGATGTACCGTTGAAAAAAGAAATGCCACAACTTCTACTAGAAACTAGAAGAACGCAACTTCCAACTAGAAGTGATCGTAAAAATTGTCTTTAAGTAAGTCGGGGTGATTATTTTTCTTTTATATTAGCAGATAGATAAAACATCATTATGTATCGTTATCGAGAAGTTATTATCAGACCTAAAATGTTCAAGTTTTAAATAGTTGCTTACTTAGCCGACCATGTCAATGTCACGGTAAATGGTTCCCTTTGTCAATTCTAAATACTGAGCCAATTACACAATCACGACAACATTTAACAATTATTGCGGACCAGGTGACACGACCTTCAATCTTGTTATCTTGACAATTAATATTCAATCAACTTCTTGCTCAAGATTTTCCAATTATTTTCTTGAAGCCCATGTTACAGGAGATTTGATAGTACTTCGAATATTATTAGAAGAATTTAGAAAATGTTATAATCAGATCCCATAAATGATACACAACCAGCTGCTGCAGGATGCATGGAGAATTCTCTACTTACAAATATCCATCTTCCCATCTAAAATTACAAGAAGAAGAAAAAAGACTAGCCGTCAATAGGCATTCTCATGGTTGAGTATAATAAAACATGACCAAAGTTATGACAAAACCGTCACCCTAGAAAAATGCAACCACACCCGCCGGTAATCGAACTGTTGACTCTACAACTGTTGGTTTCAGATCTGCACTGGGATCTCCGACAAAGCGTTTCGACCGCGTCGCTTCCAAAGCGGCCAAAAAAAGCGATGGCCTCTCGGAACTCTCTATTAAACCGATAGAAATGCAAGTCAACTCGATCGACATTGAAGCTTTCGGTCGCTTTGGAAGCGACGCGATCGAAACGCTTTGTCGGAGATCCCAGTGCTGATGCGGTCTCTCCCCGCACCAACGATTCCAATAACTCGATTCTTGCAACCAGCACACAGCCCAGCAGTCCTTGGGTGTCTTCTCTGGGACTCCTGACCTCAGACTACACTCACAAAGTTTTCCTTACTAAATTGGAGGGTAAATGTGTAATTTAAGAGTAAGTAATTTTTTAACACTAAATCTAAAGAGCAACTTCTTCAATCTTCAATTGCTCAGTTGAAACTTATTTTACCTCAAAAGGTGCCCACAGACTAGCATACATTAGCGTCATACATGTGTGACGTAAATGTATGACAATAGAGATTTCCTGCAGAACTACACGCTAACTTGTCAAACAAGTTGGTTTAGAAGTCCACGATAAGGAGTGATTCTATTATCAGAGACGTACGTTGTTTCAATTATAAATAAAACTGACCTTCTACCTGATGGTCTAATGCGAGAAACGCTGTACTGAAAATGTATGCCAAAAAAGCGTGATAAAATAGAATTTTTCTAACAACTCCACGATCGCATAAAACTGTCAGAATGCCGGCTACAATCAGCTGCAACACTTTCGATAAACGCTTTTTGCAGCTCGTACATTCCGAGAGGTTTTTTGGGTTTTTTGCGATTGTGGAGTTGTTAGAAAAAGTCTACTATACTTGGACACACACCAAAAATCTCCTATGCAAGTTCATGCTTGCGCACTAATAAATTTCGGTCAAACCGGAAAACTTGTGCGACGCACATGTTTCCCACTTTTTGACCACACTGCACACTGATAAACATAAACGCGCGAAAATATATGGCGCACATCTATACTTGTCTGTAGACACCTTTATGCCCGGTTTCTCGAACGTTGACATACTGCTAACTTCATGTCGAGATTTGACAGATTGAACAGAGAAGCCATAGCAACGGATCAACAAAATTAATATCGATATTTTGGCTATCACGAAAGTAAATTCACCATTCATTAATTAGTCATTAATGTCTTAACAATTAACATGATAAGACGTTGATAAACGATTAATGACTTATTTACTTCCGTACTTGCCAAAATATCGATAATAATTTTGTTGATCCGTTGCTATGGGTTCTACCGGGTGTTTTAACGAGAACCGCCGGTGCCAAATTGCGTATTTCTAATGGAGTTAAAAATTTAAAATTTGACAGAAATAAACTATAATTAATGCACTACAAGATGACATAATCGTTTTTTTCTTTTTTTAAACGGTGTAAATTTTCACTTTCGATCGCGATTTTATCTCGAAATATTTACTTCATCTCTTTGATTTTCTTCAAGCTCATGATCACGGCCTCCAAGATTGATAACGAGTAATTGAAATATTTTTATATCAAACCGTTATTGAATTATATGGAACTTTAAATTTCAGCGCTCAAGGAATTTTTCATTGATAGCTTTGTGGCCATTTTTGCGGTAAGCCACATTAGATTTTATGATGGTCTCTGTACTGCAAAGATCTTTGAGTAGGTACCGCTTTTAAGTCAGAAATAACCGAACCGTTTAGGCGGTCTTTGTCACCAAATTTGACTGCTTTAATAAAGCAGTCGTGTCATAAATTCGTCAAAATCCCGCGTACTTTTTAAAAACACAATTAACGATACTTCAACAACAAATTTCAAATCTTTAACAACAGGAACGTATACCTAGCGGTATTACAAACATAATAATAAAAATATATTGAAAATTTCTGAAAAATCACTTTATGGCGTCCCGACGGCGCATGGAATTAATCATGGACCAAGCAACGACGCCACATTGTAGCACATTCATTAAAGTTTATTTCTGCCAAATTTCAAATTTCTAACTCCATTGGAAATACGCAATTTGACACCGGCGGTTCTTGTTGAAACACTCGGTATGTCAAATCTTGACGTGCTGTTGGCAGTAGGTATGTCAACGTTCGAGAAATCGGGCATAAGACTTTTACAATTCGTTTAAATTATAAAAAAAAAATCGTAAAATAGGGGAAAGCACGTATTGTGCATGCCATGGTCATATAGTCTATGGATTACAGCCAAATGGCATAAAGAAAAATCTAAAGAAGGGATGGTTCAGGTGTCATAGGACACTGCATGTTGTGTTATTGACATGTGAAGCGTAAATAAAGAGATCCTAATTTTAATTAAGTTTTAGGTTACATCTTCATATCTTGTTAGAAGGATTCTCCAGTTAGCAGTTATCTTATGTACAATTATTAATGAAACACCCTGTATACAATGAGGTAGTAACTTGCATTACCGTGTTTTGTTTTAGCGCCTTCTTGATTTACTTTGTTGTTATTCCGAACGTGTTCAAGAAAGACCTGTTGCCCCACAGTGTTTCTTTATTCGCAGTCTACGTGTGTATTTTGGTACGTACTGTTTATTGTAAACATCGCCTTATGTTTATATCTAATGTTTTGAGGACAAAGTTTTTATTTAAGGAACCACCCAACTTATTCTGCGAACTAGTTTTACCACTGCCTTGACGTTTAATTCCAAATCGCAAGATTACAAAAAGGGCATATTGTAAAGAACTCGCTCAATGTGCATAATATGCAACAACCAACAACCATCGAAAGAGCGACATAACCTGTACGCGTCCGCCTTCCAACTTTTGGCAAAATAAAAGGGAAAACGATGGAATTTACCTTAATTTTCCGTAACAAACTCCATCTCACACTTTCACGTTGAACATTTTCAACATAAGTCTAACAATCACTTCCATATTGTCGAATTTTTAGTCTTTTTAAGCTCTCACAAACTGACAACATCGACCCTGATCAAACCGCTTCCATCACTGCTCACTACACCTGTTTTGACTTTTGACGCAGCATGTCGGTAATAAAAATCCCTAGGTTTCCAAGACCTGAGCAGAAGGTAGCCAGTGGCGTTCGTAAATAACACATGCGGGCAGTCTAAAAATTTAAATTTTGCGTTAAAGTAATTATTAAGGGGAACAAATATAATGTATACGAAATTAAACCATACATTCCTTGCACTGTCCACCAGAAAATTTAATGAGCATCAAAAAATCTAAATGAAACCCAAATTATTATACATCAGAAAATGAGAACATCACCACTAAAATAACTATGCTGCGTATTGTTTTACCATTGCTTACATTTTAAATTCTATATGTCTATCAATTTTACTAAATGTTCACCAAATTTAGAACGGTCAAGTTACGCGTCCGTGCTGTACATAATAAATATTCCCGCTATCCATTTATATTTAGTGTTTCTTAAAAAAACTATTTGTGCGTCAAATAATTATTCTATTACTCTAAAAATGAAATATGCTCGCGCATCTCTCCTTGCCGCTTGCGCTTCCAGACAAGAGGCACGCGAAAAAAGTTTTGTACAAGGTCAGTTCAGGTCCCTGTATTTTTTTTTAAAAGCACGATTAGAAATAAACACTAAAAAAGTTTTACGTTTTACATAATGCAAGCCAATTACAGCAAAGCATTTATATATTACGGAAATCAATATCTTTTTTGTGCAAACCACTTTTATTTTTACTCTTATTTTCCTTGCCCTAGCACATCTACATCTATAATTTTGCATAAAAATTATTTACCATTTGCACAACATTTTATTGCTTGTGTGTTTTTGATCAACAAATAGTATTTTTGACTGCTAAATACACTGTCGAAAATTAAATATCTGGGTATTATGTTAGAATTAAATGCGGAATAAAATTTGGTGAACATTTAGTATTTATGGTCAACAAAAGTTATTTTGGCGAACAAAATATATAAGAGGCCAGCATTATGTCAATATTTGGTTGTCGCTTTAAGGTGGCGAAGGAGGCATTTTGCCAAATTTTGCTCGACTTTATACCACTGTAGTATAAAAACTTATGGCGTTAGAAAAATACATTTTATTAAATATTATAAAGGAATCTTTCAGTTACATACTACCGTAAAATTGAAGTATGCACCGCAATTAACAAAGTGGTAATAGTTAATTTAGAATACGTCTGCAGCAATCTTTTGATCGTTATATCGCGGTTACAACCGAAGATTTTGAGGACTTGATCATTTCCTTGTATACAAAAAATTGTAATCTAAAAAATAACGAGCTCAAAATCCGGCTAAAGTTTGAAATTTTGATTTTATGATTAATTAATCAACGTTGCCATTATTTTTTTCTATGCGGTTATATGTTAATAGCTAGATTTTAAAGCGCTATTAACAAAAGTTAAAGAAATTTTAAGAAAAGTTAATTAGTCTACTGTCTATCTTAATCGACAACCTACGGTCCTATGCTTGCCATGTTAAATTTAGTTCGGTGTAGAGCCACCACGTGGCGCTTCAAAGTTTGAGCTGTCACGGACCTGTCACCGTCGATCAGGGGTGCACTTGCGGTCAGTTTTATGATCCCTTATCTGTTACTTTGCTAATGTACCATAAATAAACTGAAATGACGGGGAACGAAAGCAACCACGACAAACATAATAGTTTATTTTGGTTGTCCGGCGGTTACGGTGGTAATGAAGAAAACACAATCGGCATGAAGATTCTTTGATAAATAGATTATTTTCCTTAAACTCATTGTACCCAATAAAATAACATTTCACTGCATTAGTGATCCTCAATTGCCCCTGAACTTGAAAGTAATAATTGTGTGTTTTTTTAAGGGTTAGTTGGTCACATTCCTAAGAAAGACAAAAACTACGTCTTTTTGAAACAACAGCTTTTCTCATGGTTAGTTGGAGTTGGTCTGTACCAATAATGGAAACGTCTTTATTATTCAATAATGTTTCCGTCATCTAATATTCCTAAGAAACAATTGCAGCAACATTCAACCAATCCTTTCTTCTAAAGAGCTCTTGCTCCTGAAACATGCGCATTATGGGTGATTATTTACAATGTCCATTTCTTAGTTTTTGAGATGTAGATGTGCTAAGGCAAAGAAAATAAGAGTAAAAATAGAAGTGGTTTGCACAAAAAAAGATATTGATTTCCGTAATATATAAATGTTAAGGAATGCTTTGCTGTAATTGGCTTTTTGAAAATCCAGAAGTGGGTAAAGTAAACAATGACCGCATTATGTAAAACGTAAAACATCTTTTAGTGGTAATTTCTAATCGTGCTTTTAAAAAAAAATTACAGGGCCCAGAACTGACCTTGTACTTTTTCGCGTGCCTGTAAAAAAATGGAAAAAAATTCTTGTCCTGGGCCAAGAACCGAACCTACGACCTCGACCGTCCACTTTCAGCCACTATCCCATGCGGCTACCTTACCAGCAACCCTCGAGTGCTCTATCTTTAAAGTCTTTTGTCTCCATACGCGAAGTACATAATGCGCATGTTTCAGGAGCAATAACTCGGTGAACGTCTGTCTGTAGACGTAAATTTCGAAAACCAACTCGCCGACAACTTCGTCACAGGCCTCGTGGCAGTTATCAGATGGCATGTATTGTGATAAGAGAACCTTTTCACGGAAGGTAGTCGACCAAAGTTTATTGCCGATTAGGACCCAGTAAATCTTCCTTTCCATGAGGTTGTGTCATAAATTATTTTTGGCCAAGAAACAGCGCCATCTGTAGAGTCAGAAACACAACTTGAGGGGTACATCGTCGCGTTAAGATTATGTATTTTCTTAATTTCGGTGAGCATTTAGTATTTTTGGGAAATGAAAGTATTTTTTTGTATGAAAATATTGGGTAAATTTGGTAGACTGTTAAATACAACCCATTATTAAGTATAGGAAAAAAACGAAATTTTTCATTGGGCAACTGCTGGTGGAGAGCGTTAATTTAAATAAATAATGAAAATCAGCGACAAAATTTCCGGACACAAAATGGGGTTCTGCGCTTCTGCTTTTTTGGTAATATAGCTAAATGAGATGAAAAGGGAACGAAAAAAAGAAATTTTAGTGCATATTGAGTATTAGATTTACAGCAGACATCAAAGAACGTTTATCTATATTTGTATGAGACTCTAACATCTGCTCAATTTTAGTAAACTAAAGTCGATATCAAATAACTGACAATTATCTTGAATAAAATGATAATAGCGGAGCCTTATTTTGCTGAACCTGACACGTAACTCTCACTGTATCTTAGAAGAACTCAACTTGTTTATTGATTTGTTGTAG
The DNA here is from genome assembly GCA_951805265.1 of Schizotus pectinicornis. NCBI lineage: Eukaryota > Metazoa > Arthropoda > Insecta > Coleoptera > Pyrochroidae > Schizotus > Schizotus pectinicornis. The sequence goes on along the minus strand of OX638202.1, from coordinate 5,074,122 downwards.
AGCATGCTCGGAAGCGGGGCGAAAATAAAAAGGTGTTTCTTGACTGGGATTCGAACCCAGTTCTCTCAACCAATTCTTCTAAAAAATGGCAACAGCAGGTACTCAACTGCCAACCCCTAAAGAATTTGTTCCGTTCGATACTTCAAGAGTTATTCATCGTGCGTTATCCTACTTACATTGTTTTGTTTAGTAGATCGTTGCAAAATTGACGTTGTGTTAAACCGAATCAAAAGGTTTCCAAAGTTGATCGCGGGATCACTATTGTGAGGCACGTTGTATTGGCATTGATGACCTTTAACATGCTAAGCCGCTCTATAGATAAACCTTCCAAAATCTGCAATAAACAGGGTCAGCTAAAGTGAATCAACCGAAATATCTTTGTTATTAGTAAAATTACAGCTTTAATACACGATACAATTAATTATAAATGAGATAAATAAATGAGATAATTATTATAAATGAGATATTATTATAATTATAAATGAGATCTGGAACTGCGACTGTCGAATGCTAAGACTCGACAACGTATGTCGCAGCTTCTTTTAAGAAATTTGAAGCTCCAAAGAAGGTTTGCAATTGGATGAAGATGTGGAGTTGTGAGTTAAGAAAGACATTTGAGACTGTCCATGGTGGACTTCAAAGTGCTCTGTTATCTTGTTATAGAGTAGGCACAGATTAGCTTGGACCAGTGAATTATCAAAAGCTGCGCAAGGCGGGGCTTGGCTTCGCCGACAGTGGCGGCGTTTATGATAAACACAGGGAAATTTTACTAAAGCACCTGAACGTACGACGCTGACGACAGTCCAACTTCCCTTGACACTATCGAATGGGGCTGGTCCGACGCAAATTGGTTTCTGCGCCGATGACTTACTGGTCCAAGCTAATCTGTGTCTACTCTACCAGCACCGTTCCATTGTTAACGACAAGGAAGGGTGGTCATACATTAAAGCTGTAATTTAACTATTAACAATAAAATAATGATGATGATGAAAACCAATCTGGAGCTCCACCCATTCGATCTTATTAACTTGAGGCACTTGAGGATATTCAATTGAATTTATAAAAACATAATATAAACAAGAGCATTATATAATTTGTACACAACCAAAAGATTTAATGTAAAAATGAACATTAAACAAAAATTTGCTAAAACAAATTTTACAGGAACAGATAGCTAACCCCTGGTCTCTGAGTGCGACTGACATCTAACGGCATCTAGCATCAACGAGAATTGTAATTAAACAGGAAGCTGTAATGCCAGGAGCTGATACTGCATATTATCTTCTTGTGATAACAGAAACAAATAAAAATACTCTATTATTATTAACATTGCAAATAGGTTAACTATTTGGGCCTAACTACATGGAATACAAACCGGTCGAAGTTTTACTGTGGTATAGTTAACTTGTCGTTAGGTGTCGCTAGTTTGATTATCTGAAAAAGCTTGCAGATTGCAGAACACATTTTATTACGTTCCATCATTATTTAGTTCTATAATATGGTTTTATAAATATAATTTACGTAATAAGTGGTACCAATGGTGTGGTATTAATAAACTGGGTAGTATCTATTAATTGACCTAAGCATAGTTTTGAAATGAATAACAATTGACACCAATTAATAATAATCAATTCAGTTTTTGTTTCAGTTTGATTATCGATCGACTCGATTTAATGTCAATCGACTCGAATGCATGTCTATCGATTAAACAAAAGAGTTTCGAAAGGCTATAGCTTTTTTTCGAAGATGCATCGCTATAAATGGCTATGGCATTAGTAGATAACGGAGAAGATTCTCAGATATTTTCAAAAGACTCTTGATAATCTCATAACAAATAAAAATTAAAAAAAATTAGGAACTTCTTGTTTAATAATTCCAAGCCCGATAAAAATGACCAAAGAAACAAATGTTCACAGTAGAGTGATTTGAAATTTTGAGGCAAAGTGGTGCTTACAGATTGTAAAATTTTTTATTTGGTTCAATAACATATACTATAAAATTGATAGTTAATCGGCGATTAATAATCTCTACAATTAACGCGTTCGCTTTCGCTCGCGCGCTAAAATTATATAATGAAGCTATTACCACATTACGACACCCAAAACAGTGCTGCAACAGCTTTCTGCGTTTCGTAATAACGATAGTGCAATTTTGTCAGTCTCCTTCTTTCAGTCCTTTTTTTTCTCTCTCTCTCCTTCTCTCTTTTCAGAATTTTATGAAGAACACAAATGGCTATTTTCTTTTCTCCCTGTTAATTTTTGTTCTTATTCATTTTCTTAATATCTTACTCTCTCTCTTTTTTTCCTCATTCTTCTTCTCTCACTCCCTTACCTTTAATGCCCAGTTGCACAAAACTTAACGATGGTTTAATCGTTCGTTAAAATAAAATATCGTTTCAATTTTCCGTTAATTTGCAAGAATTTGACGGGTTGCAGTGTTAAAATCTATCAAACATCTACGAATTGCAACAATAGATTAATAGACAATCAAAGTAGTAAAGAACTTGAAGAAAAGATAACGAAGGATTAAACAACCGTTCAGTTTCGTGCAACTGGGGATTAGCGATATCGAAAGTAGTTTTCTAGACGACGATTGTTTTTCTTTTTGCAGAATTACAATAACAATTTACCTAATCAAATAACTTTTTAGCTTTCTTTAATTTGATTGTCTTGAACCCTCTCTCTCCCTCTATTTTTTTTTTGTTTTTTTCTTTCTATTTCTTAATCTCCCTCTTTTCTACCTCTTTTTCTCTCTCTCCGTCTGTCTGTCTTTCTCTGCTTTTTCTTCTTTGCCTTCCTCTCTTTCTTTTCTTCTACCTCTTTTATCCTCTACCTTTTTTTATCCTCCTCTTCACTCTCTTTTCTTCCTTCTTCCTCTCTTCCTTTTTTTTTTTGGTTTCCCAATCTTTCTTTTTTCTCCCTCATTCTTTCTATATCTTCCTTTTCTTCTTTCTTTCGCTTTCTTTATTTCGCTTTTCCTCATTCTCCTTCTCTCAGTTTCTTTTTTTTTTCCTTCTCTCCTTCTCTCGTTTCAGAATAAAAACGGATTAACACTCATTATTTTTAAATTGGTAGCTATTTTAAATTACTTTCTTTTTGACTATTGTCAAGAGAATCCGGACCACTTCTCCCCTACTGGCTTACTCGAGGGAGTCAGTGTCAGATCATGCCCATGATTTATTAATGAGTTCTTATAACATATATTATGCAACTTTAGAAACATATACCTATAAATGTATTTTAAATGAGAACAAATATAATGTACACCAAATTAAACTATACATCGCTTGCACTGTCCACCAGAAAATTTAATGAGCATCAAAAAATCTAAATGAAACCCAAATTATTATACATCAGAAAATGAGAACATCACCACTAAAATAACTATGCTGCGTATTGTTTTACCATGGCTTACATTTTAAATTCTATATGTCTATCAATTTTACTAAATGTTCACCAAATTTAGAACGCTCAAGTTACGCGTCCGTGCTGTACATAATAAATATTCGCGCTATCCATTTATATTTAGTGTTTCTCAAAAAAACTATTTGTGCGTCAAATAATTATTCTATTACTCCAAAAATGAAATATGATCGCGCATCTCTCCCTGCCGCTTGCGCTTCTAGACAAGAGGCACGCGAAAAAAGTTTTGTACAAGGTCAGTTTAGGACCCTGTTTTTTTTTTTTTTAAAAGCACGATTAGAAATTACCACTACAAGAAGTTTTACGTTTTACATAATGCAAGCCAATTACAGCAAAACATTTATATATTACGGAAACCAATATCTTTTTTTGTAAAAACCACTTCTATTTTTACTTGCCCTAGCATTTCTACATCTATAATTTTGCATAAAATTATTTACCATTTGCACAACATTTTATTGCTTGTGTATTTTTGATCAACAAATAGTATTTTTAACTGCAAAATAATATAATACACTGTCAAAAATTAAATGTCTGGGTATTATGTTAGAATTAAATGCGGAATAAAATTTGGTGAACATTTAGTATTTATGGTCAACAAAAGTTATTTTGGCAAACAAAATATATAAGAGGCCAGCATTATGTCAATATTTGGTTGTCGCTTTAAGATTATGTATTTTCTTAATTTTGGTGAGCATTTAGTATTTTTAGGAAATGAAAGTATTTTTTTGTATGAAAATATTGGGTAAATTTGGTAGATTGTTAAATACGACCCTTTCTAAATCCTACATTATTTACAAATAGAACATTGGTGTTGTGATATATGTAAATATTAAAAACGGCATTGAACTTTTACTAATATTAGGTAGTTCCCCCATATTAAATAGAGCCAATAAGTGAAGAAAAATATAAAATGTACAACTTTACGCTTGTCGCCCCATAGGTAGGTGCTACTTCATTTCAGGCTGAGTCGGTTTATTTATAACGTAAATATTTTTAATCGCATGTATCCTCAGTAGGTATTTGTGCCTTTTATCCTTTAGGAAAACTCTAGACATTTTAAATTGACGCAAAAAACAAACCTCATCGGAATTTGCTTAGGGATTGAAAAAAGAGTTTTGGCCTCCCACAGGGCGAGAGCCACTTTAAAACTCTGCAAATAAAAACGTTCAAAGGTCAGTCCAGTCGTTCACATGATATTTAAAATAATTTGACGTCCGATTCACAAAAAACTTTTAGGTCATCTTGAAGAATATTCTAATAATTATTATTTAAATTATTATTTTTTTATTGTAATTATTATGACCCAATGTTTCAGGATTTGCGCTTAGAAGCCAAAAAATATACCTACTATTCATTAATTTTGGCAAAAATTATTTTTGTTTAATAATTCTTATATCAAATTTGCAACGTAAACTTTTTGTTAATTTTGTTCTGATTCTTTTTCCGTGCTACATTTTTGCTGTTGCTGCGGCGCATTTTCAGAGAATCATAATAACTAACAATATGAGCGCTTTAAACAGTTAGAACTATTTTCATACAAGGCGCAAGGTAAATTTATCGGAAAAATTCCCTAAATCCTTATTGGGTGTGAAATTTTCCGCCAAAGTGTAACCTTTATCGGCATTTTCTCATTTGTAAGAAAAACCGCGATTACTCTTTGCAGCAGGGATAAATGATTTGAAATTTTCTATTAACAAAGCTCCCACGTGCAATTTAACAAAAGCGGTTTGGATAAAAGGCGCGAATGACGTCTCGTCAGTAATAATTTCTATTCAGACTCAAAAGATCACAAAGCGAAAGCAGTACATTTACTAAGTAACTTTTAATGTCTTAAATTTTTTTTTCGGTTTTATTTTAATAACTTTATTTTACAATCATTATTTTAAATAAATAGTAACATAACATTGTTGACAACAATAACGATTTTGATAAATACTGGATATTATCTCAGCTTTAGAAGCAGCCAGACATTCATCAATCGAACCATATTTTACCAGATCATGGATTGTTTAATGTCGAAGGGTTTAACATGTCCGTTAGTAATCTTTGATAAATTGTTGCGTCGATGTACAAACTGTAACGTCATTTCAGAAGTATAAACAACTATGCGACGATGATCTTTCACAATTTTAGAGATGGTGTAAAATATGCAGTCGCGATTGCTTAATTTCTTTTTATATTTAACAACCCCTATCAGGTTGCATTTAAAATCAATAAGACTAAATTTATTGATGCGTCTCGGAAGTGGTTTAGTAACATCAGGAATATCCGAGGATAGTTCGAAACATAAATGACCTAAAGAACTTGTGAACTTGCAATCACTCCTATTGTGTATCACAGATGTTTGTGACCGCCCTACCGGTCACAACCCATGTTAGACCAAACATCTGTGAGACACAATAGGACTGATTGTCATTCGTTAGAAGCAAGCGAGTGTTTTTTCGGCATCATCAAGAGGCTGCATCATAGAACCGTTAACTAATGAGAACAAATATAATGTACACCAAATTAAACCATACAGCCCTTGCACTGTTCACCAGAAAATTTACTGAGCATCAAAAAATCTAAATAAAACCCAAATTATTATACATCAGAAAATGAGAACATCACCACTAAAATAACTATGCTGCAAATTGTTTTACCATTGCTTACATTTTAAATTCTATATGTCTATCAATTTTACTAAATGTTCACCAAATTTAGAACGCTCAAGTTACGCGTCCGTGCTGTACATAATGAATATTTGCGCTATCCATTTATATAGTGTTTCTCAAAAAAAACTATTTGTGCGTCAAATAATTATTCTATTACTCCAAAAATGAAATATGCTCGCGCATCTCTCCTTGCCGCTTGCGCTTCCAGACAAGAGGCACGCGAAAAAAGTTTTGTACAAGGTCAGTTCAGGGCCCTGTATTTTTTTTTTAAAAAGCACGATTAGAAATAACCACTAAAAGAAGTTTTACGTTTTACATAGTGCAAAGCAATTACAGCAAAGCATTTATATATTACGGAAATCAATATCTTTTTTTGTGCAAACCACTTCTATATTTACTCTTATTTTCCTTGCCCTAGCACATCTACATCTATAATTTTGCATAAAATTATTTACCATTTGCACAACATTTTATTGCTTGTGTATTTTTGATCAACAAATAGTATTTTTAACTGTTAAATAATATAAGACACTGTCGAAAATTAAATATCTGGGTATTATGTTAGAATTAAATGCGGAATAAAATTTGGTGAACATTTAGTATTCATGGTCAACAAAAGTTATTTTGGCGAACAAAATATATAAGAGGCCAGCATTATGTCAATATTTGGTTGTCGCTTTAAGATTATGTATTTTCTTAATTTCGATGAGCATTTAGTATTTATGGGAAACGAAATTATTTTTTTGTATAAAAATATTGGGTAAATTTGGTAGACTGTTAAATACGACCCTTAATTAATTTTTTTTCCGTCAAAACTATTGAGGATATTAAAATTTTACAAGAGGCAAAGATTGTGAAGAATTAATGTCTCCTGATTATTAAAAAAAACGAAAACGGTAAAGCTAAGCGTTAAAAAAATATGACGTATTTAACACAAGGGTGGTCATTGTTAGGTATCTACAGTATCAAGGTCAAAAAAATTTATATCAAGATGTGTCTTTTGTATGTATATACTTATGTAGTATATGTATATCAGTAGAATCGATTGAGGCGATTTTAAGCTATTCAAAACCTTTTTTTTTTCGTTCATCTTTGAACGTTGATAGCTGCTGTCTTAAGGAGGCATTTTGGGATATAGGTAAATTATGTCAAATCGACTTATTTTGATCTAAGGAACCTGTGATTAGTCTGTGTCCGGACTTTTCAGGGACACCCTGTACGTATACTTCTCGCACTGTCGTATGTACGGCCGACAGCAGAGATAATGTTTATCTCACACTTTTAAATTTTATATTTCTTCTATAGATGATGTTCTAAGTTTCATTATTTTATATGCTTGGCAAAAATATGAATTTTAATGTGTGTGTTTGTTTTTTGTGGAAAATAAACGACAGGTGGACATTTTCTCTGCAGTGGGCTGTACATCGGGTATCCTTGAACTCGTGTTTGCTTTTTTCCCGCCTGATGCCGGTAAAATTGCCCGAGTCAAAAAGAAGTCATTCGGTATTGTGCAAGTACAGCCTACAACAAAGATACTGTCCACCTGTTAAACTTCACATAACTTGTTTGTTTTTAATGGCGTTTTTGCGTTAATTGTATGAGTGTACCTCGCGAATTTGCGAATATGGCATACTGTGCACTCAATTCCAATCTATGGCTTCTGTCACGTCTGCTATATGTTTAAGTATTTTGAAAATTTCTAGTTTCTTCACAATATCATCTATTTTGTGTTAATGCCTTGAACATTCCATGTTTCTAAATTCATAATTTCTTTCTTTGCTTTCTGTCTTTTACCATTACTATTAATACTATTTACTAACAGAGGAGTGTGAGGAATACTTACATGTATTTGGGTGTTATTTTTGATGATACTAGATACTACTCGAGCGAACGATGAAGAGATTCAAAACTTGGAGACTCACAGAAAAAGATCAAGAAGCGATACCTAGGAGTTGCAGAAAGTGACGTATTAAGAAAGTCAGTACGGACATTAGAGTTACGAAGAGTAAAAATTAATGGAATTTAGAAATATTTGTCAAATTATTCGAATAGTACTCATTACAGATTGTAGGTTTGCAAGAAATCCTTAGTTTTTTTGAACTGCGACTAATAAGATTTTTTGTTCAAACCCTTCCTCTAATTATTGTTCCAAAAGCATAGTGCTTTTGCAAAGTTTACAATGACGTTTGGAAGACATTTTCTTTACTTTGTCAAGCAATAAACTTACACTGAAGAAGTCACTTAATCTACTTGCTAGGCCACAGTGATATAGTATGTGGTTTAAGATTTCCTCTTCTAATCCATTTAGTCTGCCTATCTCACTGTTTATCTTCTCCGTTGTACTTCAGGGCGCAGTATTCAGTGAGAAGACCGGTAATGAGTCACATAATCTGCATATCTCACTGTCTATTTTTCCCAGTCTTCTGAGGTGGTACTTTAGTGCGCAGTATCCAGTGAGAAGACCGGTAATGAGTCTGAATTCGTTCCTTGTCAAATCGAGAAATCTTGTGGTCTTCTTTGGCGAGTAGTTTACAAATTTATTTGCGCAGCTTTGTCCTGAAATTAGTTTTCAGGACGCTATTTTAGCACTTCTTTTCCATCTATTTTTTTTTTCTTCAAGTATGGAGAGCCCGGCTGGTCGCCGAGCCGCACACTGAGGCCAAATAGGCTCATTGTGTGCACCCCTGTTAGGTTTATAGAGACCCCTTTAGAGCATGCCTGTGCTCCTGATAAAGCCCAGTAGCTTGCTCATAGGAGCCCTTCTGATTTCACTAATCTCTAGAAAGGGAAAGTCTAGCTACCTGGATTTCTGTGCAGCATGAGCCGGACAGTAACACAGTACATGAAGAGGAGTTTTTTCCTCCTCTTCACACCTTCTGCACATAAGGTCCTCAAGAGAGTCCACGATGTAGAGGGGTTTTCTAAAGAGGCAGTGTCCCGTGAGCAGTCCAACCCTCTTCCTTAGGTGTTTCCTGTTGAGTCTCAGCAACTCAGCTGTTCTTTGCTGATCGGGATCTGAAATGAAGATCCTGGACTGTCGAGGTGCGCTCGACTATAGGGACATTGCCTAGGGCTATGGTTTCTTTATACCCAGCCTCAGCCTCACATATTCTTCATGCTTGTCCTCTGATCGCTTTTTGGTCCGCCTTTACACCAGGCAGATGTTTCTTTGCTTAGTTGTATTATTGTTCTTCGCGCCGTCATATGGTTGTCGATGACTATTTAGTACGGTGTTTTGAAGTATAATTTTAACAAAGATTTTGGTAATTGTTTACAATTTCCACTCTTCGCTTTTTGTGCTGTTTTTTTTGGAAACCATCGTAAAACATCATTAGAATGCCATTTTGAGCAATGAAATGTTGTGCAAATGATAAATAATTTTATGCAAAATTTATAGAAAAAAAAAAGATGTGCTAGGGCAAGGAAAATGAGTAAAAATAAAAGTAGTTTGCACAAGAAAAGATATTGATTTTCGTAATGTATACATGGTGACGAATGCGTTGGTGTAATTAGTTTTTTGAAAATCGAAGAGTGGGTAAAGTAAACAATGACCAAGATTTTTAATTAAATTAAACTTAATTAATTAAAAAACAGTCTTTAACCGACTTTTCTAGAACTTACCATACACCTATGTAGCTTTTATATTTTATAAAATTTAGAAGAAATTTTTATTATAAAAGTACGATATGGACATTACTCTTGCTGTTGGTTGTACAACGGATGGTCGACGCACATTTGACTAAAGCCTAAACAAACCAAGAAATGGCAACCAGAACATCGAAGGAAAAAGAGAGAGATCCAAGAAGAACTGGAAGGAACTTTAGAGATACTGAAAGCAAATGAAAAAAACAAAAGAAAAAATTTGGTATCTTTTCCATTTTCTGTAGATTCATCTTTGGAAAACTTGGTAAACAAATTTTTTTCGAAAATTTTATTAAACGTGACAATCATCACTATTGGTAATTAACCAAATTTGTACAAGATCAAATAAATAAAAAATAATTAATTAAAAATAAGTAATTTTAAATAATTACCACAAATGTATCCAAATAGCTTTGTCGATGCGGAAAATTTTCGTCCAATTTCTCAAAAAATTTGCTCTTTATGTTTTAGATTAGTTCAGGTGCTTTTCGAATTGTCCTCGTATATTTGTATTTCTTGAAGCTTTCAGATGTAACGAATTTAGATTTAGACTTAATAAAACCTATTACATTTAGGATGGTTCTTGACACTTTCTCACATCGATCGCAATAAGCAGGTGCAATTGACACTTGTATAATATAACAATTTACTCGATAATTCCTCCTCAGGTTAAACAATTAATTTACTTATCCAAGTATTTGCTTGGTTTATTTTTACAAAAGTAAAATATTTTGTCACTAATTTTCTTAACGTTTGCATTAATTAAATTTTTCAGCACAGCAATGATTCTCAAATAAACTGGACACTATGTCATTTGGAAGATTGCCGGACGAATAAGAGTTGTTTAATTAATATAAGTGAATTAATTGATTGCTAGTAATGGCCACTTGATATCAGCTTGACGCATTTTTGTCTATTTACATATTCATCAATTTCATTCAATACCTAAGTAAACCCTTAAATTAATATTTACTCATTCTCGTCAGAATTTGATCTTGGAGTTATATCAATAGCATTATTAATAAATATGTCGGCCGATCTCATTTAAATTTTGGTTGAAAGTGGGAGTTGGGACGTTATTTCCACTAGCAGAACTGAATCCAAAGCAATTTTTTTCCCTCCAACATGCCTCATATTAATAATTTAATAATTCACAAGTGCGTCAAATATAAAAAGATAAAAGTAAAAAGTATGCCGTAGAAGCGAGTGGTGCATACCTACACATTTGATTATAATAGATTCTAACAGCGGTAAATAAAGAATGAGGGCCGTGGTGACTTCAGTTTCGGAGGAAGCCACCCAAAGCCATCAGGGGTGACGTATGACGCAAGCGCCGCGACGTCGGCGCTAAAACTGATTGGTAAATTTCAGGTATATAAAGGACAACACCGGTTGATCATCATTCTTTGCGCTCGTATTGCCTTCTTCAACATTGGTGTCATTCGAAGACAGTACATTCGCTTCGTAAGGTGAGTTCAAACATTTCAACCCTTAAATTTTTGATAAAATTGTTTAAGATTTTTTGCGAAAAAGTTTCTGTTAAAGTCGCCAATAATTCTAAGTAACGAAATTATTGTTATTCACTACTCAAAACGAGAAAAAAAATTATTTGTTTATCCAGTCACTGACAATTCCCTTCCTTTGTGTTTTATTGTAGCAACTTTTAATGCATAAATTAAACAAAGTTGCACGTATTCAGAGACTTCTCTCTACTATATTATATTCATTCGTAGTGTTTGAAGTAAGGCAACTACTCTATATCTGAACCTACTGGGATTTGAACGTGAATATATGAAAGACATCGAGTTTCAAACGAAAAATATTTTCGTTCCAGCATCGTAAAGATGACCCGAAAAGTTTTGCGCCAACTTATATTTTATGTGTGACATACAATATAGAAATGCAACATTGCACATACCTACCCCGTTGGCGCGTTTCGCTCCACTTCAGCTCATTTACTGTTTAATGAAATTTACAACGATGCTGGCGTTTCAGCGTGAAGAGTTTTATCGATTATCGGTATTACCAAATTTATTACTATCTCTAATTCGTCATATACACTCCTTTAAAATTACTAACTCGTAATAATAATTATTATCGTTATTAACACAATTAGTCTCTCTTGCTTCAAGCATTTTTCTAATGATTCAAATTCAACCAAATTACGTTAATTTAGTTTCAGTTCGTAAAACCCCCAAATTGCGAATGGTCTAGGTACGGGGACTAAATTTCGTATACATATAAGTGTTGTTAATTAAATAATTAGAAATAACGGTTAAGCATCAATCAGATTAGTTAAGTTAAAAGCCAAGATTCGCACAGTAAGTTACTAATCATGAATAATTGTGGATCGATGTTTAATCAAATTTTAAATTTTACTTTGGACCCAAAATGCTGTTTGAATTAAAGGCTTATGTTACAAACGGGGTGGGTGTTGTAAAATTTGGCTTCGAGTACTTAATATTCAGCACATTTGAAATTGGATAATTTCAAAATAACTAGCAACAATTTACATAATTCATTGAGTAGCGCCTTATACCAATGTGTCATTGCTAATAGATTAAATTAATAAGGATATAAATTAGGGGAGGAAAAGTGACTATTGCAATGTAATTTGTTCATTATTCAGGATATTCCACTAATTATTTCTAAATAACGCAACAGTTTTCTGAAATTTATTGTGTTTAATTATCTACTTCCTGGGCTGAATTAAGATGCATTGATTACAGTCTCGCATACCTATTTGAAGATTTTGCTCTAATTAAGTGTAATTTCGATTTTATCAGTTCAACGAGTTTCAATGTGTAATAAGAGAAATAAGCTTACTGGAAAGGCATTCACGTTATACAATGTAGGAAGGTATATGATACACTGACGTTACAAAGGATTCTTAACAGGTCTTAATTAATCGTAATTAAGTGTAAGTAAAAAGCAGTCGTTTGTCGTCCATGAGGGAGTTTATAATAAAATTGGCTCTAACTAAAAATGACAGGTAAAATTTTTGTTAAAATTAGGTAATATTCCCTAATTTAATGCTGACATTAAAAACGGGTCGTATTTAACAGTCTACCAAATTTACCCAATATTTACATACAAAAAAATACTTTCATTTCCCAAAAATACACAAGCAATAAAATGTTGTGCAAATGGTAAATAATTGTATGCAAAATTATTGATGTAGATGTGCTAGGACAAGGAAAATAAGAGTAAAAATAGAAGTGGTTTGCACAAAAAAAGATATTGATTTCCGTAATATATAAATGCTTTGCTGTAATTGCTTTGCACTATGTAAAACGTAAAACTTTTTTTAGTGGAATTTTTAATCGTTTTTTAAAAAAAAAATTACAGGGCCCTGAACTGACCTTGTACAAAACTTCTTTCGCGTGCCTCTTGTCTGGAAGCGCAAGCGGCAAGGAGAGATGCGCGAGCATATTTTATTTTTGGAGTAATAGAATAATTATTTGACGCTTAAATAGTTTTTTTGAGAAACACTAAATATAAATGGATAGCGCAAATATTTATTATGTACAGCACTGACGCGTAACTTGAGTGTACTAAATTTGGTGAACATTTAGTTAAATTGGTAGACATATAGAATTTAAAATGTAAGCAATGGTAAAACAATATGCAGCATAGTTATTTTAGTGGTGATGTTCGCATTTTCTGATGTATAATTATTTAGGTTTTATTTAGATTTTTTGATGCTCATTAAATTTTCTGGTGGACAGTGCAAGGGATGTATGGTTTAATTTGGTGTACATTATATTTATTCCCATTAAAAACGTACACCCTGTATAGTCATAAAAATATTTAATTTATTTAATCAACCAGATCTGATTTGCTTACATTTCATTATTTAATTATTAATGATTTTCTAGTAATATTTATTTCAATAAAAAAATTTCTGTGTGTCTTGCGGCTCCGAGGGGTTAAACAATTCTCGATTTATGCTTCACCCTTTTAAATTTTAAAAAAATGGCAACGTTATTATCGTAAGAACTATGGTTTGTCAGAAATAATTATACCTACTAAAAAAATTTTGAAACACCAATGAGGCATTAATTAACTGTAGTATATTACAGGCTGTTCCCTAAAACGCCTCAAGCCAATTATTTGTTATTTTTATTATTCGACTTAAATAAACAAAAACTTTACTAAATCATTCTTTAAGAGCAACGACTTCGCTATCACATGCGTTTTTTTCTTACTGTATGCATTTTGACGTGCAGAGATTAGTTATCTCAATCACAAATGATACAGCGAAGACGTTCTTCTTAAGGGAAAATTAATTTGACTGCAGTAGTTTACGTGATGCTGTAATTTTTTTTAATAGCACCTACATTAAAGAACGAGTGACATAAGGTACCATTTTATGGCACAAGTCTAAGTTTAGCGTACGCGTCGCGTAGCGGCGAGTTTTGTAATTGACGAGTGCCACAATTGTCTTATGTACGAGTTCTTTATACTATTTTTTTTCATCCAATATGTTTTAAATTAAATTTGGAAGAGCGTGGTAAATTTAAAAATTACATTTTTTTTATTTTAAAGATTTCTTTGATTAATTAAATTTATTTTAAAAATTTTTAATAAGCCATTATATTGCTACTGCATTCAAATATTTTTTTGCAAAATTTTATCAGAAATGGTCAAGAAATAACGTCATAATTTATTCCTTACTTTACAAAACGCGAAAAAAATATTATTATTTTTTATCTTGTAGTGAAATTGTGTTATAGTAGGGTCCAGAGTTATAATTACAGAAAAAAAGAATTTTAAATTTTTTATTTCTTTATTCTGGCAGTAAATATTCAACAAATTTATCATAAAGAATTTAAGAATGATATTATAAATATAGTAAATGGTTGTATCAATACAAAAATATTTTATATAAAAAAGTAAACTTTTTAGAAATTGGATTTGTTAAGGCTATGTAATCAAAGTTTATCGGTTTCAGGCTGTAAGAAGGTCTTTAACATTCAAAAAAGTTGGTTTGTAATGTACCTTATAACTGTATTAGGAATGTAAAAATAACATATCGGTAATGTAAAAATGATATATTGGTAATGTTATATTTTTATAATACAATTATTAATTTGCTGCCAATGTTTGAATTCAGTATAACATTTTTCGTATCTCACTTTCGACTTGGTTGGAATAAGTGCTTGCATAGCTTCCTCAGCACTTTCTAGCACGTTTTCAAGCAAATTAGCATTACTCATTTTACAAATTATTGAATTTAAAAAAAAATAAAATATTTGTTGACCAATAAACATCTTTGTGACTACCTAGCAACCAACTTGTATAACGACTTTGATTTTTACGGAAAAAGTTGCAAATGAATTTTTGATTTATTAATGCAGTTATAATGATTCATCAAAACGCGGAGGTGGTCGCCTAAAACCGATAAAATATTGAACAAACCTCGATGTTATGACATATTACAGCCTTAGATGTCTTAAAATCCTCGCTCTTTGACCTCGGATTTCAACCTGATATCTGCTGCTGTAGGTAATGAATGTTATAACATTTCTCGGTATGTTAATAACTATTGCTAGTGTAAAAAGAAGGAGGAGGGGGGGAGGAAAAAGAGAAACAATTTTATTACTCAATTTTGCAAGTGGGCATATTTGGCTTTATCTCTGCCTCTAATAGTAGCATATTTTCGAATAAGACAGCCGAAAGTATTCTCATTAATATTATCTTTCCCCTCTAATAAGAAACAAAGTAATTTATTTTGCAGATAGGTATACTATAGTTTTGTTAAGACTGAATAGAAATTATTATAAAAGCAATGAGAATGAAAATATCGTTATCATTAAATTAAGTAACTTTGTCACAATTAGAAGTTATGAGGTAATTCTTTGCTTTGTTGCTGAGGACATGATTTTAAATTTAGCAACTTGACAATTTTTCCGCCACTTGAAATCCAGTTGAGAGAAGTTCGACTTCCAATAAATCAGTTCTAACAAAACCATTGAATTCTCCTGTATTAAGTAGACAATAAGAAATTGAAGAGTAATTAATGGTTGAGTTAGTAATTAATCTCGAAACATTGCCACAAATTCGAGTTTTCGTCTAAATGGTTAAATGAGCGAAATATGGGAAGTAAAACTTTTCGAGGTTTTATTGTTGATCAAAAATGCGCCACCAAGTTCGTTGGTCGGTTTCATAAAATGTCACCATCAAACTGAACGGAAATTCCATTGAAACGTCTATTGGGAATTGGGTACGAGCAACAGGCTGAATTTTAGTGAAACAGCATATTACATGAACTTTTTGCGAGTTAATCTATTAGTTACGTGCGTAATGCTCTGTAAACAACTCATCGCCGCAGTCAAAATTGAATAAATGGACTCAACAAACTAGAACCATTAATAATTTACAGTGGAACGGTTCCTTTAGAGCTTTATAAACCGGAATAAAGGTAAACACTTTTGATTTGACAGTTTCGTTAAAAGAAGATGTTCACGGAGATTGATGTATTTTTAAATCTGAATCTTAGGAAATGATTAATGAATTGGTTATCACCTATAGAACTGATAAATAAAATGATTGATTCCGTTAAATGCGGAAATTGGGATCAAGAAAAAAATAATAAAGCGACTTTTAGGAAAATATGTTTATGGGCGAAGCACTATTTGTAAGTTGACTCTACGCATGCAATGCGTCGGTGGGGAATTTCATTATTACCAAGAGAATTTACCAATTATTCAAATCAATAATAGGTACCACTGTCTGTCAGGCTTGTGAATAAAGTTTTGTAAGGAAGCGTTATTCATGTAGTTGTGGCCGTAAAAAATTCTTTGTGCTTCTAATTAAAAAAAAACAACTTTATAAAAGCTCTTTTTAAAATCTCCATCACTTGAATAATACGAATTGAAACGATTCTAACATTGAATTACACCAACAATTACAGAAACCTTACTAATATTTTCAAATTGAAAATAGCTGGCGCTTTTATGATGGAAGCATTTGTTGTCGCTATTAAAAATACAATATCAATGTTTTCTCGGCTTCTTTCAGCAGCAAATAAAAAGTAGCCTTCTTGATGAAGGTGCCGTACTTAAGATCGACACTTGCCTTTTGCATGTTTGCGAATTTTTTTTAATTTTTATCGAAAATGTTAATAATTTTCAAAAGAAAAACTTGCGATACAAGCGAAATTTGGTGGAGGCGCCGCGATAATTTGATGGAATTAATTTCAAGATCAATAATTATTGACGGGTTACCTATTACAGCCAATGACCCTATCGGACCAAATTAGATTACTTGCCACCAACACACTATTACGTTTATGCAGGTGTGTAATATGGTCAGAGATCGAGGAGCGTTAAATAGTATTAGCATAACTAGAGTCGTTTAAGCTCTTCGCGCTAATTACACAGCTCAAAGTTTTTAATGAGGTTGAATATTTGAAACGTTAATATTATAATGAGACGACTCCTTCATGAAACTCTAAAGCTTCGATGCAATTACGATTGCTTAAAGAAAGAAAAATTTTAAAAATTGGAAAAGACGTGAATAACTTTGTCAATTTGATGATTAACATTATTTATCGACAATTTTTCCTAATCTGTTTACAGTTTAATGATATTAGAAGGGTTCAAAAATTATGCAGCAAAAATTAATTAATTTCGATTATAAAAAAATGTCTAATGTATTTATATATGTAACGTTATAACTTACCAAGAGGTGCTTGGTAATTGAGGTAAGTGAGAGAAAAAATAAATTTATGAATAAATTATAGTTACTTTTTTAATGCACAAACCCTTGAGATTTGAATGCCATTACCAGGTTATATACAGAGTATTTCAACGAGAACCGCTGGTGCCTAATTGCGTATTTCCAATAGAGCTAGAAATTTAAAATTTGGCAGAAATAAACTAATTAAGATGACATTATCGCTTTTTTCCTTTTTCAAATGGTGTACCTCCAAGATTAATAACGAGTAATTGAAATATTTTTATATTAAACCGTTAATGAATTAAATGAATTTTTAAATTTCAGCGCTGAAGGGATTTTTGATTGACAACTTTGTGGCCGTTTACCTAGTCCATTTGCGGTTAACCCCATTAGATTTTATGATGGTCTCTGTACTGCAAAGATCTTTGAGTAGGTACCGCTATTAAGTCATAAATAACCGAACCGTTTAAGCGTCATTGTCATGAAATTTGACTGCTTCAATAAAGCAGTCGTGTCATAAATTTGTCAAAATCCCGCGAACTTCTTAAAAACACAATTAGCGATACTTCAACTACAAATTTCAAATTTTTAACAATAGAAATGTATACCTGGCGATATACGAAGATAATAATAATAAAAAAATATATTGAAAATTTCTAAAAAAGCACTTTATGGCGTCTCGACGCCGCATGGAATTAATTATTTCATTGCACACATATAGATACTAAATTCAAACTTTAATTATCCTACAATGTCTGTATACTTTTTAAAATGTATGTTACTTTCGATCTGCTTTATTTAAAAACAATTTATGGCTTTTCGTAATCCCGTTGATTATTGTAATAACAGCAATATGTTCTTTAAGTTTTATTTGGGGTTAAGAAACCCCCATCATTTTCAACAAAAGAACAGATCAAGATTAAAACGTGTGACCATCTAATTTATAAATACATACGTTTATCTTTTAACGCATCTTCAAGGTGGTGCGGACCTTTTGGGCCACTTTGTATATTGAAAAAAGTTTGCAACTAACAAGTAAAAATAAAAAAGAGAATAGTCGAAACATTATGATAATGTTGATTAAAAAAGGCCGAGTAAGAAAAATATTCTTAGAAATTTACTAAACTTATTTCTGGTACCCAATTATTTTTAAGTAATATGTAATCAGGGGGCTATAACATAAAATAAACTTTTTCTTAAAAATATTAATTAGTAAGTATATGAAATGTATTTAAATAGAAAGCTATTCATATTCTACATACTATGGATTCATTAAAAGTTTAAAGAATCTTATGGTCAACTGTTGAGTGAAAATATACCTTTCAAGAATAAAAATAGTTTTTAAGGACTTACCCTGCATTGAATTCAAAATGTAGGTAGTTTTTTTCTAAAATTTTTTTGCCTACATTATGCGTCTTTTATTATAATAGTGGTTATGTTTAAATAATTTATTTTACCAACAAACATAATAATTATATAAAAGTTAGGATAATAATGTGTATATTTACTTGAAAGTTGGAGATATACTTATTATGGTAATAATAATTTACTATAATGGCATAATGAGCCACATTTACAGAGTAGTACACTGCCATAAATTTATTGGTAAATCGCAACCTTACTGCCTGTGTTAGAAGTATACAGAGTGTCCCGAAAAAAGTGTGCAATATTTTATCGATGACTTTTACAATAAAAATCATAAAGAAAGTTGTCTATAAAAATAGAACTAAAAATTCTTCCTAAGGGAACTAGAGCCCTCTAAAGGTAAACCTTTGTTAATTTTGGCCAACCATTACTATTTTTGTATCTAACAATAATAAATATCATTTCATTTGCAATACCTGTCGTGTAACAAAATATTTAAATCGATTTGGCTAAGAAACGGTGTACCCTGTCGGTATTCAAAATTAAAAATGGTACATACAGAAAAGTTAGGGAATTTTCACTTAGCGGGCTCTGCGCTTGAGACACCTCGTTATACATTTTTTGAATTATTTTTATTTCTACTGGTTACATACAAAAATAGTAATGGTTGTGCAAAATTTTAACTTGAATGGTTTTGAAGATATTCAATGCAAACCACTAACAGAGGTTTATCTTTAGAGAGCTCTAGTTTTTTTAGAAAGAATTTTTTGTCTTATGTTTATAGACAACTTTCTTCATGTTTTTAATTCCAGAAGCCGCCAGCAAAGTATTGCACACTTTTTTCGGGACACCCTGTATTGCTAATTATTATTGTTGTAAGTTAGAAGTAAGCATGTCACAAAGTTATGTAGGTTAGATACCTAGTTACAACCTGCCAAATCTTTTCTTAAAAAAGATTTCTACAGAACTATTACACAAGTTAGTAGGTGAATGAAAAATTAAATAAAGTTGTAAATATTTTGAAATAAATATTGATTAAAGAAAAAAAAATTAAATTGCAATAATGAATTAGCCATAGTTAAATGGCGTAGCTTGATCCCAGGTACTCTAGTGATTTTCAATTTTAATAGTCATTATTAACCATACTCATGGCAAAAAAAATTTAATATTTATAATAGTTCTAAAATAGGCTGATACTTGTTAATACCGTATTCAATAGTCCGGACGTTGAAGTCTTTCCCATCCATTAACATTATGCGTTCAATAACGTACAGCTGTCTGAAAAAGGTCGTTGAATTATGTATTAAATATACATAGAGAGCTAGAAATAACATGCGTAGAATAAATCCTTTTCATGTATGTATACGTTATTGAAAGTGCATTGATGAAAGATTTGTGACATCAGCTCTTGTATGACTGCATCCCAGTTTTACAAATAAGTGTATTATTTTATCATAACGGTTATCAACAAAGATAAAATAAAGTATAAAATATTTTTTAATTAAATAATGATGTAGATTTAAAACTAATTATGTCTGCTCTTACAAAATACACTATAATTAATGAATTTCGTTTTTAACCCTTGTAAAAATTAAATTAGTTTTTTTCTAAACACCACCATCAGATTTAGGTACAGTTCAAAGCCTAACAGACATTTGAGGTAGATCATCAAATGTTTTCCAGAAATTGTCATAGACAAACATCCTCGAAGACCCCTGACGTAAACTGTTTAATTGATTTCAAATGAATTTTCAGGTAACACGAAAGGAACAATTATGCAAGGATCCTCAGCCATGAAATGTTTGTGCGCTGTCACTTGCGTCATGATCCTGGCGGCGACAGTTTCAGCAGCACCATCTTATGCAGATTATGACAGTAAGTCGATTTAATACAGTGTCTACTAAAGAAATTCTCTTTTAACAAAACACAATTTAATTGTCAAAAAAAGTTTTTATTATTTCGTTAATTTTTTAGTCTAATTTTGCCAAGAACCGACACAAGTGAAGGGCGTTAATGAAATGGTTCAATGTTGACACAGTAATGTCCTGAACACACACACACACACACAAACCATCATTTGCTAATTATAAGTATAACTGTAGTCGAAGTAATTGGATTTTCATGGGTATATTTGTTTAAGAATAGGTGGATTGTTTACAATAATTTAAATGTCGCAATTAGGTGTGGACAGTATTAGGAACCCCTCAACTTTTCGGATAAAATCTAATTGTTGAACGTCCTTATTATTTTAAGCATTTAGGAGGGTTGACGTTGGAAATTTTCCTAATTTTGGTTACAGTAGTTGTTAATTGTGTAGGCGTATTCCTTTCAGTATTTATATAAGGGTGTTATGGTGAATTTTATACCAGAGTGAATCATCCCCCAGAAGCAGAGCGGACTTTTATTAGATTGTTTTTTGATCCTTTTATAGAACATTGACTATCCAAATCTGCGTGGCAAATCACATTGATGAAGGATTGTGCCACTGATTGAGACTCTGAGACTGATTGCCCGACACGGACAGATCACAGGCAAAGGATTATTAGTTTAGCCCGCTTCATTTATTAACAACAATATTTTTTTGGTCGCCCACCTCAACGACGCTGTTGGTGCATAATTTTTACGAAATAAATTAAATTATTGGGAAATTTGTAATGAAGACCAGTAGACAAACGTTGGTTCTGAATTGTACATACGTCCTTTTGCCACTATTTGTCTTGCAAATTTACTTTCGAGTCGGGAATTTGACGACAATATTGGCCGTTACGCTTCGTGTCCTATAAATGAGCAAGTTACTTCCACTCCAAGAAGTAACTCAATAACGAA